>OY728121.1:1378750264-1379350264 GCA_963277665.1 Viscum album
ATTATTTTATACCAATGCATCTCATTTAATCATATCAACTTGTATTGTGAATTTTCTATACCTTCATACAGATCTTATGTCTTATTAGATGGATATTACCACACCCCTTGGAATGAAGAGAGACCAGGGTATCTGATTACCTTCTCATGTCTTCTCTTTATCATAGATTGATCTCACCTAGAATTTTCTAATTCTCAACATTAAATCACTTTACATCATTTTTAGGATGGATTAGATGAATGCTCATAAGGTCCAGGTTAACTGTTATCTTCAATGGGTCTCCTTTACTATACTCGATGGAGTGTTCCATGATTTTCTAGGAGAATGGGACCCAAGGTTGAGTAGATCCAAAACATATTTTATAGAAGTTGGTAGGGTAATATTGATATTTTCTTTTAAATTGGAGCAGTAATCATATTGTGGCGACCTCACTCTAGTTTTTGTCGAGTTTTATGACGTGTTTCCATCCAAATTTTCTAGATCCACCTGTAAGGTAGGTGGATTTTTCAATTGATTTGGTAATTGGTACTCAACTAGTTTTAATTATTTCTTACCATATGGAATCAACTAAATTGAAAGAGTTAGAAACTCATTTAGATGATTTAGTGGAAAAAGGATTTATTTTTTTAGTGTGTGAACTTGGGAAGAACCTGTGCCTTTTGAAAAGAAATATGATGGAACACTTTTCCTTTGTGTTGATTAATGAAAAATAAATTGATTTATGGTGAAAAAATATCCATTCCCATGGATAGATGATATGTTTTACCCGTAAAAAGGGGTGAAATGGTTCTCCAAGATTGATCTTTAGTCTGGTTATCACTAGTTAATAATTAAAGAATCTAGCATTCCAACGACCACCTTATGGAGTAGGTATGGCCATTATGAGTACACTGTTATACATTTTTTACCAACCAATGCTCTGGATATTTTTATGAAACTGATGAAAAAGATATTCCATGAGTATCTCAATTAATTCATGGTGGTATTTATGGATGAAATCCTTCTTTACTATAAGTCCAAGGTGGCCCATGTGATTCATTTGAGATCAGTTCTAGAAATATTGACAGATCATTGAATTTATGCCAAGATATTGAAATGTGATTTTTGGATTTTGGAAGTAAAGTTATTAGGATACATGGTCTCAGAACATGGTATTTCAGTTGATCTTGAGAATTTGAAGGCTATTATGACATGGGAGAAATCATGTAATGTTTTTGAGATTCAAAGATTCTTGGGTTTAGTGGGGAATTACCATCAGTTTGTAAAGTATTTCTTGATTCTTGCTTCTCCAATGACCTCTCTCACTTAGAAAGGAGTGAAGTTCTTATGGGATGTGAAATGTCATAATTATTTTGATAATTTGAAGAGTATTTTGACTTCAATGTAAATCTTTACTCTTCTAGAGGTTGGGTAGGGATATATGGTCTTTTTTGAGGCATATGGTTTGGGTTTGGGATATGTTCTTATATAGGGTGACCGTGTGATAACCTATGGTTCCTCACAGCTTAGGCCACATAAGTAGAACTATACAACCCATGATATTAAACTCACATATATGATACATGATATTAATATTTGGAGACATTACCTTTTTAAATAAAGGTTTACTATTTATTATGTTTTAAAAATATTGAGTTATATCTTATCTCAATAATATTTTAGTCCATGATAGAGGATTTGGGTGGAGTTTCTGGAGTCTTTTGATTTTGAAATTTCTTAGACCCCTAGAAATGGGAATTTCATTTCTGATGCATTGAGTATGAAACTTCCAATCCAAGAAATATAAGAATAATTAAAATAGTGGAATATAATGGATCTCTTTTCTCAATTTCATTTGGGATTCTGGGAGGACATGACCGATATTGTTTTAAAAAATGTTCATTTGACCTTCTCTCTTATCGAGATGATTATTCAGGAGTAGTAGTTTGGTGATGAATTACATGTTATTGCATACTATCTTTATGGTGGGGATACCATTGGTGAGTGGTCATTCTCCTCAGAGGGTGTCACATGTTTTCGGAATTGGTATGTTGTATCCATACCCATGAGAAATTCTATGATGATGGATTTTCATAATTCCCAGTGGACGGTGCACCCTAGTACCATGAATATGTTCTATGATATGCGACAATGATTCTGTTGGCTAGGTATGAGATAATACATCACCAAAATTTTCTCTCATTATTATGCCTATTAGTAAGTCGAGTCTGAGAACCAAAAACCTTTAATTTTGATTCATCCCTTCCTGTATTGACTTGGAAGTGGGGTGAGATTTTTATAGATTTTGTGGTTGGGTTTCCACATACCCATTGAGTGAGGAATGCACTATGAGTTGTGATTGATTGGATGACCAAATATGAAGTCTTTATACCCATTCAAGATGAAGACCAAGTTGAGGACTTGGAAATCCTATACATGTAGAAGGTTTTAATATTGAATGGATTCCCATCTAATATAGTCACAAATATGGATCCCTATTTTACTTATATTTTTTGGAGTGTCCTCCAAGAGGTGATGGGATCCCATGTTACTTTGATCATGACATATCATCCACAAATAGATGACTAAACAAAACAATCCATATAGATTCATGAGTACATTCTATACACACTTATATTCTTAACTTTGGTGGAGCTTGGGATATCCATTTGGGACTGGTTGAGTTTTCTTACAACAATAGTTAGTATTCTGTGATTCGAATGAATTATCTTTAGAACTTTTATAGACAATCTTGTAGAACTCATATCTATTGGATTGAGATTACTGAAGCTTCCTAGGTTGGACCATGTTTGGTTCATGAAAAAAAAAAGAAAATTTAGTTGATTTTTTAGAGAATAGTGATGGAACAATGCTATTATAAATCCTATGCTGATCATCGGTGTAGACCTTTGGAGTTTTCAATTGGTGAATAGGTGTTTTTGATATTTTCACCTTGTTTTAGTCATTGAAATCTTGGAATACAAGGAAATATTGCACCGTGGTTTGTGGGTCCTTTTGAGATTGTTGAGATGTTTAGTAAAGTGTATTACTATTTAGAACTTCCACCCTAGTTGACATCGATCCACATTGTGTTTCATGTATCTCATCTCATGAAGTATCTTTTAGACCCTTCTCATGTATTAGGCTAAGAAGATCTTGAAATGGAACTTGATTTATCCATGGATGAGAGTCCATTCAATATTACTAATTCATTAAAAAAGGTTATTCATGGGAAGAATATACCTTTGGTCTATGTGCTATGGTATCATGGTTTTGATTCTATTGAGACTTGGGAACATTTGGAACTAATAAGAGAGTAGTTTCCTAATCTATTTGATATGGAATATTATTGATAAGATTTTTGGGGATAGAAAGAGTTTATAGTGGTGAGGTTGTGACAAAACATTATCACTTTCATGTACTACTTATTCTTTGGTTCCTTTTTCCCTTTAAGTTTGGGTGTAATTGGTAGTTTTCTATTTTTTCTTGGAGTTTCTAGAGTTTTTCACAAGGGGTTGTGGCATACAGGTGAGGGGATACACCATGGAGTGTGTATGACTATGACATGGGGACCCGACTATGGTGTAGATCCCTAGGAATGGGGTTTTGATGCCACTTCCAAATTTAGAATTATTGTGGTGTAGACCACCAGTCTGCGATGTGGTGGGTTTTTGGGCCTCTTCCATTCTACGTATTGTTGTTCCTTGGGGAGTTGACTACACCATTTAGCCCTAGGGAAGGATTTTTTGGATCCTTATTCATTTAAAGCTGGGTTGTGGTGTGGTGTGTGGGATGCACTGAAGCCTTTATGATCAATTAAATAGGTTTTATCACAAGATACACCATATAATTCATAGGAGCTGGTTGACCAGGGGTAGCTCTGGTGTGGTCTTCTCCACTGTGCCATAGCCATGGATATTTTATCCGCGCTGCATCATGTCCATGGGGAGATGTGGTGTCATCTATGTTTTACAGATATAAAATTATAGAACCCTATTTTAAATCCCATCCTCTCCTACTCTATCCCCATTAAATATTATTGGATTTTGAAGGCTCCCAAGAGGCTTTTGTCTCTTTCAACATCTTATCATATCAGATCAAAGTGCCGATGATTTCATTTGATCTCTTTTTAGTATGTAAATATCCTCTCATATAGTTTCTTATGACCTTAACTTATCTTATTCTTAGAGAGTTATATATCATCATGTTATTTATGGATAAAATCCCTAACTTTATGGATCTTGATTCTAGGGTTTGTTCCTTGATCATCTATTCCTTCGTTCTTAATTGTTGATTCCTGTTGTGGGTGTTGATTTAATCATGTGCTAAAATTTAGGGGGTTACATAATTATTTAACCTATAATTGAAACCATAAATTAATTGATTTAATTTAAATGAATTTTCAATTGATTTGTAAAACCCTAATTTTTGATGATATAACATTTGATTTAAAAATGGAATGGGAATTGTGAAAACCCCCAATTTCAATGATATTTAAATTATTGGGTAGATTTTGAGGAAAATATTGGATTGAATTGAAATTTTATTTTATTAAAAGATTTGAAATTTATTCCTAATAAAGTTGGATTTAAATGGAAAATTATTTTAAAGGGATTAAATGTATGAAAACCCATGATTTGGTTTTAAAATTGAAACAACATGTTGAAACTCAAAATTGAGAAATTGAATTGTGAATGATGAATTGATTTGAAATGAATTTTTTTTCCATAAATGAATGAATTAATTATTTACTGAAGAACATTTGATACTGGGTAGTTATTAGGTGATTAGGACAAGCATACTAGGACTCTAACTCCCTAACACTGGATTGACGATGAAAACTCTAACTAAACCAAGTTCGATATAATTCCCCCCAATGGGGTGTTGATTGATTTTATATCAATGGCTTAATCCTGGGGACATTTTTACACATACCAAGTTGTCATGGTTGACTAAGATTTTTGGGGATTCTATAGAATATAACTAACTAATCATAGGGACTATGTACATGTTTCTTGGTTTGGAATTGATTATACATGCCACTGTTTATAAAACTATTTTATTCATCCAAATATTTTATATAAAATTTTCATTTAAGCCTATTTAGATATAACTTTCATCTCTTTGATTTGAAATCATGCCGTGTTGAAAATATGTAAATGTATTTCCATGCCTTTCTTTATTTAAATCGACAGCATAAATGGTTTAATTGTTATGGAACTGATTATGGAACACTTGGTGAGACCCTAATGGGTTGTTTAGCTAACACCCTAATTTTTTACTTTTAGAGTTTATAGATATTATTATTCTAGGTCCATGAAAAGGGAAAGATTTACTTGGAAGTGGTAGTTGTGCCTAATCAGTGGGAAACTGGAGTTATGATGGTGACTGGTGGAGCTATGTTCCACATTTTGTACATGGTTTGGTAGACTTAGTCTTGGTGGCTGTTTCATTGTATTTTGGATTATGTTTCACTTTGGGATGTTTTTTTCAATCTTTTAGTGTTACTTTTCTCCTTGAGGAGTTTTTGTAATATCAAATATGTTCTCTTTATCTTACACTGTTCTATCTTGATGTTTTTTTCTTGCAAAAAAAATCTTTCCCTTTTATCTTTGATATGATTGAAAGTTATAGTATCCAACCCACGGGGATCATGAATTCCCTTTAGGCCATGTTAGGACTGGTTTGAGTATCAGTTTACCAGGGTATCTAGGTTGGTTAATGATAGTTACCTCATATTTTATATCATACTTGGAAACATGAGCATCTGAGGGATATATCATCGATTCCTGTAGATAAAAAATATCTCCGTAATCATTATCCCATGATTTCATGTCAATAAAAGTGTTTTTTCTTAATATTGGACACTTTTATAGGATTTTTCACTTAACTCAACATCCAAGGTACAACCATCATTTTCAATCATACTGAGAAATTCAGGTATCCGATCGACATTATGATGATTCCTATATATTTTAAATAACATAAAAATAATTTTACAAGGATTTTATATCAACTAGTGCTTGTTTGGTTAGTTTTAACCTCAACACAAATTATTTTCCCATTAATACAAAAATGGTAATAATGGAAAATAACATTTTAAGACATACTGACTAATTCGGGCATCATATTGATGTGTGGTTGATTCGAAAATATAAAAAACAATAACACTTATTGAAACTATCAAATTCTAGAAAACATCCATCATCAAAAACCATAAAAATAACAATTAAACAAAACCACACAACAACCCCAAATATTACTTAGTTCACCCAAATGAGTTACTCCATGTATCACACTCCAATGATGTGTTAGTGTGCTAAAAGAGTAATTCCAATTCAATGTTGTATCACAATAATTTTTTAAAGTTATATAGATAGTCTAAGGGTCACTCCCACCTCTTTCCTAACTTGTGAACTTCTTTAAGACAATGCTTTGAAATTTTATAGATGATGTCAGTCCTCTTCAATATCACCATGGTATACTAGAACAATTACACCTAGAGTTCTAGATATGTGCTCATTAATCTACAAAAAAATTCACACTTTCTTATTTAAATAAGATGACACTGACACCTCATGTATGAGTGTTGAGTCTGGATAATTTCTATGCAGTTAAATAACTCATCTAGATGATAATTACAATACAAGAAATTTTCCTATTAAAACCATTCTTCCTCTATAGTCATATATAGAAATGATTCCATTCCTTTTTATACTCTTTCATATTTACTCTCACTGCACTAGATATAAAAGTGAATCCCCTTAAACTTTTGTTTTCATAAGAACCAGATATTGTTTTATGTGCAAGCTCACCTCTCTTTATTATCTCAAATATTCTATAAATGTACATAAAACTTTCATTATTTCTCTTCAAATGCCTAATATAGTAAATAGGCACTCATCTCTTCTTCACTATGCATATTGTATACTAACATCACCCCATTTTCTTTCTTCTAAAAATTAGATAAACTAGTGCACCCTATTATATTTTATTTAAACTTCATTTGAATATATGGATTCCAATAACTTCTTATATTTATTGAGATACTCAATTGGGAACTAGAAGACTCTTGTCTTTTCTACTACTTTTTTCAATATGGAATAGTTTTCTATATTTTATTCAAGCAACAAGTTATATCCATGACGTCTTAGATCCTTCTTCTTAGAGAACTAGGTGAATCAGTTTTAATTATATTCATGGTTTTTTATTTTTTTATTCACAGTATTCACATGTGATATATCATTCCAAAAAAATGAGTCAAAGATTTATTTTTAAATCCATATAAAACTTTATTTATCATGTTATAATTCATATTTATGGAATATTAGAATATCTAAAGTATTTCCATTTAAAGTAACCTTTTTCCTCCAATATGAAAATTTTCATCGCTACACCATAGATATTTCCATATTTTATAAATATCATAATAAACCACTCTAAAAATATTAGAAAAACACCATAAATATATTTCCTTTTTTATTTATCACTGAAGAAATCTTTTCATATTTTGAAATTATAGAGAATTTAGTTAAAATCAACATCCATATTCTGAAATATATTTTTTATATTTATAATTATATACATTTAAATTTTAATAAATATATATATACTAAAATGGTTCAAATTAGGTATTTGATAACCCAAAACCATGACCCCACAAATTTTATTGAAAAATGTAAAAATAATGTACACACATAGATACATGAGATACAAACCTCTAAAATAAAAAAATTCACAAAGACCCCCTTATTACATGGACGTAGGGACCCATAATTTTTTTGGCTCAAATCCCATATCTAATGTGGCCTAAAGGCCCAACCAAGTGAAACCTAAAGGCCACAAATGATCTAGAATAGTCTGATTTATTGGGACATGGACACCTATTCAGATTAACTATAGTCACTATTGCAATGCCTAAGGTCAACCCACACAGCCATTGCCAGCCTCTGCAAGTGCATCCTGAGGTCCATACACATTTTGATTCGAGGTTCGGTTACTCATTTAACTTGAAATCTAAATCCCCCACAACCTGAGTATCCCCTGACTATGACCCATAACATGATATCACCTGTCCCTGTGCCGAGGTCGACATCAATCCATGACCCGAGGATACTTCCAACACCCCACATCCTGAGGCCATTGTGGTCATCGTCGACCACCGTCATTCCTTGTATTGTCGCAGAATCTCCCAATTTCCATCCCTGCTGAGTGACGAGCCTCTATCACCGCCATCCATCATCTGATGAGATGCACTTCCATTAGGGAACCCATTGGGATCCCAAATCCACATCACCAGAATGCTCACCTCATCGCCAAAAAACTCTTGACCACCATCCCTGCCATCGGGTAGGGCCTTCATCATTTCCATCCAGTGCCTGAAAAGAATGCTTAATCTTGAACTCAAACCCAAGAATTGTACTCATGCTCTACCATTTCAATCCATGCTTTCAGTTGGAAGGTTATCCTGTGATTTGAGACCCCCTAGAAAAAATAAATTGGTCTTCTATTGAACATCACTTTCCAGAGTAAGTCCTCAATCTATATGCTAGCTTGAAGGCATCCACTTCGAGGTCATCTTCGTCCATCTTGTGCACTCTAAAATCATCTCCCTACTCATGAATGACATCACCATAAAAACACTATCCCCATGATCATGCAGTTTATACCCAAAAAAGTCATCTCCATCATCTCTCATTTCCCAAACAACCTTTAGTAGATCAATCCTTTTACATGTGAAGTAGAGAGAAAACATCTCCTTGCACCCTCACATTTTAATGACCTAATGAAAAATGTATATCTATCTTTTGGAAAGGAATTATATGAAGAACACGATATTTCATGGGAAAAAAACTCTAGTATTATACATTCATAAGTCAGGAAAGTGAAAGGCCCATTAAAGGCCTCAGTAAGGAAGCAGTAGAATGGGGTTTTCCGCAATTTGAAGTCATTTTTTCTATAATTGAGCCAGATGTATTCGGTTTCAATGACTACTTAACAGTTCATAAGTTGTTATCAATAACCATTGAAGATGTATTCCGATCCAATTTAGAGATGGAATTTTAGGATCTATCATTGAAATTCTTCAAATCATCATCGGATGAAGAATATGAGGCCCCAAAGGGACACGATATGAAATAGAGGTTTACATCCAAAGGGGAGTGGAAGATATCCTAGGAATTTGGGATCCATAGTGACTTTAAGGGATTGAATTACTATATTTGGATTCTCTTTTTCTAATGTGGGCATTTTATGTTTTGTTTGACCAGCTTCCTGGTTCATTATCCTTTTATTAATAAATTTCGGGTCATGAGTTGGGTTTCCAAATCCATGACTAAGTCGTCTTGTTATATAATTATATAAATATATTTATAATCATATAATTTTTTTTAAATATATTTAATTATAATTATAATTATAATTATAAATAAATACATATATTTGAACAATTATAAAATTATAATAAACATATTTAAATAATAAATATATAATTATATATATAATTATATAAATGTATTTATAATTTTATATAAATATATATTTAAATAATTATAAAATTATAATAAAATATATTTCAATAATAAATATATTTATTATATTAATAATTATATATATTTATATATTTATCCATGATGGATCGATCATGGCCTTGGAGAGTTAATACCATGACCCCAAAATTTATTAAAAAAAGGAAAGACAAAAAAGGAATCAATGAGGTAAAACAAGACATAAAATTCCCTCATCAATAAAAAATGAGCACAATAAATCAATTCTCTACAATTCTCTCTAGATCCTAAGTTTCTAGGATACCAACCCCTAACCTTTGGATGTTTAACTCTCTACCATGACCTAGTACTTTGAGGAGGCTTATACTCCTCATTCGATAAAGAGCTAGAGGAGTCCTCTAGAAATGAACAAGTCCTATATTTCCAAGATAGATCTCGAAATTTCATCTCTGAGTTAGACTAGAATCTTTATTCAATGTTGACTGATAGCAATATCTAGATATATAGGAAGTCCCCATATCCAAATCCATCCATATCCATTAATGAAAAGACAACTTCAACCTATGAGTCAAACCAATCTTCAATGTTCCTCCTAATACCATGAGGGGGTCTTTCACCTTCATGGTCCAATGGGGGAGTTTTAACATTGAAATGTTTAACCATTTCATCATCACATTCCAAGTCATAGGCCTTACCAAAAGTATCAAAATAATTTTTCATTAAATCAGAAAATTGAGATGGATATGTCCAATCCACATTCCCAATTCGAACATTACTCATCCTAAAAGGATATGGATGATGCTCCACCCAAAGGGGGAAACCTACAAAGCCTTCTCATATAGAGTAAATGTCACAACCGTGATGGGAAATAGATCCTTCTCAAGCCCACTTGACAGAGGTATCTGAAACAGAACAAGTGCACCCCGCACAGAATAAGGATGAGACTCATATGATTTTAATTTCTGAGGGGTGACTAGTAGGAATCAGTCTTTATCCACAACAATTTTCTTACCTTTAGGAGAAAATTACATGAATTATGATTCATCAAATGAGGATTTCACTAGGGAAGTCTCATTTCCTGCATTTGAGTCAGTAACTCCCAAGGTAGGTGATCCCATACTAAGCACCCATTGGCCAAGTGATTCCACTACAAAGAGGGATCATGCACTAATAGAACCACTCCATGGGTGTCTTGCTCCACCTATTTCATATTGAGATCACCATGTCTAGCATCATCATGCACTACCATATTCATCTTGCTCATATTAATAAATTTCTAAATGTTTCCTGCATTTGAACCACCCCTATCTATATGTTCACCCAATCACCGCCAATAACAATATTATTTCCATGTTTTGTATGTACATAATTAAAAGGGGCAACAACCAAATTAGAAAATGAAGTCTTATGGGAATGAGCTTCAAAAAAAGGTGCACTCTTGCTACACCCAATCCATCTCCACAATCCATCCTTCTTTCCCTTTGGTCCAACATTCTTTGCAGCGATATTTCCACCAGAAGTAGGAATCTTAAATTTACATTCATCAAACTAATTCCCATATTTACTAAAATTATAACACCTCAAAACCCTATGAAAATTTCCTCTAACAAGCCCAATTGACATGAATTTGGAGCAAAATTCCAACATATATTCAAACTCAATTCCAAGTTCAAACTTAAACTCTCTATCAACCAAGAAGACTATTTCTACAAGAGTTGAGTTGAGATCATATTCAACCAAAAATCTAGCATAGCGCCCATATATAGACAAATTGGTTCCTTTATCAAGATTAATAGGGGTTCCCCACAGTCGATGAAACATCCTATAAGACATATAGATGCAAAAAAACCATTTCAAACCCTTAATATGAATTCAGGATTGATCCATGGTGTTCTTAGCCTAGGAAAGATCAAACCAGGGGTGCCAATCTTGGAATCTCAGGAACCCTATCTTGAGGTTCACAAAACCACAACTCCAAGACCATAATTTAAGGTCATATAAAGGAAAAGTGATGTGAAACAAACCCATACTGATAGACATAATGTGCTAGTTGTCTAATCTACAAACATATAAAATCTGCTTCCTTAAAACCTCAATCTTCCAGGAGTGGTTCCTCAAGATATGGGAAACCTATGTAATAATGGAATGTTTACATTCCTCAATCCAAACTTCAAATAAATTCAGGTTCACTTCAATGATGGTGAGGGAACTATTCCTTGAGATCCAATTGTGCACAAGCATAAAATTATTGTAAGGTCTAGAGAAGAATCTATCATTCATAGTGACAAATTGATCATTTTTCTGATCCTAATCTTCCATCCAATCAATAGGTTTTATAGAGAGAGAAATAGCCTTAACCCTTATCAAACCCTTCTCGATATCATAAGGAAAATTCACAACACTAGAGTCGGATCTAGCATCCTCTTTCTTTGAAGGTCCAACGAAAAACTTCGCTAGATTGAAATAAAAATCCAAGAAAGAATCTATCTTAGTGATTTATATAATTATATAATTATATTTACAATTATATATAAATATTTATAAATATATTTTTTATAATTATAAATATATATATATATATATATATTTAAATATATATTTAAATATTTATTTATAATTATATTCATTAATATTTATTTATAATTATATACATTTAATTTTTTAACTTATATTAATTATATTTTTAAATTAGGTCTTTATCAGTGCTTTATTAGGATTGATAAAGAATTATTTTTATCGGAGCTAGAATTTTAGTGTTGAAAAAGATTTGTTTTATCATCAATTTTTAGTGTTGATAACGATCGGTTTATCAATGCTTATTATTTTAGCACCGATAAAACTGATCTTTATCAGTGCTTTTTTGAAAGCACTAATAAAACCCTTCCTGATCTTTAAAATAAAACCCCAACTGAGTTCTTATTGCTCACACCACTCAAGATCTCATGGAACTGGATCACTTTCATTGCTCTCCCTCAATCATTTTAGATGAATCGAAACATTAAAAATACAAGGTATGTGATAAATTATGATCTTTTCTCCCCCTCAAACATCTTTGTTTGTTTTTAAGTTTTCCAAATGGTTTGAATGGAATGCGCATCAAGAATCCAAAAGTTTCTGCCTCCGACGAATGCCACAAGAAAGGGCCTTATGAACTCTAGGAACTAAGAGACAACCAAAATAAACTCCCAAATCGGGTTTAGGTTCACCCTAGGCCATTAAAACCATAAAGGAGAAAATAAAATAAAGAAATATGGGGAAAAGAATTTGGAGGAGATGAGTAGAAACACATCGAAGGAGATCACACTGAAAATTGGGAGTGAAATAGGTTTAATGGAGGGGGGATAGGTGAGCTGATCCTCCTTTGTCTATGGGTCACAACTCATAGGAATGGGAAGGGGGTGGGTGTTGAGCATGGAAGAGGGGTGGGGGAGGATACCCCTTTATGGTTTAATTAGAATTATATTTTTTCATAATTATTTTTATTTATTTTTTAATTTATTTCTTTTAACTTGGGCATACCACATGGTTTGACAGCATGGTCTTCCAGACCTTCCACATACCGTGAGACACCTCTAGCCAAGAGGGAGGATAGGTCCCATAGTTTTTTGGGGCTTGGTGCATGACTGTATGACCAAAATTTACACTTGACAGGCCCACTTTCAAGGGCCCCATGTTTTGAAGAGGCTAGCGCATGGTTTCTACTAATCATGCGCTAACTGTGTGCCGCCCCCTGTCCAGGCCAAAAACCACCATTTTCCTTGGAAAACTCCCAGAAAATCCATTGAACAAAAACAAGACAAAAAATAAATAAAATAAAAGAGTAGTGTTGGATCAAGGTGTGTAAGAGAAAGAGGAAGATGAGTTTTGTTTAAATATCAAAGGGTGGTAGGTATCATTTTCCAAAATATTGACTTACTCATTACCAAAGATCAAGAAAATGAATAGTGTTTATTTTTAAGAATTTTAATGGTGTTTGATTAAAAAGAATATATTTTCATTTTACATTTAATGAGATTCAAAATTTAATGGTATCATTCAAATATGTTATTCATATACAAGATTAAAAAATCTATTTTATTAATATAAAATATATCTTAGGATTTGAAAATTGACTAATATTTTTAAAAAATATTGATATGTTTAAATAAAATATATTAATGAATGATTTTGTTAAGTTATTAATAATGTCTATTAAATTGATAAGTTATTTTCACATCATTAATATCACATAAAATATAGGTTATAAATGAAAACTATTCTTTTTTTACTATTCACCTATAATTTAATTCATTAAAAATAATAAAAAAACCGCCAAAAGGTAATTTCAATGTTGTTATTCTAAAAATATGATCCTTTTTAATGAAATAAAATTTTCAATTTTTTAATTTTGATATTTAAATTATATGTTAAAATTTAATTTTTAGGTAATTATGTCAAAACATATGCTTTTAAAATTTATAATTACATAAGATTCAATTTTAAAAAAATATTTAACTTTTATTATTTTAATATTTAATTCTATTTATATTATTTATTATAAATAATATTTAATAGTTATTTTACCACCCTTAGTGTTAGGTTATAATTCAAATAGTAAGATAATTATTACACATCCTATAAAGAAGATGAATTTTACTGGGAACACCCAATAAAACATCAAACTCATATTGCAATATTATTTATATAACTCATAAAAAACATTATACATTACACATATTACAAGAAACCATATATGAAAGGCCCAAATTATTTCTATTTATATGAATTTAATCTTCTTGCATGATGTACCTCCTCTCATATGAATATAATCTCCCTATGTTAAATTTGTTGTCTATTTATTTTTTGAAAGACAATTTATCAATCAATACCCTTACTTATTACTCATTAACATATTTTTATTATAATTCACATATTTTCATTTCTTATATATTTAAATATGAAACATAATTTTATAATTTTTTATTATTATTGTTTTATAAAAATTATTTATATAAGAATTTATTTATTAATATAATTCTATTACAATGATCATATATATATATAATTAATAATGTTCATAACTAATTATACACTCAATATCCCTTACCTTGATCCATTTTTGGTTCCCCTCTCTCTTACCTTCACATTCATTTTCACTCATTCATCATTATTTATCACTCTAGTTGCATGGATCTCCTAGCAGTGAACCACAAAAAAACTTCCCACTTATCATGTAAGGTAGTGAATGAAAATGATAAGTAGGCAGAGTTTTTGCGGTGCACAGATGGTAATCAGCTCCAAGTTCCATGTATCCCTCCTACTCCCATGGATTAAAATCAAACAAATTTTCCCATTTTCTTCTATTACCATGTATAAGAACCATAATCATTTTAATATCTCTTGATTTTTTTGTAATTTTTATAGGAATTATGAAATGATTTTAATTTAGTTTTTATGAATTGTTCCAATTTTTTATATTTATTGTGTTAGATAAAAATTAATTCATGATACATTTGATCCTTATACACATACTCTTTATTTATTTGCTTTATTTTTTTTTGTTTTAAGTTCATTCTTAATAATTTTATCTTGTTATGTCATTAATAAGTTTTTATATTTTTTTAATGTTGTTTAATATTTTTTAACATTATATATATATATGGATATCGATTTGTTATATATTTTACTCATGTGATGAACACATGAGTTATGCACATGGATTATGGATAAAAAAGGAACTATCACATATGAGAGAACTTGACGTTATAATATAAACAGAACATGGGTGGTTTCAATTGCTTACATTCAATCAGAAGCTTATATTAAATCACAACCCAACAATCTTACATTACCAACAATGGAGTATGATTATTTTAACATAAGACATGTCATTGGTCAAAGGCCAACATAGATAAAAATATAAATCCAACACAATAAGCATTGCGATGCTTGAATCCTCCACCACTACAAAAATATACGAATACCCGTCATTTGACTATTATTATCTTAGAACAATGAATTCATATAGATTAAGCAATTATTTATTAATGACCTTTTATAGATTCCAAGCTTATAATTTCTGTGTATTTATTTTGTTAAATATTAAAATTACAAAATAAAAAAGTATGGATATGAATTGAAAATGTATGGATGACAATCACATGACAAAAGAGTATGAGGATAGGGTAAAAGAGTTCATAATGTTTTCAAATGATCATGCATATGACCTTTATTAAATCATTTTCCATGTTTATTTTATTTTTATTCAAGAATAATTAGTCCAAAGGAGTTATAAGAACACTTGATCCGTTACAGAATAGATCAAAGTTATAAATGTTGGACTAAACATGGGGAAAAACTAAATGTATATTTTTAATAGAATAAGACTTCATTTTATGAATCATATAATATGACTACAAGTGTGGACAATGATGTATACTGTATTGAGGATGTGATTACATGTGTGAATGATCATGAATATCATATTGAGTAAATGACAATGATATTTGGAGATGAACTTTGTGGTTGTCCAAAATTGTTTGAGAATTTAAAAAGTTGTGAAAAGAAAATATTTTATACTAGTTGTACTAAATATACAACATTTCATCCATAAGAAAGATTTATAATATAAAATATTCCAACAGATAGAGTGAAACCTGTTTTACTGAACTACTTGCTCTCTTGAATGATATGATCCCATAAGATAATGAGATTCCTTTCTAAACATATGCTTCTAAAATAATGTTGCATTAAATGGGTATGATCTCTAAAATAATACATGCATGACCGAATGTGTAAAGCCTCGACCCCAGTTACCCAAATTCGGTGCATTATTACATAACATTGGCATGATACAAGAAAATCATGTCTCGAAAGACCGATCAGTTTAGTAGCCTTGGAAATACTAGATACATTCAAAAGTTTTACATTACATTATAAAATGAAAAGCTACAACAACATTGTTTCCATAGAAAACACTCATATCCCCTCATACTATCCCTACAGGTCAGTCATAAAATACTTCTTCACATCTTGGGAAAAATAAAACATAGAAAGGGGTGAGCTTAGATGCTCATTAAGGATATCAATATAGTGGAAACTTTCATAAATAATCATAAACATTAAGGCAATGTATAAGACTAAAACAAAAGCCTTTTAAACTTGAACTTCAACATAATATGGA
Source organism: Viscum album (assembly GCA_963277665.1). NCBI lineage: Eukaryota > Viridiplantae > Streptophyta > Magnoliopsida > Santalales > Viscaceae > Viscum > Viscum album. Next base: position 1,378,766,912 of record OY728121.1, read on the forward strand.
AAAGATAAAATCAAATAATTTCATTTACTTATTCACATGTATATTCTACTAGTCGAATAATCACATGCAATATCAATAGCCACTTTCATAATGATGGAATGCATAATGCCAGACTTCATAACCACATAGTCAAGGCCTTGTGCCAAGACTAAAAATAATATTTTGTCAAGGCCTTGTTCCAGGACACTAGTTTGTCTCATGAGACCCACCGATGCATCGAGGAGCTATAGCGAGCTCCACACGTCACTTACTAAGTCTAATGCATTCCTCACATGAAAAGGTTTAAACATAACATAAACATTTGTATTAAAACTAGTATAATAAATTTCAATAATTTATCCATAAACCATGAATGGTATAAAATAACACATCCATAGTCAAACATATTACAAAAACTTCAATACAATATGGAAGTTTTGTATCATAATAAGTTAACTTCAAACAAGATTAAAATCCATCAAAGGATGTTGACATAGATGAAATCAAAACTTTTTTTAGAGAAATATCTATTTCTATTTTGAAATCATTTAATAGTAATGTAATTATAAAAGAAAACATTTATTTTTTAAAATATTCTTATAATCATGTAAGGGAATATTCAACAATGCTATAATGTCAGAAAATAGCCGCACCAGCCGTATAAGTTAAAAAAAACATTCTTACCTTAATTTTGTCGAAAAGGTCATAAAGTACCTTGTTTGGAAAACAATGGAAAGATTACTTTAAAAAACATATAAGTTCAAATAAGGTCATAAATTACTTTACCCCATTATTTAGTAAATAGTAAAACTGTTTTGAAATACATTTTTATGAAACATGGATGTGGATGATAAAGAGGTCCCAGTAGATAATTACGTATAAACAACCTCGGATAATGAAAAGATTGTAAAATTAACCCTTACCTTGTTCTTTACCTTGGTAGAGGGTAGGTTAAAATCTTGTATAGTGGTGAAATAATTGTTATTAAATTATACAAGAACCATATACATTAATATGATATCATATATGATCTTCTAATATTGGTTTGTTAATGATATTTTAGTAGTATCATCATTTCGGGTGTTAATTGATTCGTTTTACTTTATATGATTTTTTACGTAAGTAATGTTTATTGTGGATATGATGTATCTTATTCATATTAATAATGATATCAAGTCTTTGAACATTATTTTTAATCATAAAATGAAAATTATTCTTGAATGGATACGATGGGGAATTAATCTCATCGCGTTCGTGGAGACAGTAATCCGTACGTACGCACGAGCGACAATATCATTCTTTCAATAATAAAATAATATATAATTGGATGGTATATCATATATACAGAATAATTATCATGTTATATTTATTATTTACATCAATTATACATCATTATTATACCCATCCAAATAATAATGTATTGAATAACAACTACACCACGACGTGGAGACGGTAAGCCGTACGTATGCACGTATGGTGACATGTCATTCAAAGGATGGATAGAATAATGAATATTGTTGTAACATATTTATAATAACATAAAATTATATAGAATATACTAGAGTTATTATTTTAGAATGAAAACAACAAAGAAAGAGTAAGTGGAAGAAGAAAGAAACTTGAAAGAGGTGATGAAATATTTACCTCTTCTTCGGGTTCTTCCTTTTGATTTGATAAAAAGAGCTCCTTAGGTTGATTTTATGACTAAAGTAAGGCATCTAGGATGAAAATAGGATATTTGAGAGGATATTTGGGTAGGTTTTGGCTGATCCAAATGGCTTTGAAGGTGTGAATTTTAGAGAAGGGGAAGTGCCCTTTTATAAGGGGGGTGAGGGGCACCTTAGGAAAAGATTGAATATTATTTTATAATAAAATAATTTTCAGTTTCTAATGGTTCAAAAATGATTTATTTCATGGATAATGTGAGGATGGGTCTAAAACCACTCAACCAATAGGTTTTAGAGAGGTTTGGGTCACTATATTAACCTTATCTTCTAGATTTAACTCTTAGTTAATTAGTATGAGATTTACCATGTCTCTTTGTATTTTTATATTATATAGTTAATAAAATTAATATAAAATTCCAAAAGAACATAAAGTGGTTAATTAATGACATATATACTATTATTTAAGAACTTTGGCTGAACCTTATATTTTTAGGAATATAATATCAATTAATAATATAATATTTGTTTTAAAAACTCTTTTATGTCAATTTTGACACTATTTGATATTTTTTTTGCTAAATTCCTAAAAGCATTATTACTTCAAAAAAAATTAATTTAATCAATCCTAACATGTCACATTAACCTAGAAAATTCGTGTATAACACCAAAACTTTCAAATTATATTTATTTTAACTTCTATAATACCATTTATTTGAATCTTTCATTAATAAGGAAAATACTACATCATCATTGTGTCATAAATAAATTTAATTATTCAATGTCTAAAAATTATAAATAAAATACCATTATGTAGGAAATCATTTTATCTTTCTAATTAATATTTATAGTCAAAGATATAACATATATAACCCTATGTAAAATTTTTTTTACTAAAAGATATATGCTTATGTCATTTTTGTATTTACTTTAACTTAATTAATATAAAGTATCATTATCACTTACAAGTAACTTCATGGGGTCCCAAAATCAACCCAAGGATGCCCATGGTTGGACATGTATCAGCCAATAGGGTTAGAACACGTGTTAGGGTAATTTAATATTATTATAATATTATTTTTTTACCCTTATTTACTGGATTTAAACTTTAACCATGGTAAATAAAATATTTACCGAAATAATTATTCAAAATGTCTAAAAATAAAAGTTACCTATTTACAAAATTTGGACCTCCTGATTTTAAATATGGAATCCATTTTTCTAAATTCAAAACACAGAAGTGGCAGAAATTAATTTAAAATTAATTCTCGTTGTCAAAACAAAAAGTGTGTTTTTAAGAAATAATAACTATCAAAAGATTGACACTTGCTTATGTCCAGTTTAAATGTGAAATTACTTCCAATGACCAAAATTGGATTAAATGGTAAAAATATAATCTAATTATACTTAAAAACCACTCAATAATATAATTTATCACTATAAATTATTTTTATTAAAAAGTTGTTTTTAATTAAAATTTAGTATTTTTCACTATTCATCAAAAGCTGAATGTTTTTAGAAAAATACCAAAAATTCACCCTAAGCTAATTTCAATATTCTGAAACCAAAAATGAAGTCCATTTCGAAAGATAAAATTGATAAAATTTCAAAAATTGGGTATTACTATTCATAATGGCTAGTTTGATTGGTCGCGATGTGTTAGAATCTTGATGTCACGTACAACGCAAGATATTGCGTTATTCAAAGGGAAACGTACCGTGGAAGATTGGGGTGTTACATTATACCCTCATTTAAATAATTTCATCCTAGAAATTTCTATAATATTTCTGCATAAAAAGATTCGAGTGGTTCTTCATCATATGTTCCTCGGGTTCCCACGTTGTCTCTTCCATCTTATGGTTTCTCTATAGAACTTTTACCAGACGAGTCGTCTAGTTTCTCAACACTTTTTTTCTTATATCAAGAACCTTGACAGGATCTTCATAATAAGATAGACCAGGTTCCAGTTCTGATTCCTCATAGGTAAGTACATGCGTTGGGTCAGACATGTATTATCTCAATAGTGATACGTGGAACACATCATGAACTTTGGAGATACTTGGCGGCATTTCCAAACGGTAAGCTACAAACCAAATTCATTATAGAATTTCGAAATGTCCGATGTACCTGGGACTCAATTTACCTTTCTTATCGAATCATATAATTCCCTTCCATGGAGATACCTTTAAGAAAACATGATCTCTTACCTAAAATTCCAAATCCTTCCTTTGGTTATTAGCATAGCTCTTTTGCCTACTTTGAGCTGCTTTGATGTGGGTTTGGATTTCCTTCACATTTTCAATCATTTCCTCAATAACTTCTGGGCCAACGAGTTTTCTTTCACCAACATCATCCCAACAAGTTGGTGTACGACATCTATTTTCATATAATGCTTCATATGGTGCCATCTGAATACTTGAATGGAAGCTATTATTATAGGAAAATTATACTAGAGGTAAATATTGATCCCACATACCTTGAAATTCAAGTGAGAAAGATATCAACATGTCTTCTAAGGTTTGAATAGTCCGTTCTGATTGTCCATCAGTTTGAGGGTGGTAGGCAGTGCTCAAAAAAAGTTCAGTATCCAGGGCTTTCTGAAGACTTTTCCAGAATATTGATGTAAAACAGGGATCACAGTCAGAAAAAATCGATAGGGGTACTCCATGAAGTCTTACAACTTCATTAATATACAGTCTTGCTAAAAATTCAAGTGGTAAATCTTCTCTTATAACAAGAAAATGTGATGACTTGGTAAGATGATCAACAATGAACCATATGGCATCGTTCCTTCTAGGAGTCTTTGGTAGTCCCATGACAAAGTCCATCGTAATATTATCCCATTTCCATTTAGGAATGGGAAGAGGTTTCATGACTCCTCCAGGCTATTTCCTTCCAACTTTCACTTGTTGAAAAACCATACATCTTGACACAAAATCAAAAATCTCCCTCTTCATGTTGTCCCACAAAAAATGTTCCTTCAAATATCTATACATTTTGGTGCTCCTAGGGTGTATAAAGAAATTAGAGCTATGAGAATCATCCAAAAATTCTCTTTTTAGATCAGGTATATCAGGAACACAAATTCTCTTTCCAAATTTCAAAATTCCATCTTTATATAGGATTTCACTCAATCTCTCGTTATTCACAGCTTTAATATTCTTTTGAAACTCCTCATCATCAGCCTAAGAACTTTTTATCCTTTCTAGTAAATATGGTTTGGAAACAATTTGAAAAAGCATTGATGTTTCAACTTCCATGGTTATTCCCATATCTATCTTTACTAGATCCATGTATATAAGATCCTTTTCAACTCTCATATTGTTCAAAACTCCATAATCCTTTCTACTCAAAGCTTCTGCCACCTTATTTTCCTTCCCCGGGTGGTAGTGTATAGTGAAATCATAATCCTTGAGTAGCTAAAGCCATCTCCTTTTCCTCATGTTGAGTTCTTTCTGTGAGAAAATATACTTCAAACTCTTGTGATCGGTATATATCTCACATTTTTCACCATAGAGATAATGTATTCAGATCTTAAGAGCAAAGATTACAGCTTCTAACTTAATATAATGAGTAGGATAGTTTTGCTCATGAATTTTTAGCTATCGTGATGCATATGAAATAACTCTATCATTCTGCATAAGGACAAAACCAAGTCCTTTCTTTGAAGTATCACTATAAATAAAAAACCCATCATTCCCCGATGGTAGAGTCAATATATGAGCATTGGATAATCTTTTCTTTAGTTATTCAAAACATTCTTCACACTCTTTTGTCCAAAAAAAATTTAACCCCTTTACGTGTGATCTTGGTTAATGGGTTTTCCAATCGGGAAAAATTCTGGACAAAATGTTGATAATATCCTGCTAAACCAATAAAAATGCGTACCTCAGTTATACTCATTGGTGATGACCATTATTGGATTGCCTTGGTCTTTGAAGGATCAACATAAATTCCATCCTTAGAGACAATATGGCCAAGAAAAGAAATCTCTTGAAGCCAGAATTTTCACTTGCTAAACTTCCCATATAATTCATTTCTTCTAAGAGTCTTCAAGATAATTCACAAGTGATTTTAATGATCTTCGTAGCTCTTGGAGTATACCAAGATATGATCAATAAATACCACTACAAAGTCATCAAGATATTCCTTAAAAAATCTATTCATTATATCCATGAAAACATAGGGTGCATTAGTCAGCCCAAAAGGTATTACTGTAAACTCGTAATGCCCGTACCTAGTTTGAAATGCTATCTTAGGAATGTCTTCTTTCTTCATACACAATTGATGGTATCCAGATCGAAGGTTAATCTTTGAAAAATATTGAGCTCAATGATGTTGGTCAAATAAATCATCAATGCGAGGTAGGGGATACTTGTTCTTTATTGTTATAACATTGATCTCCCTATATTCAATGCACAACCTCATAGATCCATATTTTTTTAACAAAAATGATAGGGGATCTCCATGGAGAAACACTAGGGAAAATAAATCCATTATTACTCAATTCCTCTAATTGTTTATTTAGTTTCACTAATTCAACAGTGGATATTCTATAAGGGGTCTTTGATATGGTCATTGAACCATGAATTAAATCAATGGAAAAATCAATTTCTCATTCTGGAGGATGTCCAGGTAAATACTCTAGAAATACATTAACATACTATTTCACAATAGGAACATCCTCTATTTGAACATTCTTTTCCTCACCCACAGTTGTTTCATTCTATTCCTCCCCAATAATTGAATTTAGTTGAGCTACTAGGGGTGGATATAGATAAGAATCAGGTGATGATGTTTCTACTATAAAGATAAGGTGTTCTTTATCATCATCATCATCAAAAATAGTAACCTCCTTCTTCTTACAATAAATTTTTTCATCATGGTCCGAAAGCCAATCCATACCAAGGATTATATCAAATTCAATCATGGGTATAATGATGAGATTAGCAGATAAAGAACATTTATATGCCCAAAAGGGGACTGATTCACAAAACTTTGTTGCAATGATACTTCCCTTAGTAGTTTTTAATGACAACTCCCTTGTTAAATCAAATTGGAAATATCTAATTTTCTTAGAAAAATGGGAAGATATAAAACAATGTGATGATCCAGAATCAAATAAAGCATTTTCTAAACTTGATGAAACCATTAAATTACCTACCACCACGTCTTTTGGAGCTTCAACCTCAGCAGTAGTGATAGCATAATCTTGGCCTTGATCCCTTGGCCTTTTCTGAGGTAAGTTTCCTTGGCGCTTAGGGAATTCATTTGCTTAATTCCCCATTTCTCTACAATTGTAGCATTCAACATTGACAACCTATTTCTTCCCCTTGTAATCATGAGCTTGGTGGCCTTTTTCACCACACTTGTAACAGACTCCCATTACCTTCAGGAAAGTATTAGGGTGTTTCTTCCCACATTTACTGCATGATGGATATTCAACTTTTCCCTTCTTCCCCTTATTTCAATTTCCAGAGTATTTAGTAGATCTCTTCTTCTCTTGCTTTGATTTAAATTCATAAGACTTAGATAATTCTTTTTTTATCTTGATAGCACATGATACAATATCTTTGTACGATGAGAAGGATTGCGAGACTAATGCTCGATAGAGAAATGGTTTTAACCCATCAAAGAAACGATCAATCTTACTTCTTGGGTTACATATATAATCTGTTGCATGCTTTTCTAACCTTGTAAAGTTAGCTTCATACTTTGCGACATTCTCATCCTCTTTTTTCCTCAGACTCAGAAATTGCCTTTCCATATCTGCTCGATGGTCATGAGGAAATTATTTTTTTAATAAAATCTCTTTAGACTGCCTCCATTCCATATTTGATACTTCATCATCTTCCTTTGTGTTTTGAATCAATGACCACCATTTATCATCATCTCTAGTGAGGTGGTAAACTGTCATGGCAACTTTTTCCCTTTCACTACTCCCCAAGGTGTAGAATATTTTCTATAAGGAATTTATCCATTTCTCAGATACTAATGGATTTGTACTCCCATTGAATGTTGGTGGTTGTTGCCTCATGAAGAGATCTAACATTGACCCACCATGCTGTGGATCAGGGTGCTCCATACGGGTAAGGTTATTATTCATAACCAGAGTGAGTTGTCATAGTATGGTGATAAGATGATTAACACCAGTTGCTTCACCAGCTCCACTATAATTATCTTGAGTAGGAGGGAAATCCCTACATGGATTACGTGCATTGATACGGTTTCCATTCCTTCCACTAGGTTCCATTTCTAAACAATGGCATAAAATACATTAGTTTATGAATCGAAATACATAATTCCAAACTTGTAAAACACTTAACATAAACTGAACAGTTTATGGACATAATCCATAATCATAAGAATGTTTTCGTTGAGGAAGTATATACTCATAAAACATTCATAATTATTTGTAAGTAAAATGATAATTTTCCTAAGCATATCCCCCAGGAGTGTCGTAACCAAGAGTGCAACAAGGCCCGTTGTCGTGCACCAGTTCCCATTCGAGTCTAGCTCAAAGCGGTGTTTTCGGGTTTTACCCCTAGGTACATCTGTGCCAGATCCACCTCTACCTGCTCATATCCTGACATGGATGTATTTCTTGGAAAACTCACAAAATCTATACAACACCAAAATTCTAGAAATTTATTTTATACTAATCCTCAAAGTCTATCTTAGGGTAATGTGCTCTAATCAGAGTTTATCTAAATCTAGATTCCAAGGTTTATACTAAACTTCCTCTGATACCAATTGTAATGCCCTGACCCCAGTTACCCAGTGTCGGTGCATTATTACATAACATTGGCATGATACAAGGAAATCATGTCCTGAAAGAACGCTCGGTTTAGTAGCCTTGGAAATACTAGATACATTCAAAAGTTTTACATTACATTATAAAATGAAAAGCTACAACAACATTGTTTCTATAGACCACAATCATATCCCCTCAGACTATCCCTACAGGTCAGTCACAAACTACTTCTTCACATCCTGGAAAAAATAAAACATATAAAGGGGTGAGCTCAGATGCTCAGTAATGATTACAATATAGCGGAAACTTTCATAAATAAGCATAAACATTTAAGGCAATGTATAAGACCAAAACAAAAGCCTTTTAAACTTGAATTTAGGCATAATATGGAAAATATAAAATCAAATAATTCCATTTACATATTCACATGGATATTATACTAGTCGAATAATCACATTCAATATCAATATCCACTTTCATAATGATGGAAGCATAATGCCAGACTTCATAACCACATAGTCAAGGCCTTGTGCCAAGACTACAAATAAAATTTTTTCAAGGCCCTATTCCAAGAAACTAGTTCGTCTCATGAGACCTACCGATGAATCGAGGAGCTATAGAGGGCTCCACCCATCACTTACTATGTTCAATTCATTCCTCAAATGAAAAGGTTTAAACATAACATAAAAATTAGTATTAAAACCAGCATATGAAATGTAAATAATTTATCCATAAACCATGAATGGTATAAAATAACACATCTATAGTAAAATATATAAAAAAACCTTCAATACAATATGGAAGTTTTTTATCATAATAAATTAACTTCAAACAAGATTAAAATCCATCAATGTATGTTGACATAGATTAAATCAAAACTTTTTTTTAGAGAAATAACTTTTTCTATTTTTGAAATCATTTAATAATCATGTAATTATAAAAGAAAACATTTATTTTTGAAAATATTCTTATAATATTGTAAGGGAAGCTTCTACAATGTTATAACGGTGAAAAATAGACACACCTGCTGTATAAGTTAAAAAAACATTCTTACCTTACTTTTGTCGAAAAGGTCATAAAGTACCTTATTTGGAAAACAACGGAAAGATTCCTTTCAAAAACATATAAGGTCAAATAAGGGTATAAATTACTTCACACCATTTTTTAGTAAATAGTAAAAATCTTTTGAAATACATTTTTAATAAACATGGATGTGGATGATAAAGAGGTCCCAGTAGATAATTATATATAAACAACCTTAGATAATGAAGAGATTGTGAAATTAACCCTTACCTTGTTCTTTTCCTTGGTCGAGGGTAGGTTAACCTACTATATAATGGTGAAATAATTGTTATTAAATTATACAAGAACCATATACATTAATATTATATCATATACGATCTTCTAATATTGCTTTGTTAATGATATTTCAGTAGTATCATCGTTTCAGGTGTTAACTGATTCATTTTCCTTTATATGATTTGTTACGTAAGTAATTTTTGTTTTGGATATGATGTATCATATTCATATTAATAATTATATTAAGTATTTAAACATTATTTTTAATCATCAAATGAAAATTAGTCTTGAATGGATACGATGGGGAATGAATCTCATCGCGTTCATGGACACGGTAATCCGTACGCACGCACGAGCGACAATATCATTATTTTGATATTAAAATAATATATAATTGGATGGTATATAATATATAAAGAATCATTATCATGTTATATTTATTATTTACATCAATTATACATCATTATTATACCCATCCAAATAATAATGTATTGAATAACAACTACACCACGACGTGGAGATGGTAAGCCGTACGTATGCACGTATGGTGACATGTCATTCAAAGGATGGATAGAATAATGAATATGGTTGTACCATATTTATAATAACATCAAAGTATATATAATATACTGAAGTTATTATTTTAGAATGGAAACAACAAATAAAGAGGAATTGGAAGAAGAAAGAAACTTGAAAGAGGTGATGAAATATTTACCTCTTTTTCGGGTTCTTCCTTTTGATTTGATCAAAAACTCTCCTTAGGTTGGATTTATGACTAAAGGAAGGACTCTAGGATGAACGTAGGATAGTTGAGAGGATATATGGGCATGTGTTGGCCGAGCCAAATGGATTTTAAGGTGTGAATTTTATATAAGGGAAAGTGCCCTTTTATAAGAGGGGTGCGGGGCACCTTAGGAAAAGATTGAAATATTATTTTATAATAAAATAATTTTTGGTTTCTAGTGGTTAAAAAATGATTTATTTCGTGGATAAGGTGAGTATGGGTAGACAACCACTCAACCAATATGTTTTTGACAGGTTTGGGTCACTATATTAACCTTATCTTCTATATTTAACTCTTCGTTAATTAGTTTGACATTTACTATATCTCTTTGTATTTTTATATTATATGGTTAATTAACTTACTATAAACTTCCAAGAGAACATCAAGTGGTTCATTAATGAAATATATAATATTATTTAAGACCTTTGGATGAACCTTAGATTTTTAGGAATAGAATATCAATTAATAATGTAATATTTTTTTTAAAAACTATTTTCTGTCAATTTTGACACTATTTTCTATTTTGTTTTTGTTAAATTACTAAAAGCATTATTAATTCTAAAAAAATTCATTTAATAAATCCTAAAATGTCAAATTAACCTATAAAATTCGTGTATGTCATCAAAACTTTCAAATTATATTTATTTTAACATCTATAATACCATTTATTTGATTCATTCATTAATAAGGAAAATACTGCATCATCATTGTGTCATAAATAAATTTAATTATTAAATGTCTCAAAATTATAAATAAAATACCATTATGTATGAAATATTTTTATATTTATAATGAATATTTATAGTTGAAGAGATAACATATATAACTCTATGTAAAAATTGTTTTACTAAAAGATATATGCTTATGTCATTTTTGTATTTACTTTTACTTAATTAATATAAAGTGTCATTATCACTTACAAGTGGCTCCATGGGGTCCCAACATTGACCCAAGGATGCCCATGGTCGGACATGTATTAGAAAATAGGGTTATACCATGTGTTAGGATAATTTAATATTATTATAATATTATTTGTTTACCCTTATTTACCGGATTTACCCTTTAACCATGGTAAATAAAATATTTACCGAAGTAATTATTCAAAATGTCCAAAAATAAAAGTTACCTATTTACACAATTTGGACCTCCTGATTCTAAATATAGAATCCTTTTTTCTAAATTCAAAACACAGAAGTGGCATAAATTAATTTAAAATTAATTCCCGTTGTTAAAACAAAAAGCGTGTTTTTAAGAAATAATAACTATCAAAAGATTGACACTTTCTTATGTCCAGTTAAAATTTGAAATTACGTCCAATGACCAACATTAGATTAAATGATAAAAATATAATCTAATTATACTTAAAAACCACTCAATATTATAATTTATCACTATAAATTATTTTGATTAAAAAAGTTGTTTTTAATTAAATTTTAGTATTTTTTACTATTAATCAAAAACTGAATGTTTTTTGAAAAATACAAAAAATTCACCCTAAGCTAATTTAAATATTCAAAACCCAAAAATGAATTCCATTTTTAAAGATAAAATTGGTAAAATTTCAAAAAGTGGGTATTACTATTCATAACAGCTAGTTTGATTGGTCGCGCTGTGTTAGAATCTAGAAGTTGCGTACAACAAGCTATTGCATTATTCAAAGGGAAACATACCGTGGAAGCTTGGGGTGTTACAAAATGAATATATAATATTTTTAAAGGAACAAAAATTACTTATAAATGACCAAAGTTTGATTCTTCTCAATATAATAAAGATAAATCGGGTCCTAAAAATTTCGTATAGTAATTTCCAATCACTCCAAGGTTTAGGTTCCTATATGGAAGTGATGAGACTGCAAGACAATTAATGTGACTTGTAGATATAAGAAATAAAGATTGGAAAATTTGACACCCGACGGACTTTCCTTAGTGGAAGAGAATTGATTTCGAGTATCCTAGATTTATAAATGAGTTGAGAAACCTTAATCTTTCACTATCTAAAGATGAAGTGAATCACTTTTGTTTTTAAAGAAGCACTCACAATACATGGCTAGTTATGTTGTTAAATTACAAATTAATACCGTGGATATGTATGAAACAAAAATAAATTATGTTATATCTACTTATATCATGAAAAAAACAATCGGGAAATGATATTGATGTTTATTTGGATCCATTTATAGAAGAATTAAAATTATTATGGGATTCAGGTATTAAATTCTAATATGTTTAAATAATTGAGGATTTCATGTTGAGTTATGGGTTTTACATAATGATAAATGAATTTTTTTACTTATGGAATTTTTTTAGGATATATAATTAAAGGAACTTAATTGTGTCCCATTTTTGAACAAGGTACACAATCAATGAGGTTTAAACATTCATCGAAGAATGTGTTTCTTAGAAAATGCATATTTATACCCAGAGATATAAGTACAGATCTTGGATGACATCATTCTATGGGAGTTTAGAATAATGTACAACACTATATCCACTAACAAGTGATCAAATTTTTGATAAAGTAAAATATATGGAAACTTCTTATGGTAAACCTTTTAAAAAAAATGTTACAAAAACTGATTGGAAAAAGAGATTAGTTTTTTTTTTGAATTACAATGCTAGAATTTTTTATACGTCAGACAAATTCTTGATCTTATGCATGTTTAAAAAATGTATGTGATAGTGTCATTGGAAATATACTAAATACAACCTAAAAAAAGTATGGAATTAGGGTTAGGTTGTACATTATTGACATGAGAATACAGGAAGAGTTTGTGCCAATGAAGAGTTAAAAATGAATTTTTCTTCCCCCAAATTCTTACACTCTTTCCAGAAAAGAAAGATATCAATTTTTAAACTTATTGAACGATATAAAGGTTACAGAGGGGTATTCATCAAATACCAAGAAATTCATTTCAATTACTGATTTAAAGTGAAAGGGTCTAAAATCACATGACTATCATATTTTGATGAAATATTTAATTCCTGTAGATTTATGTTTCATTTTTTCCAAGAATTTTTATCATACATTAACCAAGATCCATTTCTTTTTCAAAGATATATGTAGAAAAGTTATATACTTGATGAAATTTCTAACTATGAAAAAGGAAATTATAGTCATATCATGTGAATTGGAGATGTTCTTCTTGGTGTAATTATTTTATATGATGGTTCACTTGATGGTTCTCTTGGTAAGAGTGATTCGACTATGTGGTCCTATATAGTTTATAGGTTTTTCCCTATGTTTAAACCGAAAAAATAATTCTTATCCATTTGAATCCATTAAAGTCTGAAAGATAGATATCAAATATGCATAATAAACAGTTTATATGATGTTTTTGAGACCATATTTTTATGGATTTAACTAAATATTCAGATTGAATTTCAGAATGACATCGATTGATATCTATAGGACAAAGTTTTCATGTAATATCTTATAATAGTTATGTAATTAATGGTTATATTTTCTATAAAAATGAACATTATGAACACAATACCATAATAAATAGTGGAGTTACACTTTTGACTGAAGTGATGCATGTATATGGTATCAAGGTTAAAAATACAATTCATGAAAATATGTCATACTTTGATATAATCAAACTAATGGTCCTGGGAGCAATAGAAGCTCATGGGTGGATGTGCCCACTTGGATTTTTGTCATTTGAAATGATCAATCCGGGATCAATATGACGATAAATGCCAGTCTCCATGGGCCGAATCACAAAAATAGAAAAAGAAGAAGAAAAGTCCCGGAACCATAAAGGAAGGTTCATCACAGGTTGATTATAATTAATTTAATTAATTGATAAGAAGTACCTTTTATGGCATTATTTCTTCGTTGATATTTCTGATCATGTTCCAATGTGATTCGTCATTGCGTCGTAGAAGCCAAGTGTATACTTCCTCTAGCATTGATCGACATGTGCGCCACATATCTCCAGATGTCACCAAAGGAATATCCGGGTGCTAGCATGGAGAATCCTTTGCTTTCATTGTCCGCCTTAGATCGCCTTGATCCGATGGAGGTGGATCTTTCTCAGTCTTGAGAGTGTTCTTGGAGGATGGAGTTCTTTCGGTCTTGAGAGAATTCTCCAGAATTTTTGTGCACAACGATTCTTTTAAGAAAATAGTTGGGGTTGTGAGGATATTTATAATTAGGTTTGAGGTTGTAGAGTTATGACAATAAATAAACGCATTAAGTGTTTTATTTATTTCATTAACTCTTTTGAAAAACCCATGTCGAATCATTAATTCCTTGACATACGCCCATGCTGATTATAATAAATATCATTTAATAAAATGATATTTCCTCAAAATAACGACTAGAAAAACTACATGGAGTGCAATCATAAATACATGGCATGTACTTGTTTTTAATTAAAAACTACACGGCGTGTAATCATTAATACACGGCGTGTACTTGTTTTCAAAATAAAAACTATACGTCATGTAGTCATTAATACACGGCGTGTACTTGTTTTCATTTTATTCTTCCTTCAACATTAAAACAATTTAGGCTTCCTTGAATAATTATTAAACCATGTATGGGAATAATATTTATTCTACTTGAGATACTTGCATACACTTAGTGTGTGACCCTCTAGGCCTCTTTCTCATTGGCATTAGGCGGGCTTGCCTAAAGTCCAAGATTACTATCTAGCAATAGGTCAAGGCACCCAAGAGAAAGAAGTTTCCGCTGCATTGATGTATCACCTCATACGAACGCTTACCATGTAATTTAATCCATTTGTGTCAATATATCATCATGCAAGTTTCATGGCAGTGTCATAAACCTATATGTTTGATCTTTCATTCTTTTACTTCCAGAAATAAACTCTTTGTGACACCATGGCCATGGAATTTGTGCGATAGTTCTATTTCAATCAAAGGGCACGAGATATATACTTCTATAAATATGGAAGGTACAAATCCTTCCTCGACTTATCCATTAACAACATGTCATTTGTGATTCACCCAACGTACCCTACTTCCCGCCAGCTCTCTTCATGACGGTTTTCATCAGCAAATCTAAGTGCGTGAGTTAGGACATGAGTTAATGATAATCTTCCAGTCTAAGGGCCATTACACATGCTTGTAGATAGCAATGTCTGATGACACCAAGACATGCAGAATTGCTACTGGTAGGTCTGTTCTCATAATCTCCCATATTAGAGATTACCAAGTGTGAACTCCATGAGAGAGAGTCTTGTCTTCTTACGAGTACTCGCACATGAAAGTATGTATACCATGTGTCCTATAATAGTATGTCATCCAACCGTCAAACTTTATTTAAGAATATTGTTATAACATTTCAAGGTTCTCATCATAGTAGAGATCTGCCATGACCTTATCAATGCAACAAATATTCCAGGACATTATTATATTATAGCCAGGCAGAACAATGAACAATATATAATAAGGGTACATTCATGTAATCAAATTACAAAACAATTGGTTCTCAGGACACCAACCCTTACAAAATCCTACTTGGACTAGAGCCAACTGCCTACAACTTTTAGTCCGCTAGACCTCACATGATGATCATGTTTCTGCTGAGTCAAGGCTTTAGTCAAGGGGTCCACCACGTTGTCTTCTGTGGAAATACTACTCACTGCAACTTCACCTCTCTTAGAAAAATCCCTCAAGAGATGATACTTCTGAATTATGTTCTTTGTCCGCTGATGTGACCTTGTCTCTTTTTCAAGTTCCACAACTGTAGTATTATCACAATAGAGTGTGACGAGATCTTTACTACTAGGTACTACATCCAGCTCTTGGATAAATATTCGCATCCATACTGCTTCTTTAGCTGCCTTAGAAGCTGCGATATACTCAGACTCTACTGTAGAATCTATGACCACACCTTGATTTGAGCTCTTCCAGCTCACTGCACCTCCATTCAAATTGAAGATGTATCCAGTCTGCGACTTCATGTCATCTTGATCAATCTAGAAACTATCATCTAAATGTACTCTGATGACCAGTTCCTCATCTCCTCCATAAACCAGGAACATATCCTTAGTACACCTCAGATACTTAAGGATAGTCTTGACTGCCATCCAATGGAGGTCTCCTGGATCAGCTTGATATCTGCCTACCACATTTAATGCATAAGAAACATCTATCCTTATACATAGCATAACATCCATGACTAACCCAATCACAGATGCGTAAGGAATCCTTTCCATTTTCTTTCTTTCCTCATGTGTCTGAGGACACATTTTCTTGGAAAGATGAATTCCATATGACACTGGAAACAATCCCCTCTTGGATTGTTCCATACTGAATCTCATCAGTATCTTGTCAATGTATGTTGTTTGACTCATGCCCAAAATTCTCTTGGATCTATCACGATGGATCTTGATCCCAAGAATATATGCTGCCTCGCCCAAGTCTTTCATAGAGAATCATTTATCCAACTATGCCTTAACTGACTGTAAGTCAGGTACTTCATTTCCAATTAGTAATATGTCATAAACATATACTATTAGGAAAACAACTACACTTCCACTAAACCTTTTGTAGACACAAGGCTCACATTCATTCTTAACAAATCCAAATTCTGTTACAGCTTCATCAAAACAAATGTTCCATGACCTTGATGCTTTCTTTAATCCATAAATGGATTTCTACAACTTGCATACCTTGTTGGCATCCTTTAGAGTCAAAAACCCTTCAGGTTGTGTCATGTATACATCTTCCTGGAGGTTCCCATTAAGGAATGCTATTTTGACATCCATTTTACAAATTTCATAGTCATGGTAAGCGGCAATGGCCAATAGGATTATGATGGATTTCAGCATCACAACCAGTGAAAAGGTTTCATCATATTCAATTCCTTGACGCTTTTTAAAACCTTTTGCAACCATTCGTGCCTTATAGGTGCTGAATTTCCCCTCCATGTCTAGTTTCTTATTGAATACCCATTTATTACCAATAATCTTTACATCAACTGGAGGATCTACCAAAATCCATACTTGGTTTTGGTACATGGAATCCATTTCAGAATTCATGGATTCTTGCCACTTGGCAGTGCCTGTGCCTTTAACTACTTACTTGTAGGTAAGAGGATCATCATTGTCAACCAATAATTTTTCACCATCCTCGGTGACAAGAAAACCATATCATTCTGGTTCTCTTACCTCTCTCGTGCTCCTACGCAGTTCTTGTGTCACTGGATTAGATTATTCTTCCACATGGCTTTGTGGAATCTATTCTTGTACCAACTCTTATATATCTTGTGCCTCGACTTCATCGAAGTCTATCTCGCTCCCACTATATCATTTAGAGATGTGCTCCCTCTCAAGGAATATGGCATGTCTTTCCACTGTTACCTTTTTATCTGAGGGGTTGTATAGGTAATATCCCTTTTTTTCCTTGGGATATCCTATAAAGATACACTTTGTGCCTCGGGGTGCAAGATTGTTACCTGAAGAGGCCTTAACAAATGTTTCACTACCCCACACATGTAAATTTGATAACATGGATTTGCGTCCACTCCATAATTCGTATGGAATACCATTTATCGATTTAGTTTGTACTTGGTTTAGTTTGTGTGCTGCTGTTTGTAATGCATATCCCAAAAAGGATAATGGAAGAATCTCATGACTCATCATTGATCTCACCATGTCCAATAGGGTGTGGTTCCTCCTTTCACTTACACCATTCCACTGAGGCGTGTAAGGGGGAGTGAGTTGAGATAGAATTCCAAACTCCCGTAAAAAATCAATGAAGTCCTAATTAAGATATTCTCCTCCTCTGTCTGGGCAGAGTTTCTTAATCTTCTTACCAAGCTGGTTCTCAGCTTCATTCTTGTATTCTTTGAACTGATCAAAAGAATCTGAATTATACCTCATTATGTAAATATATCCATATATACTAAAATCATCATTAAAAGTTATGAAGTACAAGAACCCACCCCTTTCTTCAATTGGAAATGGTCCACATACATCTGTGTGAACTAATTCTAGAAGCCCTTTAGCCCTTTCACCTTTCCCACTAAATGGGGCTTTGGTCATTTTTCCTTATAGACATGCATGACATACACCAAGTGGTTTTAGTTCAAAAGAATCTAAATACCCATCTTGATGTAATTTTGTCAAATGTTTCTCATTAACATGACCTAGTCGGTGATACCAAAGTTGGGTGTGGTATTAGTCATGTTAATTAACTTTGTCATCGATTTCCATTACTTGGTTTGTGTAGTCTAACACATAAAGGACATTATATAAATGTGCTCTACCAAAACAAATGCTATCTTAATAAAAGTAGCAACATTCATTTACAAATTTGAAGATGAATCCATCAGTATCTAATCTGGATATTGATATAATGTTTTTGGTTATAGAGGGTACATAATAAAATCTTTTTAAAACCAAGACCATCCTAGTAGGCAATGTGATGTGGTAGTCTCCGACAGCTACAACAGCGAGTCTGGCTCTGTTGGATGCTTGCAGATCCACCTCACCTCGGTCAATCTTTTTGAATCTATTTGGTTCCTATATTTGGATACAGATGTGAGCACCACAAGCAGTATCTAATACCCAATTAGTAGAAATAGATAGATTTCATTCGATAACAATCGCACCTGAAGCTTCCCCTTTCTTCGTTGGCTGGGTGTAGTTTTTCTTCCAGTGGCCCTTCTTTCCACATGCAAAACAAATATCCTCATATTCTATTGACTCCCCTTTGATCTTCCTTTTCTTGGAAGGCCTTGAAGAAGCTTTGGGATTAAATCTCTTTACCTTCCATTTCCTTTTATTCACCATAAGGACAAAAGTCTTTTCATGCTTCATATCATTGTCCACTTGGAGAATGAGGACAAGGAGATCAGATAGAGACTTCTCAATGTTGTTCATGTTGAAATTTAACACAAAGTTAGAGAAGCTCTGGGGGAGTGATGCGAGAATGAGATCGGTACCCAGTTCTTCAGGGAGTTTAAACCTTAGAACCTCCAAACGCTCAATGTATCCAATGAGCTTGACTATATGAGGCCCAGATGGGGCACCCTCTCCAAGATTTCTCTGAAATAGAGCCTTGGAGATCTCAAACCTTTCCTATCTTGCTCTCTCCTAGTATAGACCATGAAGGTGCTCGAGCATGCTATAGGAATCCATGTCTTCATGAGACTTCATGAGCTCACTAGAAATTGATGATAGCATTAAACATTGAATTTTGAGTGAATCATTAAAATGTTGATCATAGACCAGGAATTCTTGATCACTCGCCCCTTAGGTAAGAGAATTAGGAATTGAGGACTCCAGCACGTAAAAATTTTGTTCATGGATTAGGATAACCCGAAGGTTCCTAAACCTTTCCTGAAATTTACTGCCAGTGAGGATATTGTCTTTATCCAGAATTCATCGTAGATAAAATGTGGTTGACAAGATTTTCATATTGATTCTACAAATTAAAAGAGCAGATTTATCAGTACCTATTGATTTCATTTTATAAAAAATAATAAATGAATTTATTAATTCTCCCACTAGTTTATCAAGTCCCAATGGACCTCACCATTGAACTCGGAATGTCAATTTGCTTTGACATTCTAGTGGCAAGGATCCATATTCCCCTTTGAATAACCCTAATAAGGGTTGGTAAAGCTATTTGAAGGTATTTAGGTAGGCAGGACTTTGCCAACTATGAGCTTACAGTTCCTTGATCTGTTGAGTGGACTTCCCAATCCTGAAATCCTGACTTGGATTTCCTCAACACTTGCCTCCATTTTACAACAAGTCTAGCAAGGGATACTCCTCTTGATGTAAAATGTTTAAGTCAACCCAAAACTTTCATAAGAGATTCCTTTATAAAAGTAAGTGTCCCAACAAGGGTTGGTCAAACAAATAATTTTATTGTGTCTTTCCCTTAATCAAGTAACAGAAGGCTTGGTTTGACTTAATAGGTTATTTGAGGGATTTTATTCTTTATGCATAGTTTTTCATTATCACATGATTGTTAATATTAAGTGATGCTTGCTTAAGTGATTAACCATGTTCTGATAATGTTTACGCATAGTCCGGTTTTTATTTTATTCGATATTTTCATGCTTGTTTATTTCATTAATTATGTGAATGCAGCAACACATACATAATAAATAAACCATGCAATCAGATAGAAATAAAATAAGATGGCATGATCATAATCTTCTATTGGTTATATTATCTAGTGGTTTTGATAAGCTAACCTTGACATAGGGAAAACACCTTGAACCAATGGTTCATGATTTACAGCTCCCACCTGTCCACCTTTGTATCTTCTTGGGTTGGTTTCGCCTCGACTTCATATTTTTGAACTGTCTCCATTGACTTGGGATATCATCCATTACATGGGGTTTACATTAAATAAACCATGGGCATGCAGACCCTACATTTTATCAGAAGAAGGATCACATGCCAATGAATTTAAATTAAAAAAATTTAAATGAAACCACACACACATAAAAAGGGTCTTTGGTCTAGCTCATGATCATCCATAGCATGCAACGACATTTATGCATATTTTGAATTCAAATTCTTTTAATCATTCTATTATTTAAGATAAGTAGCGCTTGAATTCAATTAATTATAATCTTATAATTAATCAATTATTTATCTTAAATTCCTTTTTGAATTTCCTTGATATTCTTCTCATCCATATTCCTTGTACAAGTCTTTGTACTTTTGAAGGAAACCTAGTGAAATTCCATTTCTGGAAAGTACATGTTGTGTAGGCTATATTACATGGCGTGTATTTGTTTTCACCCTTTATCCAAAGTTCACGCTGGGGGCTTTGGCGTGTTTTCTGTACTTTGGAAATTTTGGAGTACACAGTGTGTATATTAATCTAACATGGCATGTACTTCCTTGTTATGCGATTACCAGCCTGGAAATCCCATGTAAACGGTACACGGATTCTCCTTGTACACAGTTTCACCTGGACCGGATCGGACTACATGACGTGTTGATTCAACATACACACCGTGTATTCCGGTTTCCACGCACTGTTCAATTCTGGTCAACACGGTGTAATAAATACTTAGGCATGCTCAATTCACACGATGTGGTTTGGCGGACCAGTACCGGTTCGTTGAACCTAAGTACACAACGTGTAGTTTTCACTACACACTGTGTATTATTGTGTTGTATAGATAGAAAGAGAATATCCTCCGGATGAGTTCCTCATTTTTATTTTAATATAAATTAAAATTAAAAGGTTGTTTTTGTGATGTGAATCGAGAAAAAAAAGAGTAAGAACACATCTCGTTCATTCAGTTTTATAGAACAATTTATCTTGAATTGAATCAAATATAAATGCGTAAATTATCAATGAAAATTAAATAACTCTAATCAATGTTGTGACTCCCTCTGATACCACTTGAAGGTCCTAGGCGCAGCGGAGGCTCGTGGGTGGATGTGCCCACTTGGATTTTTGTCATTTAAAATGATCAATCTGGGATCAATACGCCGATAAACGCTAGTATCCATGGATCAAATCACAGAAATAGACAAAGAAGAAGAAAAGTCCCGGAACCATAAAGGAAGGATCATCACAGGTTAATTATTATTAATTTAATTAATTGACAAGAATTACCTTTTATGACGTTCTTTCTTCGTTGATATTTATGATCACGTTCAGATGTGATTCGTCGTTGCGTTGTATAATCCAAGTGTATACTTCCTCTTGCGGTGATCCACACGTGCACCACGTATCTCTAGACATCACCAAAGGAATATCCAGGTGCTAGCGTGGAGAAGCCTTTGCTTGCGTTGTTCACCTTAGATCGCCTTGATCCGATGGAGGTGGACCTCTCACAGTCTTGAGAGCGTTCTTGGAGGACATAGTTCTTTCGGTCCTGAGAGAATTGTCCAGAATTATTGTGCACAATGATTCTTTTAGGAAAAGAGTTGGGGTTGTGAGGATATTTATAATCGGGTTTGAGGTTGTAGAGTTATGACAATAAATAAACGCGTTACGCATTTTATTTATTTCATTAACTCTTTTTAAAACCCCATGTCAAATCATTAATTCCTTAACAAGCGCCCACACTGATTATAATAAATATGATTTAATAAAATGATATTTCCTCAATATCCCGACTGAAAAAACTACACGGCGTGCAATCATAAATACACGGCATGTACTTGTTTTTCATTAAAAACTACACGTCATGTAATCATTAATACACAACATGTACTTGTTTTCAAAATAAAAACTACATGGCATGTAATCATTAATACACGATGTGTACTTGTTTTCATTTTATTCTTCCTCCAACATTAAAATTATTTAGGCTTCCTTGAATAATTATTAAACCACGTATGGGAATAATCTTTATTCTACTTGAGATACTTGGATACAATTAGTGTGTGACCCTCTAGGACTCTTTCTCGTTGGCATTGGGTAGGCTTGCCTAAAGTCCAAGATTACTATCTAGAAATGGGTCAAGGAACCCAAGAGAAAGAAGTTGACACCGTATTGACGTGTCACCTCATATGAATACTTACTATGTAATTTAATCCCTTTGTCTCAATATCTCATCAAGTAGGTTTCATGGAAATGTCATAAACCTATATGCTTGATCTGTCATTCTTTGACTTCTAGAAATAAACTAGTCATGACACCATGGCCATGGAATTTGTGCGACAGTTCTATTTCAATAAAAGGGCATGAGATATATACTTCCATAAATATGGAAGGGAAAAATCCTTCCTCGACTTATCCATTAACAACATGTCATTCATGACGCACCCAACGTACCCTAATTCCCGCCAACTCTCTTCGTGATGGTTTTCGTCAGCAAATCTAAGTGCACGAGTCATGACATGAGTTAATGATAATATTCCAGTCTAAGGACCGTTACACACGCTTGTAGATAGCAATGTTCGATGAGACCAAGACATGCGGAATTGATACTGGCGAGTCTGTTCTCATAATCTCCCATCTTAGAGATTACCAAGTGTGAACTCCATGAGAGGGAGTCTCATCTTCTTAAGATTACTCACACATGACATTCTGTATACTATGTGTCCTATAATAGTATGTCATCCAACCATAGACCTTTATTTAAGAATATTTTTATAGCATTTCAAGGTTCTCAACATAGCGGGGATCTTCCATGACCTTATCAATGAAACAAATATTCCAGGACATTATTATATTATAGTCATGCAGGACAATGAACAATATATAATAAGGGTACATTAATGTAATAAAAGTATAAAACAATTGGTTCTCAGGACACCAACCCTTACACAAAAAAATATGGAAGTTGAATTATTAAACATTCCAAGTGGTGATTTTTCAATACTAGTGGGTTGATAATTGGAGTGTAGTTAAAATGGATGAATTAGGATTCATAAAAGTGGATTTCAGTAAGGAAAGTGTACAAATATGAACCATTTATAATGACATCACATGTAGTACAATTATCTTATATTCTAGAACCTATAATTTAAAAGTGTTGAATTGTTCTATTATCGACCACAACCACTAACGGGTCAGAGGTTAATTCAATTTAGGATGACCATTTCATTGGGATATCATAATCATTTATAAGTGGTCCCAATATAGATGAGATGTTGTATGTCATAGGATACTATAATATAGGGATTTATATACTTGATAGAGGGGTCAAATCCATTCAACCTTTTTAAAAAATAGAGTTTAATAAACATGTTATATATTTTTTGTAATATACATTGCATTACATTGCATTACATCATATTATTTTCTATTCACTATTGTTTTTATGTTATATAAATTGAATGTTCAACCACTTCTATAGATAATTAATTTTTGACAATCCAATGATCCCAACCTCGATGAACAATAAGTTTCTCAACATGATAGTGCTCCCAATGCAGAGGAACAATAAAATTATATACATGCTGATGCTTCCAATCTAGAGAAACAACATATTAATGATATTGAATATAAGAAAATGATATATGGGGAACAAACTATGTCCTAGAAAAAATAGGATCTCCATAGAATGATGGTGCTAGAAAAAATTATTAAGGCGAGAAAAAAGGCATAAAATTTGAGGTTGTATGGATGCATGCAAACAACCTATTAACTTCAACAAGGACATTTTCATTAGTTACATTAGATTCACCACTCTCATGCAAATTCTGATTGATGTAGATTCATGGAACAATATTTTTCCCATGCTTAAGACACTAGTTTGGGAAGATATTAGGGTAACATTATGATATAATATCTTTATTTTACTAAAAAAATGAAATGCTGATTTAATCTTCATTATCCCTTGTAGAGCACATTTATAGAAGACGAATCTCGAATGAAATTTGTATTAATTCTCACTGAAAAGGTTCAGAGATCATTTTAGATAATTCTTAAAAAGTATCATCACAAATATGTTGAAGGTAAAATAAACCCAATATAACCACAAATATATACACACCTGATAAACTAAAAAGCGCGGGATGAATTTATTGGTCAACATGAGGAGAAATCTTTTCAGGCACATTGTGACTGGTAAGAAATTTCTTGAAAAAGTGCATATTAATCAATTTTATTAAGAATTGATAATTTATGAAACAACAACTGAGTGCTGAAAATAAGCAATGGGCAAAAAAAACAACATACCCCTACCATAAAGCAAGGATGGGGTATGCTTCACCTGAAAAAATGGTACGTATTTTAAATTTACCATAATAATTTTATGTGACATAAAACAAAAACATAATTATGTTCCTTTTTTTTATATGAATATTTTTGAATTTAAATCCAAAGCCACTTCCATCCCACTTCATAATCTATGGAAGGAGAGACCTATAAATAAAGGCAGGATTATAATAGATGAAAACACACAAAAAGTGCAGGAAGCATGTGTAAGTATGAAATAATGAAAATTAGTTTTCCTTTAAATAGGTATTACCTAAAAATTATTACTTATTTTCCTATATTTTTTATCTGAGTTAGACACAATAACCATCATCAACTATACCCAAGGAAAAACTATTATCAGTGGCCTTGAAGCTTCTAGAACAGTATGGCCATGTTAGTGGTGAGAGTTTTGGGATGTCACCTCAAACATATTTTGATAAAAGAAATAAAAAAGGGGATAAAGATAATAAATTTTAAGAGTTTTAAGCATGATTAACCGCTCTAGAATAAAAACTCAATTTGTAGTCCTAGTTTTTTGAAAATATTATTGAAATGAATTTAAGAGAAGAAAAAATACAAGAAAAACCACTATATGAAGATCCCCCACCCCCACCATCTTCAAGGCAAGCCATTCCCATCAAATAGATGTCTTTGAAGAGGTAATCAATAGTATCATAATTGTTTCTATGAAATGTGAATCAGGTTACAATGATACCTCTCCTATAATGATATTCTATAGGGTAAAAATGATTGTGATTTATATCTATCAACACCCACCCATCACCTTGTTGTAAGGGGTACTGTGTACAATTTCAAAGGAGTTATTATACACAAAAATCAACTTCCAATAACTAATGAGAGAGTGGGGATTCATATATCCCACGATAGAGGCTCCGATCTATATATTCCACTTGATGATGTAGATATTCATACAGTCGAGCAATATATTGTAACTTTCATAGCATGACTATTGATATTGTAAATATACTTGTCGATAAGGTGGTATTAATTTCCAATTTATTTTTTTATGAAAAAACTTTAATAATTAATGAAAAAGGCCTAAATTGATGAATGTTATTACAGATGGAAAAAGGGATGGTGGTTAAATGGAAGGTTTAATCAAAATTATCTAAAGGATCTACCAACCAATTGAAAATATCTTCATAGAGTACCTTTACCCCACCCATTAACATTCCCCATTTACTTACATTAATGGTTCATGTGGATATAATGTTATCAAGTGGTGATACAACCAAAATTAATTTTTAAGAGAAAATGTATGGAGAGGCCATTTCAGACTATATTGGTATTGAGAATGTAAATGAAATCTTTAAGAATGAATGACTATGTGTCTCAGTTGTAAATGTATACATGAGGTGTGTTTTCATGATTTTTTTTCCAATATTAGATATAATATGTTAATTATAACTAAATACTATTAATATTTTTTTCAATCACATATATAAGAACTATTTTAAGGGAAAACCCTCTGAACAAAAATTTGGACTTATTAGTCCTCACAAAAATTCTACAAAACTATTATCATTAGAACCAAATATATATAAAGTAATAATTGAAAAACTAAACAAAATGTTTGAAGGAAAACATATAGAAAATATAATCTTTGTAATACCCACAATAAAGGGGTAAAACTATACAATTTAATCATATAAAATATATTTTTAATTAATTACTTATTCCTTTTTGTTTTTTAGGAATATTTGGTTTCTTATTACAGTCAATTTGGATACTCCAAAGATTTATTTTCTATATTCATTGTACAAATAGCCAATAAAATGACCACACATGATGAAATTTATCAATTTATAATACACTAGATACAAAATTCTACAAATAAACTTCAAGTTATACATTTTATATTATGTTTTAATGAAAATTATTTTATGAAAGGGTAGTGTTTAAATATATTCAAAATCATGGAATGAGGATAGTCCATGAGAAAAAAAATCCTATTGACTTTTAAAAATGGATAAATATTAGGGTATATATAATAACATTCCACTATCTCAACATACATAAAAACAAATTAATTATTTTTCTCAATGTTTCTATAGTGTTTAGAATAAAATAATGATAAATATTGTGGTTATAATGTTCACAAATTTATGAAAGATATCGTATTCCATCAACAAACTAGCATCCCTAAAGAGGTATTTATGATTATAATTATAATTTCATATAAAGTATTTACTAATCCTTTATTTATTTATATTTTTCCAGTAATACCAGGACTTTTGAAAACCATCATATTCAAAAGTGGAAATAGATTTTTTATAAATGAATAGAAATAATACATGACGTCAGATTGTATACAGAAATCATAAATAGGTGACTTCCTACCACTCATTTAGTGAATTTTCTCATCATTTTATCTATGTTTTTTAGTTAATTTAATTATCATTTTTATCTAATACTTATTTTTTTAATTTTCATAGAGTTAATGCATAAGGATGATACAATCATGATGCAATCATGTACTATGATTATGAACTCAATGAGGATGATGCACAATGAGACTGTAAGGGGCGCCAACTCATTAGGGTTTCCACTGTTGTGGCCCCTCTTCTCTCTACCTCAGGATGGATTCAACTAAACTCTCAGCACTCCTTCTCGGTGTTCTCACGATGGCAGGTCTCTGTGGCAGCGTCGAGGGTGGGATCGGGCATCTCGGCTCATCCCACCATTTTCCGGCCTGTTCTTGCTCTTCCCTTCTATCTGGGTAGGGATTCTTTGGCAGAGTGGTGTTGTCAGCGGTTGAAAATCCAACCATGTTTGTGGGTCAGTGCCAGGGTATGTCGACTAGGAGTGTGTGGGGTGGGTCGATTTGGTCTCCGGGAAGAATCTTAGTGGCAGCGATGGGACCTGACTCTGGTTTGCAGCAAGGTCTTGTCTGAGGCGGTGTCGAGCGATCATCATCGCAGTGTTGGTTTTATTTTTTATTTATTTTTATGATATGGTGTTTTCGGTTGATTGGTTGTTTATGCGGGCTGTGATCTACGGCGGGTTCGTGTTTCTCTTATAGTGTCGTCAGTTGCGGCAGCGGCGTGGAAGTGATGCTACAAGAACCCATGACATTGGTGAGGTTTTGATCTGCTATGTTCTGCATTTTTGGATTTGGATCTCCTATCTGTGTTGGGAGTCTGGCGTGCGGGTGTGTATTGGTTTTGGTTTTGTTTGAATTCAACTGTATCACAGAGGATTTTAGTTGAAATTATGAATATTTGAAAGTGGTTTTTGAATTTGGTTATGTGGAGGCATTGAAGTCGGAAGATCGATTGGCAGTGATGA
Source organism: Viscum album (assembly GCA_963277665.1). NCBI lineage: Eukaryota > Viridiplantae > Streptophyta > Magnoliopsida > Santalales > Viscaceae > Viscum > Viscum album. The sequence goes on from OY728121.1 coordinate 1,378,795,307, forward strand.
CTGCTACTGGTGTTTTTTTGTCTTTGTATGAAATGTTGGATGTGTTTGTATGGTTGGATTGTGTCCAAATGTGGGAAGGTTGTGCAACCGAACTTGAATACATGGAACAAGCTCCAGAGGAGGATTCAGGGCTGAAAACCTATCTTTGCAGTGCTTGTAGGATTTAGTTGTTTGAGAGGGTATGGCGTCAGCCATCATATTAGGCCTGTGCTTTGACACAAGACACTTGATTACCGAACAACATTGCAACAGTGAAGTGCTTAATCATGACCAAATGTTGGGGAGGGGAATATTAGTGTTTTCATTTGGATTTTACTCTTTTTTTCCTTTGGGTTTGATTTGTTCTATGTCCATGAAGTATGTTTGGGTTCCCCCTTTCTTCCCTTAAGAGGGGGTTTTATGATATAATAAAAAAAATTCATGGCCTTCGGGCTATTGGAGGATGAGGAGGATACACTCATGATGATGAAATTTTCTTTTTTATTCTATAACACATTCAACATTTTAGGTTATCAAATGACAATATTTTTAGATAATCCTTAATGTTGAAATCATTCAAGAATAAAAATACACATTGTGATGTGAAGGAATAAACCACAACTCAATCTAATACATAGTATGACCAATATGGCTCAAAGTTTATCTTATTATTTTAAAATTGATATTTTATTTCAAAACACATGTTATACACTCAAAATTGATCAAAAAAATTCATATTGTTTTTATACTTTAATAAAATGATTCATAAGTCATTTGTGACACGTAGGAATCAGAAGAACCTCAATCAAATACATAGTGTGCTCAGTATGATAGATCTAGTAACATGTTCGAAGTTTCTCATTCTCATGTAGAAACTAGTCACACCTCAATCAGCTTCACCTCAATCTAATACACAGTGTTATTGGTATGACTTAAAGTGGATGTTTTTAATTTATAATTTTTATTTCAGTTCAAAACACACATCACATACTCAAAACTGAGAAAACACATTAATATTGTTTTGATACTTTATAACAATAATTCATAAGTCATTTATGATAGGTAGTAATCAACCACACCTCAATCCTATACAAAGTGTGTTTGATATGATTCAAAGAGTGTGTTTTCAATTTAAAATTGATATTTTAGTTCAAAACAAATGTCACATACTCCAAATTAAGAAAACACATTCATATTGTTTTGATAATTTATAAAAATGATCTATAAGTCATTTTTAATATATTAGAATCAACCAAACCTCAATATGATACATGGTGTTCTCAATATAACTCCAAGTGTCCATTGTCAGTTTGAAATTGACAATTTAGTTCAAAACATATGTCACTCATTGAAAACCTCGTAAACATGCTCATATTGTATTTATACTTTAGGAAAATGATTCATAATTAATTTTTATTTGTAGGAATCAGTCTCATCAGACTTACACATGATGTTACTAGTATGACTGAAAGTGCGTGTTTTCTGTTTAAATTGAAACTTTAGTAAAAATGACACGTGACATACTCAAAATTGATAAAATTAATTCAGATTGTCTAGATACTTTAGGAAAAAAAATCCACAATTCATTTATGATGTTTAGGAATTATCCACACATCAATCTGACACATGGTGTGACCAATATGACTCAAAATGTATCTTTTTATTTAAAATTAAAATTTCAGTTCAAAATATACACCGCATACTCAAAAACGAGAAAACACATTCAGATTATTTTGATACTTTAGGAAAATTATCCATAAGTCATTTTTTATTTATATGAATTAGTTAGACCTAAATATGATACATGGTGTGCTAATATGGCTCAAACCATCCATCATCATTTTAAAATTTTCAATTTAGTTTAAAACGCGTTTCACTCACTAGAAACCGATAAAACATGCTCTAATTGTCTTGATACTTTTAGAGAACAATTAATGGGTCATTTTTTTAAATGTAGGAATTAGTTTCACATGAAACCAACACATGATGTGACAGATATGACTCACTCTATGTGTTTTTAGTTTAAATTGAAATTTTAGTAAAAAAGACACATGAAATACTCAAAACTAAGAAAAAACATTTGGATTGTTTTAATACTTTAGGTAAATAATCTATAAGTTATTTTTGATGTGTAGGAATCATCTTCATGTCAATATGATGTACAGTGTGACCAGTATAACTCCAAATGTGTCTTTTTTTTTTTAAATTGACATTTTAGTTTAAAAAACATGTCACATACTCAAAATTACAAAAAATAATTTGGTTTTTTTTTATACTTTAGAAAAATTATCCATAAGTCATTTTTGACATTTATGAATCAGCCTCACCTCAATAAAATACACAGTGTGCTCAGTATAAATCAAAGAGTCCGTCATCAGTTTAAAATTTATAATTTAGTTCAAAATGTGTGACACTCACATAAAATTTAAAAAATGAACTTTTTTTGTCTTGAAACTATAGGAAAATTATTCAAAAGTCATTTTTGATGAATAGGAATCAGTTTCATATCAAACGGACACATGATGTGACTAATATGACTCAAAGTGCATGTTTTTAGTTTAAATCTACATTTTAGTAAAAAAGAAATGTGACATACTCAAATATAAGAAAACACATTAATATTGTCTTTATAATTTATAAAAATTATACTTAATTAATTTTTGATGTGTAAGAATCATCCTCATGTTAATCTAATTCATGGTGTGACCGATATGATTCTAGTTGTGTCTTTTTATTTAAAATTGACATTTTAGTTCAAAACACTTGTCACGTACTCAAAACTAATAAAACATATTCCAATTTTTTTGATACTTTATTAAAATGATCTATAAGTCATTTGTGACATGTAGGAATTAGCTTCACATCAATATGATACATGTTGTGATTGCTATAACTCAAAGTGTCCATTATCAGTATAAAATCGACAATTTGGATCAAAACATGTTTCATTCACTGAAAACCAATCAAATGTGCTAATATTGTCATGATACTTTAGTAAGATGAGTAATAATTTATTTTTTACGTGTAGGAATCAGTCTCACATAAAACCAACAAATGATGTGACCGATATGACTCAAAGTGTGTGTTTTTAGTTTAAATTGAAATTTTAGTAAAAAAACTTAACATACTAAAAACCAAGAAAAAACATTTGTTTTATCTTGATACTTTAGTAAAATGATACTTAAGTCATTTATGAAATATATGAATTAGTTGAACACTAATCTGATGTACGATGTGACTGGTATGACTCCAAGTGTGACTTTTTATTTAAAATTGATATTTTAGTTCGAAATGCATGGAACATACTCAAAAATAATAAAATAAATTCATATTATTTTGATACTTTATGAAAATGATCCATAATTCATTTGGGATGTTTAGGAAATAGCCACACCTAAATCTGATACATAGTGTTTCCGGTATGACTCAAAGTGTCTGTTATTAGTTTAAATTTGTCTATTTAGTTCGAAACATGCATCACTCACTAAAAACCAATAAAAAACAATTAAATTGTCATGATACTGTAGGAAAATGATTCATAATTAATTTTTGATGTGTATGAATTAGTCTCACATCAAACCGACATAAAATGTGACCGATATGACTCAAAGTGTGTGTTTTCAATTTAAATTGACATTTTAGTAAAAAGAAATGTGACCTTTAAAAAAATTATAAAACAAATTCATATGCCTTGATAATTTAGAAAATTTATCCTTAATTCATTTTTGATGTGTAAGAATCATACACATATCAATCCGATGCATGGTGTGACCGGAATGACTTAAAGTGTGTCTTTTTATTTAAAATTGACATTTTAGTTCAAAACACACATCACATACTCAAAACCAACCAAACAAATTCATATTATTTTCATATTTAGAACAATGATCAATAATTCAATTTTTATGTGTATAAATTAACCGTACCTCAATCTGATACACTATGTGCTCGGTATGACTCAAAGTGTCCATTAGAAGTTTAAAATTGAAAATTTAGTTCAAAATGCACATCACTCACTAAAAAATGAGGAAACATTCTAATATTGTCTTAATAATTTAGTAAAAAAACTCATAAGCCATTTTTGATATGTAAGAATCATTCTTACATCAAACTGACACACAATGTGATCGATATGACTCAAAGTGTGTGTTTTCTATTAAAATTGACATTTTAGTAAAAAAGAAACATGACATAATCAAAACCAAGAAAACAAATTCAGATTGCCTTGATACTTTAGGAAAATAATCCTTAATTCATTTATGACATGTAGGAGTCATCTTCACATCAATCCAATGCACATTGTGACTGGTATGACTCCATGTATGTCTTTTTATTTAAAATTGACATTTTAGTTCAAAACACACATTACATGATCAAAACTAAGAAAACACATTCATATTGTTTTGATATTTTATAAAAATTACCCAAAAGTCATTTTTATGTGTAGGAATTATCCTCACCTCAATATGATACACGGTGTGTCTAGTACGACTCAAAGTGTCTGTTATCAGTTTAAAATTGAAAATTTAGTTCAAAACATGTGGCACACTCTGAAAACTAGGAAAACGTGCTCAGATTATATTGACACTTTAAAAAAATGATTCATAATTCATTTTTTATGTGTTGGAATTAGTTCCACATCAAACTGACACACGATGTGACTAGTATGACTCAAATCTTGTGTTTTCATTTTAAATTGAAATTCTAGAAAAAAGACACATGACATACTCAAAATTGAGAAAACACATTAGGATTGTCTTGATACTTTATAAAAATAATCCCTATTTTATTTGCAACATGTAGGTTTCATCCACATGTCAATACAATGCGTGGTGTGACCAATATGACTCAAAGTGTGTCTTTTTATTTAAAATTGAAATTTTATTAATGTATTGTTTCATATTTATGTTTAATTTATTTCTTTATAGTATTACTAACATAATAATTGTTTTCTTATAAATGTGGATTCTTTTTATCATGTTGGGGTGGTTTTTTTGACAATTGACGGCTTGATCGGGTTTTTTGAGAGGGGTTTGGGTGCTAAAGACAATGAAACAATTGATGTTTTTGAATTTTTGTGATAGTATTTTCTAATGTAGTTGTACATAATTTTTTTGAAATGTATATAATATAATTTTTTTAATTGTATTTGTGATTTAATTTTTATTTCAATTAAATTATGAATTTTCCATATACAGAGGTGTATGTGCTGTTGTAGTGTTCTATAATTTTAATAGTACACTGAAGGAATACAATCTTTATTAGCACTAAACTAGCACTGATAAAGGGACACCTTTATCAACACTTTTTTTAGCATTGATAAACGACAACCTTTATCAGTGCTTTTCTAGCACTGATAAAAGTGGCCCACTTTTGATGGTGCTTAGACCAATAATGTTTTTTAGCACTGGTAAAGTATTTTTTTAGTGCTTTTTAAAATCAAATTATATAGTAGTGAAGAATATTATTATGGAAAGATAATCTATTATTTTTGAAATAAGTTCTGTTAATTTTTTTTCATTGTATTGTGGTTATTGTTTTTTATTCATTTTTAAATTTTACTTTTTTTGTATTATTATTTTAATTTCTAATTATATTTAAAGAAAACATATCAGAATGTGACTTCTCATTCATAAGAGAGTCAAACTAAGACCGAAGGAGATGCCACATGAAAATAAGGTTTTAATGAGTGATCTTGGATATAGGAAACCATACATGGTGTTGAAAAAGGCTGGGTGATTGGTACTGGTTCATGATTGACACCTACTAGTTATTATGGCACTTCTGCGATGTCATCGGCCAACTCAAAGGGAGCTTTTGTAAAGTGTTTTTCATCTTCTAAATAGAGGTTTCAAACTTTGGATGAGATTATATAAAACATTTATAGAGAGTGGGAGGAGAAGCATGAGCAGTAGCATCAATGAGATGAGCAGATGTTAGAGCATATGCGATGGCTTGCACGTGGTGCCAACATGGAATTTCATCACCTTGACACTTCTAGTGATCATCCTTCACCTGATATCAGCTAATACCAATTTTCTATAGTTATTGTCATGTTTTTTGGTTTCATAAAAATATTATGTGTGAAATAGTATAATTATTCTATGCATGTTTTTTATATTTATTTTTTTCCTATTTTTTATAACTGTGTTATTTTTTATAAATTTTTTCAAATACATAGAAATTAAATTTTTAATCATTTTACAAAATTTTGTATGATGGGAATAACCTGTCATAATGAATATTTTTTTTGTGATGGATCATCGCTAATACTCATATTTATGATTCTATTTTCTATGATGGTTTTTTTGAAATGGAATCCCATCGTAGAAATCCAAAAATCTAGCTGTGTTAGTTTTTTTCTTTGAATTTGTGGATTTATTTTTTACATCAATTATTGATGTTTTGAGTTGTATTTATGTTATAACTCGTATCTTTATATTCCTCTATAAATATAATAAATGGAACTCACTCATAGATTCTGGATATTTTTTTTCTATATTAGAATATTTAGATATTTAGGATACAACTTAATGATCAAAAGTTTGTATGGTCAATGTTTTGACTTGTATTTATATTATATCTTGCATATTTATATTTGTCTATAAATATAACAACTAGACTTCACTCAGAAGAACAAATTATAGGAATTATCCTAATATGATTAATATAATTGAGGTGAAAAATTATTTATCAAATAATTAAAGGGTTAAATTCATTTTCTTATTCATTCTTTAAATGATAGAAAAGATAGATTCTATAGAGAATAAAGGAATCACTACTATAAATTTGATCTTTAACGACTACCAAAAGTGGTCGTTAAAGGGATTTAGAGACCACCATCAAACTTCTTTTGGTAGTTGTAGTCACTCTATCCCTAAATGGAAATCGAAACTTCAAATGATGGTATATATAGGTGTTTTCAGATAAATGTGATGGTGGTCATTGGGAAGGGATTTAGTGATCTCCATAGGTATCTACTAAAGCTTAACACTATATCAACCACCATGAGCGGTTGATAATTCTCCAAAAAAAAAGCATAATCGACCACCACAGATGGTTTCTTTCCTACAATTTTTTTTTAAAAAAATTTACATTTTCAAAATCCATGCCAAATAAAAAAATAAAAAATAAAAAATCAGTGATCCAAATAGCTATAGACCATTCCAATCTTCTTTCCCTATCCACCTAAAGATATGATACAAAAAAAAAAATTAAACAAAGAGAATAAAAATTAATATATTTAAATAAAAATAAAATTTATTTATTTAATATATATATAATAATAAAAACATTTTATACTATGTTACACACATAAACCATCATAAATATAGAAATGATATGAAGGTAATCTGAATTATCTGATTACACTATTTAATTATAGTTTGAGCAATGATCATTAATGATGAAAACAAATCACATACAAATTGATATAGGCATTATATTGATGTTTTTTTGACTCCAACATATCAAAAATGATTCATGGAATGTTATACTATCTCTTCACATCAATCATAAGTCATTTTATCATTTTTGACTTCTGATGAGAGATATGTCATCTTAATAAAACTAGAAAAAGTTACCTATAATTTTCCATCATACCACATGACACGATCATCTGATGGATGTGGTATTTATTACTAAAGATAAATAACTACCCAATTACCATCCTCCCATGATTTAATGTCAATCCAAGACCATTTGGTCAGTTTTTATGCCACCACACATGATTTTCTCATTATTACAAAAAAACTGATAATGTCAAATCATACCTTAAGCCAGATTGATCAATCCATGTCTCAAATTGACGCGTGGTGGATTCCAAAATATCAAAAATGATTTGTGAAATTTTATACAATATTTTCATATCAATCTGAAATCAATTTCTTATTTTGACCCCTTGACAGAAGATATGTCATTTTAATAAAATAAGAAAATATTACCCAACATTTTCAATCATACCCAGTGATAAGGGAATCCAATAGATGTGATGTTTATTACTATATTTAAAAAATTTATTTTTGATCGTTATACCATTATTTCATATTAATTCAAGTGTAACACCCCAATATTCCACGGTACACTACCTTTTTAAAAAATTCAATAGTTTGCGATATACACAACACCGAGTTCAAGCGCACCACGACCTATCAAGCTAACCGTTTAAAAAAGTAGTTATGAATATTATTATCCAAATTTTGAATTTTATATATCCCATATAATTTTAACATTCATCTATTTTGTTTCTTAGACATAATATAAGGTCAAATTCAATTTTTTAGATAAAAGAAGTATTTTAAAAAAATGCCATTTTTCCGCCTTTTAATTGAGAACCCTTTTTAAATCCAATATTCGAAATTTTTATATTTTCAATTTTATGAAATTAAATTCTTTTTTAGAAGTGGGATATAAAAATTTAGTTTGGATAATTTTTTTTTGTACTTTTCTAATAACTTTTATATTTTGGTGAATAGTGAAAAATGCTAAAATTTAATTGAAAACAACTTTTTTAATCAAAATAATTTATAGTGTTAAATTATAAATTGGAGTGGTTTTAAAGTATAATTAGATTATATTTTTTATCATTTAATATAATTTAGGTAATTGGATGTAATTTCACATTTAAATTCTACATAAACACCTGTCAATCTTTTGAGGGTTTTTACTTCTTTAAAACCCGCTTTTGGTTTTGACAATGGGAATTACTTTTAAATTAATTTATGAAACTTCTATGTTTTGAATTTTGAAAAATGGATTCCATATTTGGAATTAGGAGGTTAAAATTGTGTAAATAGGTAACTTTTATTTTAAGACATTATGAACATTAACTTCAGTAAATATTTTATTTACCATAGTTAAAGGATAAATCAGGTAAATAAGGGTAAAAAAATAATATTATAATAATATTAAATTACCTTAACATGTGTCCTAAACCTATTGGATGATACATGTCTGACCATGGGCATCTTTGGGTCGATTTTGGGACCCCATGAAGCCAGTTTTATGTGAAAATGACACTTTATAAAAATTAATTTAATGTTGAGGAAAATGTAACATAAACATATATATTTTAGTAAAAAATTTTTTATATGGGGTTATATAAGTAATATTTTTGACTATAAATATTAATTATAAATAAAAAATATTTCCTAAATTATGTTATTTTATTTATAATTTTTATAAATAAAATAAATATATTTATTTATGACATAATAATGATGCAGTATTTTCCTTATTAATGAAATAATCAAATAAAGGATATTATAAATGTTAAAATAAATATAATTTGAAAGTTTTGATGCCATAAAAAAAATTTATAGGTGAATATGACATGTTAGGGTTGATTAATTTTTTAAGTAATCAAGATGTTATGACTTTCACAAAAACCAAATACCAAATAGTGTCAAAATTGACAAAAATGAGTTTTTAAATATAATACCATATTATTAAATGATATAATATTCCTAAAAATCTAAGATTCAGCCACAGGAATTATATATGGTTATATATGTCATTAATGAACGAATTTAGGTTCTATTTTCATTTTATATTAAGTTTATTAACCATGTAATATAAAAATACAAGAAGACATGGTAAATGTTAAACTATTTAACTAAGAGTTAAATATAAAAGATAAGGTTAATATGGTGACCTAAAATTGTCTAAAACCTATTGTTTGAGAGTATTTAGACCCATACCCACCTTATACTCTAAATAAATCCATTTGGATATATAATAAACCGAAATTTATTTATAATAAATTAATATTTTAAACTTTTTCTAAAGTGCCCCTCACCCCCCTTATAAATGGTTACTTCCCCTTCTCTTAAATTCACACCTCCAAAGACATTTGGCTCAAAAAAAACCTGATAAAATCTCCTCCAAACTACCCTCACTTCAACCTAGAGGACTTAATTTTATAAGAAAGCCAACCTAAGGAGACTTTTTGTTCAAATAAAAAACAAGAACCCGAAGAAGAGCTAATTACTTCATCACCTCTTTCAAAGTTGTTTTCTTCTTACACTTCCTCTTTCTTAGTTGTTTCCATACCAAAATAATAACTCCAGTACCTTATACATGCTAAGATGTTATTATAAATATGGTTAAATCATATTAATTACTCTATTAATACTATGAATGAAAAAGTCACCATACATGCGTACGTACGGATTATCGTTTCCACGGTGTGGTGTAGTTTGTCATTCAATGCTTCATTATTTGGATGGGTATAATAATGAGTATAATTGATGTAAATAATAAATATATCATGTTAATGATTATTTATATATAATATACCATCCAATTACATACTATTTTACCATCAATTGAATGATATCGTCGCTCATGCGTACATACGGATTACCGTCTCCACACTGTGATGAGATTCATTTCCACGTTCACCATTCAATGAAGATTATAAAAATATATATTATTAACAAGTATGTAATATCTGACATAATAATTCTACTATAAATATATATATATATATGTGTGTATTTATGTATTTACATATATCTCATTCACTTACTTCCGTTCAGTACGATATGAAAACAGAAACAATATTTATGCGTACGTACAACCTACCGTCTCCATAAACAGTGTTTTCCATTTCATATATCTATCTATTATACATATTTATATTCTGAATATATATTATATATAAATAATTTTTTATATTTTGGAAGAAATTAAATCATGATATAAGTGATACAATCAAGAATAAAAAGTTAAAACATGTATGATAAAGAAAGCGTTTATTACCCAAAATGTTATTTTAACATGAAAATTATTATTAAATGGGTAGTATAAAGTCATAAATGAATCAAGTATGATATAATAAATATGAATATTGTTCTTTTATAATTTAATAACATACTATGGCCATTATACATGAGGTTAAACATACCATTGACCAAAGGAAAGTACAAGGTAAGGGTTATTTCATCAATCTCATCATTATCTGAGATTGTTTATCTGTAAGTATCTACTGGGACATATTTATCATCTATGTCCATGTTTCATTAAAATGTTTTAAAAATTAATATTTTAAGGTTTTATGTAAGGGAATATTTAACTAGATCATCAATTTAAATGTTTTAAAGAGTTATTTTTTTTATTTTTTTTAATTAATGTCCATGTTTTCAAAATGATTTTAAGGATTTATTTACGTGGACATGATTGTTTTAAATTGTTAATTTCTTTAAAAATTTTCAAAGTGGCATGGGACAATTTGATTCAAAAATATCTTTTAAATGACATCCTTTATAAATTTTTCAACTTTTAAATGATTTCAGGAAAAGGGTTATTTCTCTCAAATAGTTTTATTGATTATTTTCAACTATGTAAACATCCTTTATTGTATATTATTATTTATTGAGGTTGATTTATTATAATAAAATATTCGATAATATATTGAATGAGTTATGATATGTTTGAATATAAATTTAATATTTTTATACCATCCATGGTTTATGGTTAAAGTATTGTCATTTCGTATGCTAGTTTTAGTACGAATGATTATGTCAGGTTTCACCCTTTTTCATATGAGGAATTCATTGGACTTAGTAAGTGATGGGCGGGGCCCGCTATATCCCCTCGATGCATCAGTAGGTCTAATGAGACAAATTAGTGTCTAGGCACAAGGCCTTGACACAATTTTTATTTGTAGCCTTGGTACAAGGCCTTGACTATGTGGTTATGATGTCCGACATTATACATTCCCTCATTATGAAATTAGTTTTTAAATGTGATTATTAGACTAGTATAATATCCATGTGTATGTTTATATGGTAATGTTTGATTTATTTTTACCATATTATGTTCAAGTTTATGTTTAAAAGGATTTTGTTTTTAATACACATATTTCCTTAAAAGTTTATAGCTTCTGCTAAATTATTTACCCTTACTGAGCATTTGAGCACACCCCTTTCTTATGTTTTGTTTTCCCAAGATTCCAAGAAGTGTATTATGATTGATATATAGGGTTAAGTTAGAGTATTGATGAAGTTTTTAAAATTATTATTTATGTTGTCTTTTATGTTAGAAAGTATAATGTAATATTCATGTATGTAATCTATTTTCCAAGATTGGTAGACTGATCAGTCATTTGGGACTTGATTCCTTATTATCATGCCAATGTATTAAAAAAATACACCGGCTCTGGCTAACTGGGGTCAAGGAATTACACCAAGTGTGTTTTATAAGTATTGTACCCTTTTACATGATTTTCACTTGACTAAAAATCCGAGGGAAAACATTCACTTTCAATTATATCGAACAATTTTGGTATTAAATCAACATGTTAATTATTCCTATAGATTTTATATGACTTAAATATCACTGGACTAAGATTTTATGTTGATCAGAGCTCTTTTGGTTGGTTTTTACCCCTACACACATTATTTTCCCATTATTATAAAATTAATAATAATTTCAAATCATACCTTAAGACATACCAGTAAATTCAGGACTCATATTGATGTGTGGTTGATTTCAACATATCAAAAATGATTTGTGGAATATTATCCTAAATTTTCACACAAATATAAAGTCCTTTTCTCATTTTGACCACCTGATGGGAGATATTTCATTTTAATACACTACAGGAAATTATGGCATTTGCGACGGGTCATTTGCGTTGGGATCCCGTCGCAAATAGGCTTTTGCGACGGGGGCCCGTCGCAAAATGTCCGTCGCGGAAAACGGCGTCGCAACAACAATTATTTGCGACAAGCCCGTCGCTAAAGGTATTATTTGCGAAGACGATCCTTCCCGTCACAAATATTAGTCCGTATATTTGTGAAAACTTTTTAAAATAGTAATTGCGACGGCCCCGTCACAATTACTATTTAAAAAAAAAAATTTAAAAAATATTAATAAATTATTTTAATGAATATAATAATAATACTATTTGCGACGGGCATAGTATCCCGTCGCAAATACTTTAAAAAAATAAAAAAAATAAATTATTAATAAATTATTTTAATTAATATAATAATAATCCAATTATAATTCAAAAATAAAAAATATATTAATAAATGATTTTAATTAATATAATAATATAATTATAATTCACAAATAAAAATAATAAATTATTAATAAATTATTTTAATTAATATAATAATAATAGAATTATAATTCAAAAATAAAAAATAATAAAATATTAATAAATGATTTTAATTAATATAATAATATTAGAATTATAATTCATAAATAAAAAAAATATTAATAAATTATTTTAATTAATATAAAAATAATAGAATTATTTTACATTCAAATATTAAAATAATTCTAATATTACAAAAAAATTATAATAAAATAATAAAATAATAAAATTTTAATATATATATAAAATTTAATATTATAAAATATAAATAATATTATTATTCATATTAATATTGTTATTTCAAAATATAATATTATTAATATTTTATAATGAGACAGAAACTACGAATAGAAAAAAAAATTCATATTTTGATTTAACAAACTTTATAACATAAAAACAAACTCTAATCTGAAGGAGGGGGGGGGAGGGGGGAGGGGGGGATTTGCAGATACTGGTGGAGGAAACTCCATCCCTAAAGCATGAGTGAGTCGGCGCATGTACTCCATCTGCTCCTGCTACTGCTGCTGCCACCGACTCGTCTGCTCCTCGTACAACTGCTGCTGGCGTCGACGGTCCTCCTCATGCTGCTGCTGCTGTTGACGCATCTGCTCCTGCTCCTGTCGGAGACTCTCTATCAGTGCAGTCTGAGATCGCAACTGATCCTCATACTATGTAGTAGAAGAAGATGCACAAGCTCCTCTCGAGCTGGACGCCGACATTGCAACACTGCCATAATAATCTCCAAGAGTCAGTCGAGAGATGATACCAACTACCCGGCCCTTCTTGAAGGCATACTAGGTGGCCTGCATCCATGCCGCCTCATCAAACTGACGACCAGTGGTCTGATCTGATGACTCGGCCTGACTCTTAGGCCGGGTCTGTGACGCTGCGGCCTCATATGACTCCTGTAGTTGCAATTTAAAATTAAAATAGTGAATATATTATATGCAGTTAATTTTTAAACTTGAAAACAAATAATAATGACCACGATGTGACATTGACGATCACCTCTGAGCTCCCCAGTAGAAGGATCACTATACATCTGCCGATATACGTTGTACTCCGTAATATCGGGGTGCTCGACAGCCTATAAGAATAAAAAATAAACTGTTAATATTTATAGTTATATAAAATATTTATAAATAATGTACGTACCAGATGCTGTCTATGAGTACTGAAAGTACGACTCCCAGCTCGATGAGTCACCTCCTGTCTCCCCCGATTCTGCCACCCCACCGATGATCTCCTCTGAAAGGCCTCACTCAACCAGTGCGCACATAATCCATCCCATACATGAGATGAAATGTACTCTGGTCGGTGTGTTTTACATGACTCGTCAAAATTTGACACTCCTGCTTTCTTCGTGGCAGCTTTTCTTAAATTGTGCAAAAACTAACGAAAGCGATCACGCATGGCCACCTCCCATGCCTCGTGGATGGCGTCACGCATGGTATCCTCGATCGGATACCATAAACCCTACAAATAAATCAAAATATCAAGTTAGAAATGAAATAATTTTCAAAATAAAAATTATTTATTTACGTACGTACCAACCAATGGCCGAACATGGCCTGCTGCACATCAATGGGAATCTGCTCCCATGTGGTCCAAGGCTGAGAGAAATAGTTGCGCAAAATAGCGCTGCCCTGTCTGACTTCTATATGTAGAAAACTGTAAAAATAATAAACATTTATTATGTGAAAAGATTAATGAAATCTTAGTCAAATACACAGGTTATCACACAGGTTATCACACCTCTGTGTGCGTGGATCAAACCCAAGACGTGGACGTCGCTCGGGGACGGGGTCAGGAATCATCAATCGTGCAAGACCGCGCCCCCTCCGCGTACTCCCTGGAGCGCCTACAGGCTGAGGGTCATCTGCCAGCAACTCATCTGCATCGAAAGGCAGGTCAGCATCCACCAACTCACAAAATGTCTCGTCGTCCATCTGAAACAGAAAATGTTAATGTTGTTAGCAAATAATTGATAGTTACTATTATATATACATATATATTAGTTATGATTGTATATAAATACCATGGAATTCTATCAGTGTTCATCTTCATCATCATATTCATATATGTCAATGTCATCTTCATATTCCTCCTCAACATCATCGATATCCATTCGAGTTCCAGTTGCTTCATCTCTTACCATTTCAAATTCATATGTGAAATCATTAACATCATCGTCATCACTGACTCTTAAATGTGGGGTGTCGTCATCGATACTCATGTCTCTTTGTAAAAAAGCTTGATTTTGAGTACTCTCTTGAAAAACTTCAATTCTTTGCACATTAGTGAAAGCACATTCACTTTGACTAAACTGATTGTCTAGAATTTTGATTTTTATTATACTCCACCAATCAGTCAAGTCTCTTGATGTAGCACAGTAATTTGCGTAATAAACTTGATGTGCCTGTTGAGCCAATAAGAATGGTTCATTTACTGCGAGAACACTTTTACATTTAATATCGATGATTCCATGAGTCGGATGAACATGCATGCCTCTCTCTATATCTAACCACAGACATTTGAACATGGTTATGTAATGTTGTCCAAGATAACAGAGTTCAATGATTTCATCAAGTATGCCATAAAAGTCAACTTCATTTTCTCGATGATGAGATCCTCTCAAGCTAACTCCACTGTTCATTGTTTTTTTTGATTCCCCATATGCATGTGTGTGAAATCAAAATCCATTCACCACATATGCATTATAAGTTTTAACAAGTTTGGAAGGTGGGTTACTCAATATACAGAGTCGTTTGTCAATTTTATCAGCATGTCGAGATACCTGAAAATTTGTGAAATAATTATCAATATAGTAAACTATACATTGAATGAGTTTCTAAAAGATAAAGAATTTATGTTACCAGTTTTTGAAACTATTGAGAGAAATTTTTCTGTCGGCGTTCTTCAAGAGAAACTGCTATAATTTGTGGAATCTGTTTCTTGATATGATTATCATACAACCTATAAAAAACAAAGTTATTTAATGTAACATAAATGATAGAATAAGTGATATAAACACTTACAATACAACTGATGTCATCTCTTCACAGTTGAGCAGAACATACGTATGATCTCTGTGATTTTCATCATCCGAAATCCAGCGTTCATAAACTCCACCAAAACCAAGCTCTGGCTAGTTGAAAATAGATAATTGATTGTCAATTTCATCAATATTCCTCTCGTTCCGTCCCATTCGGTTGTGTTTTGAAGGATACTCAGATTCAAAATAATGGGAGAACAAAAAATATATTTCCTCTTGCAAATAAGCTTCTGCAATAGATCCTTCAACAGATGCTTTGTTACGTACTTTTCTTTTCAATTTTTGCATGCATCTTTCAAATGGGTACATCCATCGAAACTGTACTGGACCTCCACATTTGGCTTCATATGTCAAATGTAACATCAAATGCTCCATTGAGTCGAAGAAAGACGGCGGAAATATTTTTTCCAGTTTACATATAATTACAACAACATCTTCTTCAAGTTTGCATAGAGCATCATAATCTGCTGTAGCCGCACAAATTTCCCGAAAAAAATGAGACATGTCTGTTATGGAATCCCAAATCACAGAATTCAACAGACCTCTTAATCCAATGGGTAGAAGTCTTTCCATTATAACATGACAATCATGACTTTTTAATCCAGTAATATGACCATTCTTTACACATCTACCCAATTGGAAGCACAACCATCTGGAAGTCTCAAATCTGCAATCCACTGACTAAATAATAAATGGTTTTCTTTAGATAGTGTATAAGCTGCTTTTGGTTTCAGTAACCTTTCTGTTCTGACATTCTCAAACAGTTCCAGTTCTGGACGCTTGCAAATTTGGGCAAGATCTAAACGTGCATTTACATTGTCTTTGATCTTTCTTGGCGTATCCAAAACTGTATGAAAAAAATTATCAAAACAGTTCTTCTCAATATGCATGACATATAACATGTGGCGGACCAACAAATCAGACCAATAAGGAAAATCCCAAAATATGCTACGTTTAATCCAATTATGTTCTTTCCCAAAACCAGAAATTTTCTGTTGGTTTATTTTGGGACCAAAAGTGATGGGAGGTAATGAAAATACAACTGATTTTAACTCCGAACCTGATAGCATTTTTGGAGGTCCATCCCTTTCAATTTTTCCTTTTCTGAAATGAGATCTGTTTCTGCGAAAAGGATGATCAGCTGGAAGAAATCTGCGATGACAGTCAAAATAATAAGGTTTCTTTCCATGAATGAGCATAAATACTTTGTTCTCTCCCATACAGTAAGGACATGATTTCTGACCATGTGTACTCTAGCCAGATAACATCCCATAAGCCGGGAAGTCACTAATTGTCCACATCAATGCTGCTCTTAGTATGAAATTCTGTTTCGTAGCAACATCATATGTACTGACACCAGTACTCCACAATAAACTTAATTCATCAATCAATGGTTTCAAATAAACATCAATATTCTTATTCGGATGTCCTAGAATTAGTAAAGTCAAAAAGATATATGGCTCCTTCATCAACATCCATGGAGGTAAATTGTACAGAGTTAAAAAAATAGGCCAACATGAATATTGACTACCATAAGATCCGAACGGACAGAAACCATCAGTGGAAAGGCCCAGTCGAACATTTCTAGCTTCTAAAGCAAAGGATGGATGCACTCTATCAAAATGTTTCCATGAATCACCATCGGCTGGATGATTCAAGCTTTTATCAGTTGAAATATTCGCTTTATTCCATGACATCATTGTCGCTGTATTCTTAGACATGAATAAACCCTGAAGTCTAGATGTAAGAGGAAAATATCTCAACTGTTTTACAGGAATCAAACCAGACTTCCCATGTTGCCCTTCTTTATATCTCAGTTTCCCACATGTGGGACAACTATCCAACGACTCATTTTCCCCAGAATATAAAATGCAGTCATTTAAACATGCATGAATCTTCTGACAAGTAAGTCTCAAATTTCGAACCAGCCTCTTACTCTCATAGTAATTTGCAGGCAAAAAATTTCCTTCGGGTAATAGTGTTTTAAGCAAAGCAAATATATGGTCAAAACAGGTGTTTGACATTCCGTTATCTGATTTGATAGCCATAAATTTTTCAACTGCTTCTAATTTGCTCATCTTGCATCCAGGATATAATGCATCCTCAGCAGACCTCAACAACTCAAAAAATTCAGATGGTGCCAACTCAGGATCTGAAGCTACATCAGCCGGAGTTTCTGTATGTTGAACAGATGAACTTGCAACATCATGTACTAAATCTTGAAACCGGGATGGATCCAGAATCAAGTTGGTATCACCTACTCTGGAACTGCGTTCACCGTGTTGATACCAAAATACATAATCTGGTTGAAAACCAAAACGCAAGAGATGTCCCCCCACTTTGTCAAACGTGTCAAACGTTCTCAATGCACATTTTCTACAAGGGCATTTTATTTTTCCTTCTGAAACAAATTCTGGATTTGATGCCGCAAATGATAAAAAAGACTCCACACCCTCTATATATACTGGATTTAAACTAGAACCGTTTGGATTTCTACGTTGATTTATCCATATGCGGTCATCTAATAATGACTGTTGACAACCTCGTTGTTCCATATTTTCCTATAAAATATAAAAGCATTACTGGTTTTGAATAATTTGTTAGAAAAAACACTCAAGCAAGGATAATTATAGTCTACATCAGACACGACTGACGCAAACTTTTTATTGAGATAGACCTAAAAATTGACCCTTTAAGAATTGAATATGTTGAGAATAAAGCAAAACCTGTTACAAATATTGATAATTTTAATATTATATAAAATTTTTATTATTTTAATAATACTAATATTATTTTTTCATAAATATTAATTATATAATAATAACATTATTACATTATTAGTATATTTTATTATTAATATTAAAATAATATAATTTTCTATATTATATACAATTATCCTTTCAAATGTGTGTTTAACATTCTGTCTCCACATGTAATATTTGCATTCACTTTCACCTCTCCATTGGTGAGTAGGTTGATAATTTTGAAAAAGAATGCAAATATTACATGTGGAGATAGAAAACACACAAATGAAAGGAGAATTGTATATAATATAGAAAATTATATTATTTTAATATTAATAATAAAATATACAAATAATGTAACAATGTTATTATTCCTAATTATTGGTAATTATTCCTAATTATTGGTAATTATTCCTAATTATTGGTAATTATTCCTAATTATTGGTAATTATTCCTAATTATTGGTAAATATTACTAATTATTACTAATTATTGGTAATTATTGGTAATTATTGGTAATTATTGATAATTATTGGTAATTATTACTAATTATCGGTAATTATTGGAAATATTACTAATTATTGGTAATTATTGGAAATTATTACTAATTATTGGTAATTATTAATAATTATTACTAATTATTACTAATTATTACTAATTATTACTAATTATTAATAATTATTGGTAATTATTGGTAATTATTGGTAATTATTGGTAATTATTAGTAATTATTACTAGTTATTGGTAATTATTGTTAATTATTACAAATTTTTGGTAATTATTACTAATTATTACAAATTATTACAAATTATTACAAATTATTACAAATTATTACTAATTATAACTAATTATTACTAATTATTACTAATTATTACTAATTATTGGTAATTATGGGTAATTATTGGTAATTATTGGTAATTATTACTAAATATTGGTAATTATTACAAATTATTACAAATTATTACTAATTATTACTAATTATTACTAATTATTACTAATTATTACTAATTATTACTAATTATTAATAATTATTGGTAATTACTGGTAATTATTAGTAATTATTAGTAATTATTGATAATTATTACTAAATATTGGTAATTATTACTAATTACTGGTAATTATTGGTAATTATTGGTAATTATTACCAATTATTAGTAATTATTGGTAATTATTGGTAATTATTACTAATTAATGGTAACTATTGGTAATTACTGGTAATTATTAGTAATTATTAGTAATTATTGATAATTATTACTAAATATTGGTAATTATTACTAATTACTATTAATTATTGGTAATTATTGGTAATTATTGGTAATTATTACTAATTAATGGTAATTATTGGTAATTATTTCTAACTAATGGTAATTATTCGTAATTATTTCTAATTAATGGTAATTATTGATAATTATTACTAATTATTACTAATTATTACTAATTATTGGTAATTATTACTAATTATTACTAATTATTGGTAATTATTACTAATTATTGATAATTATTACTAATTATTACTAATTATTGGTAATTATTGGTAATTATTGGTAATTATTACTAATTATTACTAATTATTGGTAATTATTACTAATTATTACTAACTATTGGTAATTATTAGTAATTATTACTAATTATTGGTAATTATTAGTAATCATTTCTAATTATTACTAATTATTGGTAATTATTACTAATTATTACTAATTATTGGTAATTAGTGATAATTATTACCAATTATTACTAATTATTGACAATTATTGGTAATTATTACTAATTATGGATAATTATTGGTAATTATTACTAATTATTGGTAATTATTGGTAATTATTACTAATTATTGGTAATTATTACTAATTATTACTAATTATTGGTAATTATTAATAATTATTACTAATTATTGGTAATTATTATTAATTATTACTAGTTATTGGTAATTATTGGTAATTATTTCTAATTATTACGAATTATTGGTAATTATTACTAATTATTACTAATTATTGGTAATTATTGGTAATTAAGGGTAATTGTTACTAATTATGGATAATTATTGGTAATTAGTAAATTATTACTAATTATTGGTAATTATTGGTAATTATTGGTAATTATTACTAATTTTGGATAATTATTGGTAATTATTACTAATTATTGGTAATTATTTGTAATTATTACGAATTATTCGTAATTATTTTTAATTATTAGTAATTATTACTAGTTATTGGTAATTATTGTTAATTATTACTAATTTTTGGTAATTATTACTAATTATTACAAATTATTACAAATTATTACAAATTATTACTAATTATTAATAATTATAACTAATTATAACTAATTATTACTAATTATTACTAATTATTGGTAATTATGGGTAATTATTGGTAATTATTGGTAATTATTGGTAATTATTACTAATTATTGGTAATTATTACTAATTATTACTAATTATTACTAATTATTACTAATTATTACTAATTATTAATAATTATTGGTAATTACTGGTAATTATTAGTAATTATTAGTAATTGTTGATAATTATTACTAAATATTGGTAATTATTACTAATTACTGGTAATTATTGGTAATTATTGGTAATTATTACCAATTATTAGTAATTATTGGTAATTATTACTAATTAATGGTAATTATTGGTAATTACTGGTAATTATTAGTAATTATTGATAATTATTACTAAATATTGGTAATTATTACTAATTACTGTTAATTATTGGTAATTATTGGTAATTATTGGTAATTATTGGTAATTATTACTAATTAATGGTAATTATTGGTAATTATTTCTAACTAATGGTAATTATTGGTAATTATTACTAATGAATGGTAATTATTGATAATCATTACTAATTATTACTAATTATTGGTAATTATTACTAATTATTACTAATTATTGGTAATTATTACTAATTATTGATAATTATTACTAATTATTAGTAATTATTGGTAATTATTGGTAATTATTACTAATTATTACTAATTATTGGTAATTATTACGAATTATTACTAATTATTGGTAATTATTAGTAATTATTACTAATTATTGGTAATTATTGGTAATTATTTCTAATTATTACTAATTATTGGTAATTATTACTAATTATTACTAATTATTGGTAATTAGTGATAATTATTACCAATTATTACTAATTATTGGTAATTATTGGAAATTATTACTAATTATGGATAATTATTGGTAATTATTACTAATTATTGGTAATTATTGGTAATTATTACTAATTATTGGTAATTATTACTAATTATTACTAATTATTGGTAATTATTACTAATTATTACTAATTATTGGTAATTATTATTAATTATTACTAGTTATTGGTAATTATTGGTAATTATTTCTAATTATTACGAATTATTGGTAATTATTACTAATTATTACCAATTATTACTAATTATTGGTAATTATTGGTAATTATGGGTAATTATTACTAATTATGGATAATTATTGGTAATTAGTAAATTATTACTAATTATTGGTAATTATTGATAATTATTGGTAATTATTACTAATTATGGATAATTATTGGAAATTATTACTAATTATTGGGAATTATTGGTAATTATTACGAATTATTGGTAATTATTACTAATTATTGCTAATTATTGGTAATTATTACTAATTATTACTAATTATTGGTAATTATTGGTAATTATTACTAATTATTCCTAATTATTGGTAATTATTACTAATTATTACTATTTATTACTAATTATTGGAAATTATTACTAATTATTGTTAATTATTACTAATTATTACAAATTATTGGTAATTATTGGTAATTATTACTAATTATTCCTAATTATTGGTATTTATTACTAATTATTAGTATTTATTCTTAATTATTGGTAATTATTACTAATTATTCCTAATTACCATTAACTATGAATAATGAATACTAATAATTTAAATTTATTAAGTAACAAAACAATCTAAACATAATTAAATTACAACTAATTAAGAATAATTAAAACTAATAAAAAATTTCAAATAAATATTAAATTAAAATGAACATAAATACCTTTAAAATTGATCTGAGGTTGATCTCTGATCGTTGTTGCAGACTTCAATATCAACTCCAGAAATAAAAATTAAACTTAAGAAACTCTGAACTCTAAAAATAGATTTTTGAGAGAAGTAGAAGATAGAGTTTGAGAATGAATGGAAAAAAACGGATGAGGGTATTTATAGGTTAGCTTATTTGCGACGGGACCATTTGCGATGGGTGTCCCGTCGCAAATAGTATTATTTGCGACGGTACCCATCGCAAATACCTTAGCCCGCATTTATCACGGTCAATGGTTAAATAGTTATTTGCGACGAGACCCGTCGCAAATTGTAAAGACCCGTAAAATTCAAGGGAATTTTTTTCTTAATTTTCTTTGGAATTTTACAAGAGCGTGGTTTCTGACGGCACCTGATTCCGAGGCCCGGAGTGCCCGGAATCAATTTCCGAAGTTTGACTCGGGTACGTTCAGTGAACGAACGAGCGGGAATTCCTAACTTTTGATCCGGTGCTCGGAATAGAAATCCGAGGGCACCGATGAACTCGCAGCGCCGATATTCACTTAAGAAGACCTTTTCCGAATTTGCGTTTGCCTAGGTGGATATGTTTAATTTTCTGGATGAAATGAAGAGTAAAATAAATTTGTGATACAATATTTATTTTATATCTTTAAGTGGTTATAATCTTTTGTTGGAAGTTGGGTGGTTTAACCACCTAAGAGAGGATTAAGGTGAGGAGGGGCCCACCCGAGCCCCACCTTTTCAAATTCCCTAACTCCCCTCTCTCCCTCTTAAAAGCTTGACAACTTAACACTTAATTAATTATACAACTCATGTATAATTAATAAGTGAGTTTAATTTGAGTTTTGAAATTCAAACTCTTGAATTTCAAAGGTTGGGTTGTGTTAATAAATTAGGTGTGAGCTTAATTTTTTTTTGGTTAGTTTCTTTGTTACTTGAGAGGTTTGGGAGAATCTTTGAGAGACTTGAAGATCTTCTTCGTCTTCGACGAAGAACGTGAAGAACGGTTCTTCTCCGACAAAGAACATCGATCCCACGACCTTCAAGACTCGGCGTCTCGGATTCTTCCGTCTTCATCTTCCTCCTCGACAAGGGAGAAGTCGCCGACCGTGGTGATCATCGCCAACGACAACGTACCTCCCTTCTTCGTCATAGCGACAAGTGAAAAGACGTCGTTTCCTCCTCGGACGCACCCCGACGTCCACGGAATCTACGTCCGACGCCGCGACGCCTTTCTCCGCGATAACCGATGAGCGACGTCATTTTTCAAGGTAGGGGTTGTTGTTGATTCTTTTATTTATCCTCGTTCTTGGTTCAAGTATGACAAACATGTGGATAATATTTTATGTGTAATCGTTTAACGTGAGGGGGCCGGACCGCATGAACACGGCCGAACCCCCACCTTTGTTCTTGTTGATTTATCTTGCGAAAGAAACAAGATGGCGTGGTGCCGTCGCACCACGCGGTTATTCGCCCGGCTTATTTGCGCAGCGCCGTCGTGCCGCGCCATGGAAGGATCATTAAGAACGCGACGCCGTCGCGCCGCGTCGAAGGGAATCGAAGGCGCGGCAGAGGGGCGCGGTGCCGTCGCACCGCGCCGGATGACGAACACCGCGGCCGATTCCGGGCCGCGGTGGAACGAGAAGACCGGCGGCCGGGCCGCCGGCGTCGGAAGCCGGAAAGGGGACCAGATTTTCCGGTCCTGTTGGAGAAAACCGGCCGGCAGCTGGCCGGCCGGAAGGTCAAAGGCCGGGGGAATTTAATTCCCCCGGCCAGCTCCAAACCCCCCCCCCCCCCATTTATGAGGGGGGGCAGTTTCCTTGAGGGGGGGCAGGAGGCCCCCCGGTTCTTTTCAAAGCAGGCCCCCCCACAAGGGGGGGCGGTTTCCTTGAGGGGGGCAGGCGGCCCCCCCGGTTTCTTCAAGCAGGCCCCCACGAGGGGGGGCCGGATTCCAAAAGGGCACGACACTTATGCCGCGCCGCCATCCCAATCAAGCGGGGGCTTAGCCCCCGCGCGCTGCCTCCGTGCGGCGCCAGGCCGCCGCGCCGCCGGCCGGCCGGCCTGCCAGGCCGGGTCGGACCCGGGTCGGGTCGACCTGGTTCGGGTCGACTCGGTTCGGGCCGACCCAGGGGGGGTCGGGCCGGGTCGCCCCGGACCCGGACCCCCCCCGTTTCGAATCAGTTTCGGTTTTTTGGCCATAACTTGAGCCACGGACCTCCGATTGACAAACCGTCTACGGCAACGCGATCCTTGGATCGAGACGGTCGTTTCGGTATATTACACTCAGGGTTTCGGATCACTTTGAGTTCGGCCAGGTTGGTTCGTACACAAAACCAACCGGGCCTTCGGAGCGGAAACACTCATATCTTGAGCTACGAACGTCCGATTGACGTGCCGTCAGCTTTGTTGTGTTCCTCTTAGTGAGACGGATCTTTTGCCATAATCCGCCCGAGGTTTGGACGCAGGTGGAGTACGGTCGGGTTGGTTTTTCTTTAGAAACCAACCGGGCCCCTGGGACGAAAATGCCAATAACTCTCAGACCGGGCGTCCGATCGACGCGCCGTCTGTTGCGTTGAGTTCCTGTTGACGATACAGAACTTTTGGATACATCAACTCTGGACTTTGTGACAGTTGATGTATCAGCCTCTCGGCTCGTGGAGCGGACCCTCCGAACGAGCTTGCTGTTTGCGGGAACCCTAGTGCTGGCTGCGACTATTACTGTGACTACTACTGCTACTGCTACTGCTACTGTGACTGCGACGACGACAGTACAGAGATCCTGTGTGGATTCGACGACGACGACTACAACACTCAGCGATCCTACGTGGATCAGTGCTACAGGTCCTGTGTGGGCCCGATCCTGTGTGGGTCCGATCCTGTGTGGGTCCTTGCGCTCAGCGGTCCTGTGTGAACCAGCGCCTACAGATCCTGTGTGGGTCCGATCCTGTGTGGGTCCTTGCGCTCAGCGGTCCTGTGTGAACCAGCGTCTACAGGTCCTGTGTGGGCCCGATCCTGTGTGGGTCTTTTGCGGGGGTTAGTTACCTATCGATCCTTCGTGGGTCCGACGACTTAGATGGATCAGAGATCATCTTTATCGTCTTTTGAAGAAGTATACCTGTGTGAGCTGAATCCTGTTGCTTTCCTGTGTGGAATGTGTTGTGCTATCCTGTGTGGATTACGTTTTGCTTTCCTGTGTGGAATACGTTTACTTTCCTGTGTGGACTGAGTTGTACTTGGGCTCGGAGGTTGGAGCGTATTTGAAATTGATGACTTAGGTATATGTATGGGCATATACCTAAGTAGTGTCGGTTGTTACTTCGTTATTGTACCTTTCTTTGTGGATTATCATTTGTGGATTTTGAGAGACCTTCAGGGGTCTCGGGGTCCCTACTGAGTAGCTTATACTCACCCCTGCTTGGGCTATGCCCGCACTACGTTGTGTTGGTTGCAGACGACGGACAACGTTGATCTTAGCTGAGGCTTGCAGAGCAGGACGGTACCTGGTGGTGGACCACTGGACGGGACGTGTTCGAAGCGGACGGCGGGACCCGTGGAGCAGTGGAGCTATCTGTACCCACCCTTCAGGTGGGATTTCCAGTGGACAACTCGGTGTAGCGGCTTTTACTTTTCAGTTGCTGTTTTCCCTTTCGAGTTGTACTTTACTTTCAGTTTGGGTTTGTATACTGGCCCATTTACTTTTCCGCACTTTCAGTTATACTCTGCTTTTGCTTAGTGTTTACTTTCCGCTTGCTTACTCTGTGGTGTTTGTTTACTTTACAAAGGCAATGCCTTCCCTTTTTACCGAGATTTACGCCTTGGTGCTAGTCGCCAGCCCCTGGCCTATGGAAGGCGGGCTTGGGGTAGTCACGGTACGGACCCCGAGGGCGGGTCGTGACACAAATAATAACCTGCCGACAATCTATTTGCGACAGGGGTATATTCCCATCGCAAATGTTTTTTACCGCCACCGGTTATTTGCGACGGGCGGTAACCCCCGTCGCAAATAACTTTCCCGCAAATAACCTTTTGTGACGGAGAGCTTTCCCCGTCGCAAATATCTTTTACCGCCACCGGTTATTTGCGACGGGTGGTAACCACCCGTCGCAAATAACTTTCCCGCGATTTGGCGCGAATTTTGTGCCAGACCTTTTGCGATGGGTTAGCTTACCCCGTCGTAAATAAGTAGTTATTTGCGACGGGGGAATTTGCCCGTCGCAAATAAATTTCTAACGGGACTATTTGCGATGGGATTTATCCCCGTCGCAAATAACCCGTCGCAAATACCCATTTTTCCCGTAGTGATAAAACTAGAAAATGTTATTTTAACAACCTGTTACCACTTTTAGGTACTAATTCTTCCTTGGTCCTTATTTTCATTTAATTTTGGGTATAGTTTTGAGTTTTTTGTTTTTTCTTGGAGTTTTTGGAGTTTTTCACTTGGGGATGTGACATGGAGGCAAGGGGATGCACCATGGAGTGTGTATGGATGTGGTGTGGGGACCTTGATGTGGTGTAGAGCCATGTGAATGAGGTTTCGATGGAACTTCCAAATCTAGAATTCTTGTGTCATAGACTACCAAGATACGGTATGGTGGGTTTTTTAGCATCTTCCATTCTAGCCACTACTGTGCCGTGGAGAGTTAGCTACTCTGTGCAGCCCTTGGGAAGGGTTTTTAGAGCCTCTTCCATTTTCAGTAGGGATGCAGTATGGTGTGTGGGTTATGAAATATCCCTTAAAATCGGGTAAATAGGATTTGGTACAAGCTGCAGTGTATAACTCGATGGATATGGTTGACCATGGATGGATACGATATGGTCTTGTCTACTGTGTCATAGCCTTAGTTATTTTAGCAGTGCAGTGCCTAACCATAGGGATCTTTAGTGTGGTATGTGGTTTGAATATTTAAAATTCTAGAATGTCATTTTAAATACAAACTTCTCTATTTCAATCCTCATTCGATATTTTTGGTTTTTTAAGGCTCCCAAGTGTCTTTTTGGATCCTCCAACATCTTCTCATCTTGGATCAATGTTTCGGTAATTGTGTTTGATCTAATTTTGGTATTTAAATATCATCTCATCTAGTTTATTCCCACATTACCTTATATTATTATTATAGTGTGATAAATCATCATTTTATTGATGGATCTAATCCATGATTTGATCGATCTTGATTCTAGGGTTTCTTCCTTGATCATCTGCGCATTTGTTCTTCATTAGCAGTTCCTATTATAGGTGTTGATTTGATCATGTGATAAAATTTAGGTGGTTCCATAATGCTTTACCCTATAATTGAAACCCTAAATCACTTAATATAATTGAAATGAGTTTTCAATTGATTTTTAAAACCTCGATCTTTGATGATTTTATGTTTGATTTAAAAAGGTCATGTGACTTGTTAAAACCCCCAATTTCAATGATATTAAATTTTTTGGGTAGATTTTAAGTAAAATAATGGATTGATTTGAATGTTTATTTGATGAAATTATTTAATTTTAATTACTGAGAAAATTGGATTATAATTAAAAATGATTTTAATGGTATTAAATTGATAAAAAAACTATGATTTGGTTTTGAAATTGAAACCACATGTTGAAACTTGAAAGTGGGAAATTAAATTATGAATAATGAATTGATATGAAATGAACTATTTTCCCATGAATGAATGAATGATTTATTTATTAAACCACATGTGTCCTGGGTAGTTAACGGGTGATTAGGACAAGCACGCTAGGACTCTGAGTCCTTATGACTAGATTAAGGATGAAAACTATAACTAAACCAATTTCGGATTGATTTCCCATGATGAGGTGTTGATTGATTTTATCCTGATGGACTATGTGTTGGGATGATTTCATACATACTGAGTTATGATGATTGAACTATTGTATTCCAAAACCAAGACCCAGGTTAATCACATATTATTTACTAATCAATTTAATCAATTAAAGAATTACCATGTAATGCATTATTTCTTTGTTGATGGATATGACAATTTATTTGTGTATTAACGTTATTATAATATAGGAATCAAGAGTATATTACCTCAAGGGGTGATCCACATGTGTTCTATGATACTCCAAACGTCACTGTAAGAATCTTCAGGTTCTATGGTTATAGATTCTGACACTTTCATTGTTCACCTTTGATTGACCCAAAAATATCTTCAAGGAAGGGTTCTATTTGATCTCTCTAGTATTGAGAGTGGAATTGGAGGAGGATCTCTATCCATTCTAGAGTGTATTATTGGATAAAGATCTCTTTAGGGATTTGAGAGAATTCTATTCGTATGTCGCTGTGCACAACCAATGAATTGGAAACTCTTAATTAAATAATATAATTGGGTTTACATACTACTAGGGTTAGTGAATAATAATTATGAATGCACCATTATTATTTTTATTAATTCATATGAAACCAAATGTCAATAATAATAATAATAATATTATTTCTTGACATATTATAAACTTTCAAATTAAATTAAATATTATTCATTCAAATAATATTCAATATATATTATTTCTTACCGGACCATTAATCTAGGTTCTCCATTACTAAAAAATATTCATTGGACCTTGAATAATGAATATTTATTTAATAAATAAATATCACTATATTATTCTCTAATAAATAAATAAATATTATATTTAGTAAATATTAAATCTATATTTATTAAATATTCTACTCATAAAATATTCTCTCAAATAACTCATGATGGATTATATGCATCCAAGAAAACATGAATAAGTATTAAACCATATGAGTGAATAATATCTATTCAAAATTTTATATAGGAAATAATAATATTATTTAACTAAGGTTTTGGATAAACTTAGTGTGCGACACTCTAGGCCTATTTCTCAGTGTTATTAGGAGAGGACTCCCAAAGTCAAAATTTACCCTCTAGAAACATTCCAAGACACCCATAGAGAATTAAGTTAATATTTCATTGACATAAAACCACATACGAATTCTTATTGTGAAATATAATCCCTTTATCTTGATATCTCTAATCAAGAAGGTTGCATGCTGGTTTCATCAACCTATATGCTCGATGTCTCTTTCTTTGACTTTACAAGATTTTAATTTACCTAAAAAACACCATGGACATGTATTTACTTAGGACATATCATTTCTATCAAATGGCCTAAGTAATCAAATTCCATTAAAGAACATAAGGGACAAATCCTTTCTCTCATTATTCATTAATGAAATATTACCCATGATGCACCCAACATATCTTACTTCCCCGTGAAGATATTTCGTGATGGTAATCATCAATATACCAAAGTACATGACTCATAATATCCATTAATTATAATATTAAATTTTAAGGACTAATACACATGTCCATAGATTAGAACATCCAATGACACATATAAATATGGATTTCCTATCGACAAGTCTTATTCTCATAATCTCCTACATTGGAAATTACCAATGGTGTACACCATGAGTAGGTGCCTCAAATTTCTATGAGTCTTCACCATTGATAGTCTATATCATTTCTATCCCACAAATGATATCATATAGCTATAGAACATATATTTAGTAATACTATCTTGTAACTTCGGGGTTCTCATCATAGCGGTGAACTACTATGACCTTTTAATGTGATAGCTACTCTTAAGACATTATCACATAATATATTAAAGAAAAGAAAAATAATGATGTGATAAGTAGTTTATTAATATTCAAAACAAAAAAATAAATGTTATTATAAAGTATACAGAAGTTGGTTCTAGGGAATCAACTCTAACTATTTTATCTAAAATCGATGGTCTTGGTGAATCCTATAGTGTTTCTCAGCCTCTACCAGGGAAATAGGACTGTGACTGAGTATGAGAAATGTTGTTCCAAACTTTTTTAGTTATCCAATGATTTGGTGAAGAATGAGAAGTTGAAGGATCAAATATTTGAGATGGGTTTTCGATATGATATTCAATAAGAGTTGTTCATGATGATGGTCGCTTCTTATACAGATGTGCTGGATAGAGCATTGATGGATGAGCTTGACCTAAATAGTAAGTTAGGGACGATGGGAGTTTCCTTTTTTTCCTAGTGGTAGTTCTGTTAGTTCCTTTTAGGGAAAGAGAAAGTGTGATGAGTCGTATGGTGTACCTTGATAGAAAAAATTATCCAGAACTCCGGTAGTGTATGGATGTGGCAATTTGACTTGCTATCAGTGTGGAAAACCAAGCATTCAAGGTGAGTTTTTAGTTAGGAAACAAAGATCTTTAGTTCTTATGGTCATTCAGGACACCTGAATAAGTTCTATCATTCATTTTATACCCCTTGATTTAGAAAAAAATCATTATAACCTAAAATTATTGCAGTGAAATCATATGCTTCAAGAAATAAGGGGTTCCCACTACAATAATCCAAAACGAATCTTCTTTATGTAGTGGAAGAGTCTCTAGAGGAAGCTTAAGTGGGTCCAGCGACAGTGAGAGGTACCATCATTATATATTTATCTTTAGTGACTACATTATTTGATACTGGTGCATCTCATTCAATCACATCAACTAGTATTGTGAATTTTCTAAACCTTCATATGAAGCTTATGTCATATGTGATGGATATTATAATGCCCCTTAGAATGAAGAGAGAGAAGGGTCTCAGATTCCATTATTATGTCTCATCATTATTAGAAATTGGGATTACCTATAATTTTATGATTCTCAACATTAAATCACTTTATTTCATTTTTGGGATGGATTGGATGATTGAAAATAAGGCCCGAGTTGACTATTATATTTAGCTGGTCTCCTTTACTGAACCTGATGGAGTGTGACATGATTTTTAGTGATATTGGGACCCAAGGTTGAGTATATATGAAACTTATTTTTTGAAGTTGTGTAGGGTAATATTGACATTTCCTTTTGACTTGGAGTGGTAATAATTTAGTGGTGATCTCCCTCAATCTTTCATCAAGTTTTTTGATGTATTTAAATATGTTTTTTCAAGCTTTCCAACTATAAGGGAGGCGGTTTTTTACTTTGATTTAGTACTTGGTACTCAACTAGTATCTATTCCTTCTTATCCTATGGAATCAGCTAAATTGAAAGATTTGAAAACTCAGTTGGATGATTTGGTTGAAAAAAGGATTTATTTTCCTAAGTGTGTCACCTTGGGAAGTGCCTATTATTTTTTAAAATAAATATAATGGAATAATTTGGATTTTTTTGATTACTGAAAACTAAATTGAGTTACATTGAAAATAAAATATCCATTGCCTTGGATAGATTATTTTTTTGACTAGTTGAAAGGGGTGAAATGGTTCTCAAAGATTGATCTTTATTCTGGTTATCACCAGTTGATAATTGAAGAATCTAACATTCCACAGACCACCTTATGGAGTAGTTATAGCCATTATGAGTACATTATTATGCATTTTTTCCTGACCAATGATCTGGATATTTTTATGACACTGATGAAAAATATATTCTATAAGCATCTCGATTCGTTCGTGGTGGTATTTGTGGAATACATCCTTGTTTACTCTAAGTATGAGGTAGACCATGTGCTTTATTTGTGAGAAGTTCTTGAACTCATAATAGATACCTGAATTTGTGACAAGCTATCAAAATGTGATTTTTTGATTCAAGAAGTAAAGTTATTGGGATACATGTTTTCATAACATGGTATTTTAGTCGATCTTGAGAAGGTGAAGGCTATTATGACATGGGATAAATCATGTATTTTTTTTTGATATTCACTGCTTATTGGGTTTAGTAGGGAAATACCATCATTTTTTAATGGAATTCTCAATTCCAGCTTCCACAATGACCACTCTTACTCATAGATGAGTGAAGTTATTATGGGATGTGAAATGTAAGAATTATTTTGATGAGTTGAAGCATCTTTTTTTACTTCAGCACAATTTTTTACTCTTCTAGATGATGGGTAGAGTTATGTGGTCTTTTGTGAGACATCTGGTTTGGGTTTGGGCTATGTTCTTATACAGGGTGACCACATGATAACTTATGGTTCTAGACAACTTAGGCCACATGAGAAGAACTATCCAACCCATTATCTGAAATTCATAGTTGTGATGCCTGATCTAAAGAGTTGGAGACATTACCTTTTCAAATAAAGTTTTATTGTTTATTATTATTATAAAATCTTGAGTTATATTTTATCTAAAAAATATTTGAATCTCCAATAGAGGATTTGGGTGGAGTACCTGGAGTCTTTTGATTTGGACAATTCTTACACCCCTGGAAAGGGAAATGTTGTTGTTGATTCCTTGAGCAGGAAACTTACGATCTAGGCCATATAAGAACCATCATAAGAGTGGGATATAATAGATATATTTTCTTATTTACATTCAGGAGTCTGGGAGGACATGATCGAGATTATTCTAATAAATGTTCAGTTGACCTCCTCTCTTCTCGAGCTGATTCTTTAGGAGAAGTAACTTAATGGTTAATTACATGGTATTAAGGACTATCTTTATGGTTTGAATACTATTGGTGAGTGGTTATTCTATTATAAGGGTTTCCTATATTTTTGAAATTGGTATATTTTGGCCTTACCCATGAGAAAGGATATGTTGGGGGATTTTAATAATTCCTAGTGGGGGGTGCACTGTGGTACCATGAATATGTTCTATGATATGAAACAATGATTATGGTGCCCAGGTATGAGAGAAGACATCATTGAATTTTTTTCTAATTATTATGATTGTTAGTTAGTCATGTCCAAGCACCAAAAACCATCAGGATTTCTTCAACCCCATCTGTGGTGACTTGGAAGTGGAATGAGATTTTTATGGATTTCTAGGTTGGGATGACACAAACCCCTTGAGAGAGGAATGTGATATGAGTTGTGATCGATCTGTCATGACCTGTCCCTTGGGGACCATGCTGTGACTACCCCAAGCATTCCTTCTATAGGCCAGGGGTTGGAGACTAGCACCGGAAAGGCATATCCATGAAAGTGGGAAGGCATTGCCTTTAAACCTGCAATCACACATACCATGAACATGACAAGATGCAAACAATGTTGTAAAACTGCCACAGTAAAAGTGTGTACTTAAAGTAAAGGGTCCGGAAAACAAGCCCAATTGAAAAGATACAACTGCAATAGAAAACTTCTCCTGAGATCGTCCACCAAGGATCCTTCCTGAAGGGTAGGTACAACTCATATCTACAAATCTCCACATCAACCAGTAACCTCTGTGTACCGCCTGGTCCTAGCTCCTAAAGAATTTTCCAAACTGCTCGTCGTCTGCACAAGACACAACAAGGTGTGGGTGAAGCCCATGAAGAGGTGAATATAACAATACCCAGTAGGGAACCTGAGACCCATGATGGTTTCTTATAATTCCACAAAGAAAAAACCATAAGACATGATCTCAATAAAAAAGCACAAAGAAAAAGACTCAGCTCAATCCAGATATACAACTCAGATATCAGGAATAAAGATGATTAGTCTCATGCTAAATCATTTTATTATCTTAGGAAATTTCCACAACTAAACCATGAAGAAGTTGTTCAATTGTATATCCACATAGGGTCGTATGTCACTGATCCACAATGGGCCGCTCTAAGGCTGGTCCTCATCGGGTCATGCACTGTTGATCCACAAAGGGTCGCTAGGATGCTGATCCACACAGGGTTGCTATGATGTTGATCCACACATGGTCTCTATGATTCTGATCCACACAAGGTTGCTATGATGCTGATCCACACAGGGTCTCTATGATGCTGGTCCACATAGGTTCTCTATGATGTTGATCCACACAGGGTCACTATGATGCTGATCCACACTGGGTCGCTCTTCAGTTGACAGCTAGCCACAGGATTCCCTGCACTCAGTGCACTTGAGTTCTGTAGAATCTTCTCCTCAAGAAATCAGTGCTGCCTCAACTACAATGAAATTCCACAATGTAGTAAACCAAAGGCCCTCCATTTCTGAAGGGTTCCAATGCGATAGACGACGCGTCAATCAGACACCCGGTCTATGAGTTATAAGTGTTTTAGTACCGAGGCCCCGATTGGATTCGAGTTTGATCCAACCTAGCCATACTCTAACTTTCTCCAAAACTCAGGTGTATTATGTCAAAAGGACCATCTCATTCCTAGGATTCTGGCATCGTAGACGGTTCGTCAAATAGACGTCTAGTTTGTGATATACGACCTTTTAAGCGTATCTAGGCCGAAAAGGGTCCGGGTCTGGTCGGACCAACCCGATCTGCCCCAACCTGGGACCACCCGACCCAGGTCTAACTCAGCCCAAGTGGGTTCATCAGTGGGTATGGTCCACTGGACCACGGACCGGCCTGACCCGACTTAGCTGGGTGTGGCCCGTCGGGCGACCCGACACGGTGGCTGGCGCGGTCCGCTAGCTGGGTGGCCTGACCCCCTTCCAAAATGGCTAAACCGTTTGGGTTTCCTCAACTGGTGGTGCCATGTGGTTCCACCCCTCTCAGCGGTACCTACAGGGCATAGGCCCCCTATGCTATGGCGCGCGACGAAGCGTCGCCTTCTGCCACTATTGCTGGCCAACACTGGCTGCCCCGTCTATCCGCCGCGGTGCCTCTGGGAACTTCCTATCCTCCATGGCCAACAATAGCCAGTTGCCGCCGTTGCCCACTTCCATCCTCGGTCGCTGGTGCCACCACACTGGTGGGGCTTTCTCGGGCAATCGGGTGATCTCCGATAATATGTTTTTTCTTCCGCTTGCACCTACGGGCCTCCTGGAATGCTTCCGTCACTGCGTGGCTCCTGGATTCAGGATTTCGTTGAGTTGAAAATATGCCCCCAAAGAACGTGACAAAAACTGAAGAGGGGGAGGGTCTAGGCATTTTTTGTTTGGCCCGTGCCCTCCGCGTTAGCATCATATCAAGTGGGTAGTAATTAAATAATTAGACAGATAAATATTAACCCAATTCAATCTTTTCCCACAACAACCATCCGCAGTTTCAAATGAATCATGGATCAACTCATTTTGGTTGATCTGTTTCATCATAATTTTCAAGAACAAGGAAAAGAAACAAATTCTATTGAATTTAAACATAAACAACCCCTACCTGGGATTCAGACGAGATGTCGTGGTTGTGTAAGAAGAATATTTGTTCATTGAATCCGCCTACGTTCATCAATCCCAGATTGATTCCTCTAACGATGTCATTCAAGACTCCGTTCTTCATGGGAGGGAAGTTCATTATTTGGTTCTTTGTCAAGGATTCTCCCATGATCCACCAATCCTCCTTTCTTCCAACGTTTGAAATAATTAAAAGGAGGGGATAATAGTTTATCTCTCCTTTAAATTAATGGTTCGTTAATTGGTATGTTTAATGAGTCTTAACGAAGGGTGGTTACACAAACTATGTGTAACCAGGCATTTAATATCTCTCATTAAATGCCCGACCAACTCCATGGTCCCTCCCACCATTGCTCAGGGGGTAGTATAAAGATAAAATAACATTTTTATGTTATTTTATTATTCTTTCAAAATTTTCATAAAACTATCATTTTCTCTGAACCTACTATAGTCGAAGTTAAGCCTCTCTTAAGTGAATCACGATACTGCAAGTTCAACAGTGCCCTCAGATTTCAATTCCAAGCACCGATTCAAAAGATAGAAATTCCGCTCGCAATTTTACTGAACGTACCTTAAAAAAAGTTCAAAAATATGTTCCGGGCACACCATACCTCATAATCAAGCGCCGTCAATTTTTAAAGACTCGTAATAATCCAAAATATTTTTCA
This sequence comes from Viscum album, assembly GCA_963277665.1. Lineage (NCBI taxonomy): Eukaryota > Viridiplantae > Streptophyta > Magnoliopsida > Santalales > Viscaceae > Viscum > Viscum album. Next base: position 1,378,831,953 of record OY728121.1, read on the forward strand.
AAAAATTTATATAGAAATTTTGAGTCTTTATATTCTACCCCCTTAAATATTTTCATCCCTGTAAGCTACAACAAAATAAGGGAAACAAATGGGGGTACTGAGCACATATTTGAGCCTCCCGCTCCCATGTTCTCTTCTAGAGATTCCCGTGCTACCAATGAACTCACACTAGAGGAATCGACCTCCCATGAAGGACTCACTCCTGTTGATCCTCTATCTCCACCGGGAACTCCGAAAACATCGCCTCATTGTCAATGTACAACTCGCCCCAGTCGATAACGTGTGATGGATCATGCATGTACCACCTCAGCTGTGACACATGGAAAACATTACGCACCCGGTGCATCTGTGGGGGAAGAGCTAGATGGTATGCCACCTCGTCTACGCTGCTGAGGATCTGGAATGGTCTGATGAATCTTAGATTGCCTCCCCAGCCAAACATCCGTAATCCTCGTCGGTCTGAGACCCGTAGGAAGACATGGTCTCCCTCCTCAAACTCCAAGGGTATCTATCTTCTATTGGCATAAGACTTATGCCAGATCTATTTAGTCTTCATCCTCTACTGGATGATCTGAACCTTCTCCATGGTAGCATGTACCAACTCTGGACCCATAAGTGTTGACTCTCTTGGGTATGTCCAGTATAGAGGTAATTTGCATGGTCACCCATACAAGGACTCAAACAGAGCCATGTCGATGGTGGAGTGGTAACTGTTATTATAATCGAACTCCACCAGTGGTAGGTGGTCCTCCCAACTACGGAAAAAATCTAGGACCCAAGCACAAAGCATTTCCTCGAGTGTCTGTATGGTTCGCTCTGTCTGACCATCTATCTGAGGACGGAGGGCAGTGCTCAAATGTAGATGAGTCCCAAACGCCTCCTGTAATCCCTTCCACAAGCGTGATTTAAAACGAGCATAATTATCTAAGATTATCATCAATGAATCCCCATGAATTTGTACAATTTCCTGTTCGTAGAGGCGTCCCAAGATCTCTACTTATCTCTTCTCTTATATGGGTAGAAAGTGGGCTGACTTGGTGAGTCAGTCAATGATTAACCAGATGGATTCATGGCCCCTGGACGTACATGGTATTCCTTTCATGAATTTCATGGATATACCAACCCAATTTCATTTTGACACCTCAAGTGGCTGAGCTAAGCCTGCTGGTACCTGATGCTTAGCCTTCACTTGCTGAAAAGTGAGGCATCATGATACAAAATCCGCCATCGTTTTCATCATTAATGGCCACCAGTACTAATTTTAGAGGTCCTAGTACATCTTCACCACAATAGGATATACCTCCAAAGTGGATTTATGGAAATCCCTCAACACCTCCTCCTGTAGAGTCATTGGTACCATAGTGTGTCCTATGAAGAGGATGACGTGCTCCCCACCTTCAGAAAATCCATCAGGAGACTATCCTGAGGATATCTAAGCACATCGGGCCTGGAAATCTACATCCCCAAGTTAAGCCTCCCTGACTCGCAGAAAGAGTGGGGAGTAACTGTCATAGACTGGAGGTAAGCTATTCTATTACTATCCATGAAGGATAACTGCAACGCGGCTAGCTGCTCTGTCACTTTACTCAACAACTGTAGACCAGAACTCCTAATGAGTGCATCCGCTACTATGTTCCCCTTCCCAGAAGTGTAGAATATCTCAAAGTCATAGTCCTAGAGGAACTCTAGCCATAACTGTTGTCTTAGGTTCAGGTCCTTCTGCAAGAAGATATACCTAAGACTATTGTGATCAGAGTAAACTGTAAACTATTAACCCATCGAGTAGTTCCTCCACATCTTCAGCGCAAAGACCACTACTGATAACTCTAGGTTAGGGGTAAAATAGTTTTTCTTGTGCTGTCTTAACATTCGTGAGCTATAGGTGATCACTGCTCACTCCTGCATCAGGACATAACCTTGTTCTATCCCTGATGCATCATAGTAGACTACCCAATGCCCTCTTCTGGTAGTCTCAATATGGGGGGCACTCATCAGTCTCCACCTCAGCTCCTGGAAACACTGCTGGCACTTCTCCATCCACAATAACGGCTTCCCCTTATTCATTAAGGGTGAAAAGGGTGCCTCTACCCTAGAGAAGTCAGGTAAGAATCTCCGGTAATATCCATCCTATCCCAGGAAACTCTGCATCTCAGTCACACTCCTGGGTGGATCCCAAGCAATCACTGCCTCTATCTTCACTGGGTCCACTTCAACTCCATCCTATGAGATTATATTCCCCATGAAATGGACTTCCTGTATCCATAACTTTCACTTCAAGAGCTTTCCATAAAGTTGGTGCTCACGGAGTGTATCCAGAACTATCTACAAGTGCGTGGAGTGCTCCTCCTCCGATACTGAGTATATCAAGATGTCATCAATGAAGACCACCATGAAGCAATCAATGTAAGGATGGAAGATCCTGTTCATGAGTCCTATAAAAACTGCAGGGGCATTGGTCACGCCAAAAGGCTTCACTGAGAAATCATAGTGGCCATACCGGCATCTAAAGGTCATCTTCTGTACGTCCTCATCTCGTACTCTGAGTTGATGATATCCTAATCTGAGGTCTATCTTTGAAAAACATTGACCTCCCTTCAACTGTTCGAAGAGACCATCAATCCTCGATAGAGGATACATTTTATTCATGGTCACCCGGTTCAGGTGCCTATAGTCCACACAAATCCTCATACTTCCATCTTCATTCTTAGCGAACAAAATTTCGGATTCCCCTGGAGAAACACTGGGCCTTATGAACCCCTTCCACTGCAAGTCTTCCAGGTGTACCCGCAACTCATGGAGATCTGCGGGAGCCATCCAATATGCTGGTGTAGATATCAGTGCCATCTCGGGGTACATGTCGATGTAGAAGTCTATCTCTCTATGAGGAGGTAGTCCCGAAACATCCTCAGGAAAGACAACAACATACTAGTCCACCATTACAGGAAAAATTGGACTCCTCACTTCAACTAATCCATGGGTAAGGCTAGTTGACTGAAGAGTGATCGGATGCACCCTCCTCTGAGAAAGTACATCATGTGCTACAAAGGTTCCCTTCTCACCAGTGAAGGAAAACCTGATCCCATCCTCATAGACACACAAAACTTTGCACTTAAAATAGTCAATCTAAGCATGGACTATAGATAACCAGTCCATACCCAAGATGACATCATAAGGCCTCGACGCTGCTACTAGAAGATCCCTGCCAAAGATCTCACCTCCTAGAGTAAGATCAAAATGCTGACACTAGTGTGTAATCTTCTAATCCTATCCTGTAGAAGTATATAATCATAAGGATCAAGCCAATGGATCTACTTTAATCTTCGAGATCTGAACGAGATCCATGGAAATGAAATATTGATTAGAACTAGTGTCTATAAGTACCGCAGATAGGGTGGAGTAGATGCATATTGTACCTTGAATCATATCTGGAGCACTGTGGTCGTAGGACTTAGCTACCTGAAGCTATGCTCATCCCTGTCCGCCTGCTCCCTGAGGTCAGGGTAGACCACCTAGCGGTGGTGGCGGTAGAACCTCAAATCACCACCCATTTCCTGCTACACGACCTGCTCCTCTGCCACATCCACCACCCTGTAGACCTCCTCACTCGAATCTCTACCTCTTCCATGGCGGTTTCTCGATCATCTGCTGATTTTCGGTATGGTGGGTCGGGAAGTCGTGATACATGTGGCCCTGCTCGCCGCAAATGAAGCACAGTCTGCTCCTCTACTAGACTGCTCTACCTCATGAGCTCCGCACCTCCAACCCTGCATCCTGGAATCGTCCTCCGGAAGGTCTGGTCTGCTTGGACCTCTGCGTCATTTTCCTACTACCTGCTACAGATGACTCAACTATATGTCGTTCAGTGGTGGCTCTCAACATCGGTGCCTACACAGCGAAGAATATCTCCACTAATAAAGCTTTCTTGAGTACTCTATCCTGCATCAGGATATTGAGAAATATCATCGACTCTACAATATCCCGCTGGAGACCCTTCTCAAAGGTCCAAGCCTTGAAGAAAGGATCCCATACCATGTTGATAGAGTAGCACGAGAGGTCAGTGAATCTCACCGAGTACTGGGCTACTATCAGGCTGCCCTGCTATAAGTGTAGGGGCTTTGGAATATGCACAGAGCATAGTGTCGCTGGAACGAACTTTGCCCTGTAGAGGCCCTTAAAATCTATCCAGGTGAGGGTCACCTTGTCGTGTAACTGGAGCGTTAGGATCCACCATCTCCCTGACATGCACTGGAAAAGACTAGTAGCTAGGATCACTATCTGCTTTGTTGGTGTCCCAACTAGGTAGAAAACTATAGCCACAACCTCCATCCAGTCCTTAGTTGCATGGGGATCTATCTCTCCTCAAAACCTCGGAGGCCTCTACCACTGGAACTTGTGCAAAATTCTCATTCAGCATGCACCGTCTGCTAGTGGGGTTGGTCGAAACTGATGCCCAATGGGTAGTGGTGCTGCGGGTGCACCACCCGAAGGTGCTACCACTGTAAGAGGGCCCTTAACCAAATACTCATCACTCAGTGAACCATTATCATGAACTCTCACTATAATCTTGGATGGCTGTCTACATGGAGGCATCTTGGAAAGAAATAGGTGCACCACAGTCAATAAGTTATACCTGGTGAACTGACTCAAATGAGATCAAAGGTAAAACATTTTTAAAACACCCACAATAAATGTTTTCATGCATCGAGTTGGAAATCAGAATTCAAGGTCCTGGTGTATGGATACGTCGGTCGCCGCACCAACCCTGGACTCCCCTAATAGAAAACCACACTCAAAACACTTAACACTATTGCTCTATTGGAAAGATAGTAGTCTTAGTTCTTTGGTAGAACCGACTCCTCTGATACCACTTTTTCATGACCCTTCCCCTGGGGCCCATGTCGTGAGTACCCCAAGCCCGCCTTCTATAGGCTAGGGGTTGGAGACTAGAACCGGAATGGCATATCCCTGAAAGTGGAAAGACATTTACTTTAAACCTATAATCACACAGACCAAGAACATGGAAAGATGCAAACCACATAGTAAAACTGTAGTAGTAAAACTGCAGCAGTAAAAGTGTGTACTAAAAGTAAAGGGGTTGGAATACAATCCCAACTGAAATGATAAAACTAAAAAAGAAAACAGATCTTGAGATCATCCACCAAGGTTCCTACTAGAAGGGTAGGTATAGCTCGTCTCCACATCTCTCCACGTTAACCAGTCACCTCTATGTACCGCCTGGTCTTGGATCCTAAAGTCTCAGCCAAGCTACACATCTTCTACATAGGACACAACAAGGTGCAGGTGAAGCCCGTGCAGAGGTGAGTATAACAATACCTAGTAGGGACTCCAAGACCCCTGAAGGTCTCTCAGAATTCCATAAAGGAAAAACCATATGACATGAACTCAATCACAAAGCAAAAAGCAAAAGACTCAGCTCAAAATAGGTATACAACTCATAGATCATGAATAAAGATGATTAATATTATGCTATCTCATTTTATTAGGTTAGGAAGTTTCCACAACTAAATCACAAAGAAGTTGTTCCATTGTCGATCCACACAGGGTCGTATGTCGCTGATCCACGACAGGACACTCTAAAGTTGGTCCTCATCGGGCCGTGCACTACTGATCCATATAGGGTCGCTAGGATGGTGATCCATACAAGTTCACTATGATGCTGATCCACACATGGTCGCTATGATGTTGATCTATACAAGGTTTCTAGGATGTTGATCCATACAGGGCTGTTATGATGCTTATCCACAAAGGGTCTCTCTTCAGTTGATAGCCAGCCACAGGATTCCCCGCACACGGTGTGCTTGAGTTCTATAGAATCTGCTCCCCAAGATATCAATCATGCCTCAACTGCCACAAAGTTCTAAAAAGGAGTCACCCAAAGTACTACCATGTCGTAAGGGTTCTGATGCTACAGATGATGCGTCAATCAAACGTCCAGTCTGTGAGTTATAAACGTTTTAATACCGAGGGACCGATTATATTATTGTTTGATCCAACCTAGACATACTCCAACTTTCTCCAAAACTCTAGTGGAGTATTTCAAAAGGACCTTCTCATTCCAAGGATTCCATTTCCATAGACGGTTCTTCAAATGGACATCTGGTTTGTGAGATACAAAATTTTAGAAGTATATGGGATGAAAAGGGTTCGTGTCCATTCCGACCTGGTCGGGCCGACACAACCCACCCCAACCTGACCCGGTCCTGGTCCGACCCGGCCCGACCTGAACTGACTGGCTGGCCCGAGTGGGCTGGGCCGCAGACCGGCCCGGCCCGCCAGGAGACCCGGCCCGGTGGTTGGCGCGGTCCACCAGCTGGGTGGCCCGGGCCCCCTTCCCAAACAGCTAAGCCATTCAGAATTACTCAACCGGTGGCGCCACGTGGCACCCCCCTGTCAGAGGGACCAGCGGGGCGTGAGTCTCTTCCATCACGAATCAATGTCGTGACTTCCCTCCACATCATGCGACGACACACCGCCCGCTGTCACCGCAGCTGGCTGCCCCATTTGTCCGTCATGGGGCATTGGTCCCCTCCGCCGTGACACCTTTGGGCGCTACCTATCTTCCACGGATGGTGACTGTCGGCTATTTCCATCGCCCACCGCCATCGCCCCTCACTATCGCTCGCTACCGTCGCCCGCCATCGTCACCCTTCATCATCACCCACCATCGTTTCCCGCCCCGTCACCCTCCACCGTCGCTCTCCATCGTCGCCCGCAGGCCTCTTAAAATGTTGTCCTCACTGCGTGGCTCCCAGATTCGGGATTTTATCGAGTTCAAAATCCGCCCCCAAAGAACGCGACAAAAAACTGAAGTGGTGGAGGGTCTGGGCCTTGTTCGTTTGGCCCACACCCTCCTCATTAGCATTATATCCAGTGGGTAGTAATGAAATCATCACATAGATAAAGTTTAACCCCATTCAGTATTTCCCTACAACAACCACCCACAGTTCATACGAATAACAGATCAACTCATTTTGGTTGATCTGTGTTTATCATGCTTTTCAAGAATGAGGAAAAGAAACAAATTTTATTGAATTTAAACATAAACAACCCCTACCTCATATTTGGAGGAGATGTCACAATTGTGGAAGGAGAATCTATGTTCATTGAAGCTGACGGCGTTCGTCGATCACAGATTGATTCCTCTAATGACATCGTTCAAGACTCTGTTATTCATGGGAGGGAATTTTGTTCTCCAGTTCTTTGTCAAGGATTCTCACATTATCCACCGATCCTCCTTTTTACCAATGTTTGAAATATTTAAAAGGAGGAGTTAAGAGTTTAACTCTCCTTTAAATTAATGGTTCATTAATTAATGTGTTTAATGAATCTTAATAATTAAACAAAGGGTGGTTACACAACCTATGTGTAATCGGGAATTTAATACCCCTCATCAAATTCCCAACCACCTACGAGGTCCCCGCCACCGTTGCTCAAGAGGTGGTAGAAAAATAAAATAACATTTTTATGTTATTTTATTATTTTTTCAAAAATTCTGTAAAACTATCATTTTTTCTCGACCTAATACGGTTGAAGTTAAGCCTCCCTTAAGTGAATCCTGGTGCCGTGAGTTCAACGGTGCCCTCAGATTTAAATTCCGATCACCAGTTCAAAAGATAGAAATTCCAGCTCGCACATTTACTAGATGTACCTTAAAACAAGTTTAAAAATCTGTTCTGGGCACACCGGGCCTCAGAATCAAGCACTGTTAATTTTCGCAGACTCATAGTAATCCCAAATAATTTAAAAAAAATTATATGGAATTTTTGGGTCTTTACATGATCGTCTGACCAAATACACTCACTTTATACCCATTCGAGATGAAACCAATGTTTAGGACTTGGGAAGCCAATATGTGCAAGAGGTTTTCATATTGAATGGATTCCCATTTACTATAGTCTCTAATAGGGATCCCTATTTTACTTATAGTTTTTGGAGAATCCTCTAAGAGGTGATGGGATACAAGGTTAGCTTTAACACAACATATCATCTACAAATGAATGAACAAACTGACCAATCCATTTATATTCTTGAGTACGTGCTATACACACTTATGTTCTTGACTTTGGTGGATCTTGGGATACCCATTTGTGACTGGTTTAGTTTTATTACAACAATAGTTAGGAGTCTTCGATTTGAATGGATTCTTTTTAGTACTTGTATAACCGAAATTATAAATCTAATCTCTACTGGATGGAGATATTTGAACCTTCCTCAGTTGGACCATGTTTGTTATAGGAAACAATAAACAAAATTTAGTTGTTTTATTAGAGAATTGTGATGGAACAATGCTATAATAAATCCTATAATGCTCGTCGGCATAGAACATTGTTGTTATGAATTGGTGACCATGATTTTTTTGATATTTTCACCTCAGTTGGGTCACTGACATCTTAGAAGATAAGGAAATCTTTCACTGAGGTTTGTGGGTCCTTTTGAGATTGTTGAGAAGGTTGGTAAAGTGACTTACTATTTAGAATTTCTACCTCTGTTGAAATTGGTCCAAAACATGTTTCATATATCTCATCTTAGGAAGTATCTTTTATACCCTTATCATGTATTAGGCTAGGAAAATATTAATGTGGAAGATTATACCTTTAGTCCATGTGCTCTGCTAGCATGTTTTTGATTCTCTTGAGACTTGGGAACATAAGGCACTAATGAGAGAGCAGTGTCCTGATATATTTGATATGGAATCTTCTTTATATGATTTTTGGGGTTAAAATAGTTTATAGAGGGGATGTGGTTACAACCCTTTACCACTTTTAGGTACTACTTCTTCCTCGGTCATTTTTTCCTTTTAATTTTAGGTGTAGTTGGATTTTTTGGGTTTTCTTGTAGTATCTTGAGTTTTTCATAGGGGGATATTGAATGTAGGTGAGAGGCTACACCATGGAGTGTGTATGAATATGAAGTGGGGACCCGACCGTGGTGTAGAGCCTTAGGAAGGGGGTTTTGATGCCACTTTCAAATTTGGAATTCTTACAATGTAGACCACCATTATGCGACGTGGTGGGTTTTTGAGCCTCTTCCATTTTATGAACAGTTGTTCCTTAGGGATTTGGCTACATTGTGTAACCCTGGGGAAGGGTTTTTGGATCCTTTTTCATTTTAGGTAGGTATGTGGTGTGGTGTGTGGGATACACTTTAGCCCTTTTGATTGGGTAAATAGGAATTAGTGCAAGCTACACTATATAATTCAGAGGAGTCGGTTGACAGGGGGTGGATATTGTGTGGTCCTCTTCACTATGCCGTAGCCATGGCTATTTTAGCAGTGCTGTATCATGGCCATGGGGAGGTGCATTGTGGTCTATGTTTTACAGACTTAAAGTTCTAGAACCCTGTTTTGAATACCAACCGCTCTTATTCGATCCTCATTCAATATTTTTAAATTTTGAAGGCTCCCAAGAGGCTTTTTGGCTCCTCCAACATCTTCTCATCCTAGATCAAAGTGACAGTGATTTCATTTTATCTCTTTTCAATATTTAAATATCCTATTATCTATTTTCTTCAGACCTTACCATATATCATTCTTTTAGAGTGATAGATCATCATGTTATTTATGGATATAATCCTCGATTTGATGAATCTTGATTATAGGGTTTGTTCCTTGATCATCTCTTCCTTCATTCTTCATTAGTGGTTCATATTGTGTGTTTTTATTTGATCTTGTAATAAACTTTAGGTGGTTACCTAATGATTTAACCTATAATTTAAACCATAAATAACTTTGTTTAATTAAAATTAGTTTTTAATTGATTTATAAAACCCTCATTTTTGATGATTTAATATTTGTTTTAAAAAGGGCATGGGAACTGTGAAAACCCCCAATTTCAATGATATTGAAATTGTTGGGTAGATTTTAAGGAAAATTATGGCTTGAATTGAAATTTTATTTTATGAAATGATTTTATATTGATTCCTATAAAAATTGTATTTAAATGAAAAATGATTTGAAAGGTCTAAATTGATGAAAACCTATGCTTTTTTTAAATTGAAACGACATGTTGAAATTGGGTAGTTGAATTTTGAAGGATGACTTGATTTGAAATGAATGATATGTACATGAATGAATGAATGAGTGATTGATTGATGAACATTTAAGCCTAGGTAATTAGTAGGTGATTAAGATAAGAATACTAGGAATTTGACTCCCTAGCGCACTATTGACAATGAAAACTCTAACTAATCCAAGTTTGATATGATTTCCCCCGATGGGGTGTTGATTGATTTTATCCTGAGGGATTGATCCTTGGGATGTGTGCACACATACTGAGTTATGATGATTGACCAAGATGTGTGAGGATCTTATAGACTAAAACTAACTAACCATAGGGTTTATGTACATGTTTCTTAGTTTGGAGTTGATTATACATGTCATTGTTTATAAAAATAATTTATTCATAAAAAATATTTTATATAAAATATTCATTTAAGCCTATTTTGATATACCTTCCATCTATTTTATTTGAATGAATGTATTTTTGAAAATATGTAAATGTATTTCCGTGCCTTGTTTGATTTAAATCAAGATCATAAATTATTTAATTGATATGTATTTGATTATATAACACTTGGTGAGACCTTACTAGGCTATTTAGCTTACACCCTAATTTTTCCTTTGAGCTTTTTTAGATCTTATTATTCTAGGTACATGGAAAGTAAAAGATCTACTTGGAAGTGGTAGTTGTGCTTGATCAGTGGGACTCTTGAGTTATGATGTTGACTGGTGGAGGTATGTTCCACTGGATACATAGGGTTTGAGATACTTAGTCTTGGTGGATTTTTCATTGTATTTTGGATGATGTTTTACTTTGGGATGTTTTATTTAAATCTTATTGTGTTACTTTTCTCATTAAGGAGTGTTTGGAATATCGACTATGTTTTTTTATCTTTTGTTATTATATCTTGATGTTTTTTTCTTGAAAAAATATCTTCCCCTTTGATCTTTGATATGATTCCAGGTGCTAGTCACCAACCCATGGGGATCATGAGTACCATTTAGGCGATGTCGGGACCGGTCTGGGAATCAGTGTATTAGGGTATCTGGGCTGGTTTTTGATAGTTACCCCATGTTTTACATCATAATTGGAAATGTGAGTATCTAATGGATATAACATTGATTACTAAAGATAAAAAATGACTTCATGATCATTATAACATGATTTCATATCAATCCAAGTGTTTTTACTTGTTATTGGAACCTTTTACATGATATATCACTTAACTCAAAATCTAAGGGACAACATAATTTTCGATCATAATGAGCAATTTGGGAATCTGATCAAAATGGAAATGATTACTAAATATTTTAAATAACTTAAAAATAATTTTACTAAGATTTCATATCAATCAGAGCTTGTTTGGTTGGTTTTGAACTCAACACACATGATTTTCCCATTATTAAAAAATGTTAATAATGTCAAATCAAACCTTAAGACACACTGATCAATTCGAGCATCATATTGATGCATGGTTGATCTCAACATATCATAAATAATTTGATTCTCTTATATTTTCATGTTAATGAGAATTTGTTTCCTCATTTTGACCTCATGATGGGAGATATGTCATTTTAATAATAATATACAACATTTCCCATTATTTTATATCATACCAGGTGACACAAGTATATGAAATATGCAGTGTTGATTTATATATATTAAAGAAGACTTGATTATCACTCTACCATGATTTTATGTCAATAAAAGTGTTCTTTCTTAGCACTATCCCCTTTTATGTGATTTTTCACTAAACTCCAAATTCGAGGGACAAGCACCAATTTCTATCATACTGATAAATTAGGGTATCTGATAAACTTTTAAATGATTCCTATAGATTTTTAATCACTTAAATATCATTTTCCAAATATTTCATGTCAATAGAAGATTGTTTGGTCAGTTTTGACCCCTACACTCAGGATTTTCCCACTATTACAAAAGTGGTAATAATATCAAATCATACCCTAAGTCATACCGATTAATTCAAGTATTTTATTGAAATTCAGCTAATTACAACATATCAAAAATGATTTGAGTAATTTTATGCAATATTTTCATATCAATCAGAAGTTTTTTTTATTTTGAGACCCTGATGAGAGATATTCCATTTTAATAAAACTATACAATGTTACCTAATGTTTTACGTCATACTAGGTGATATAAGAATTTGATGGATCCATAGTTAATTCATATAGATTAAAAATGACTCAGTGATCTTTTTACCATGATTTTATATCAATCCAAATATGTTTTCTTAGTATTGGCCCATTTTACATGATTTTCACTTAACTCCAAATCTGAGGGTTAAATTCCACTTTCAATTATATTGATCAATTATGGTATCTGATTAACCTACCAATTATTCCTATAGGTTTTAAATGACTTAAAAATCATTTTCCTAAGATTTTATGTCAAATAGATCTCATTTAGTTGGTTTTGAACCCTACACACAAGATTTATCCATTATTACAAAATGATAATAATGTAAAATCATTCTTTAATTCACACTGATCAATCCAGGAATTTTATTGGCGTATGGTTGATTCCAACATATAAAAAACAATTCAATTAATGTTCTAATATATTTTCATGTAAATAAAAAGTCATTTTCTCATTTTGACCCCCTTACAGGAGATATTTCATTTTAATAAAACTATACAATGTTACCCATTGTTTTCGATCATATCGAGTGACATGAGCATATGATGGATGAAACATTGATTACTACAAATCAAAAATGACTTGGTGATTGTTCTCCTCTGATTTAATGTCAATAAAAGTGTATTTTCTTAGAGTTGGTCCCCTTTTTCAAGAGTTGTCACTTAACTCCAAATTTGAGGGTCAAAATTTGTAACGTCCCGACCCGGATCACCACTAAGATGGTGGTCGGACCGGTCACCACATGAACTCAAGTGCACCTCCCCATATGCCAGAGGCTGCTGACTATCAGCGAGGGTGTAAGGATAGTTAGTGGGAAGACTATAACCTATTATCAGAGTTGCGTAGTGGTATAATAGAGTAATTAACAATCAAAAATGGAAGTAGTAAATAGAAATAATAAAGCAGCAGAAGACAGATTTCATAAAATTGAACAAAAGTGACCAACACCAATTTATACACTGAATGAATGAAATACATGGTATTGATACATTACGAAATCAGTAAATAGTACAACATTATTTTCAATAAAATACATTATAAGACTCAAGTAAAGAAAGATCTAAAATTCCAAAGGCAATCTCCATGAGCATTCTGAGCTCGAGCTCGGTCCCTTTCCACGAACTCATAGGTAAAAACAAACAACAATAAGAAAGGTCCAAGGCCCTGCGAACAAGAAAGGTCTACTCGGGTACCCCAGTGCAATGGAGACCCAAGTATGGTTTGATATATAAATCTTAGTAGGCCGACACCACCGGTGTCTAACCTAATCCGACAATGTAATACAAATTAAATAAGGTGAAATCATGCATAAATAAAGTAAGAAGTACAATGTAACTAAATACCCAAGTACTTGATTCATCCCTTAGCTGGTGTCTGAACATGTAACAAGTTCATTAATTGAGTTTTACCAATGTATTTATAAGTCACATGTGAGTTAGTCACCTATTGAGTCTAAGGATTTTTCTCTAAGGTAAAACGTGGCTTAGAAATGACTGAGCTCAATGGGATTTATCCATGGCACCCACTTTTCAATGCGGGACCCAAGGAGTGTATCCAAAGAATCTTGTGATAGTATAAGTAGTGAAGGTTCCAATACGTAACAAGGAAACCTAGAAAAGATATCCAGTGAGGGAGTTCAAGGGTAAAAACCAAGGTAAAGTAAACTCACAGAAATCAAACTCAATAGTATCTGAGTCTAGCTAAGGGGTAAGAGTGTAATATGAGGAGTGTAATCCAAGGAATTCCATAATAAGTCTCATACCGAGTCCAAAGAGATTGACAAAGGTAAAAGGGGGCTAAGAAAAGACAAGGTCCGATGGTCTTTAACCATGGAACCTACTAGTCAATGTTGGATTCGAGGAGTGTATCAGAGGTATCCTGTCAGAAGAAGGGACCCAACGGTAGTATACCAAGAATCCAAGGAATAGACAAGAACCAGAGTCTAGGTGGGTATCAACCTAAGAAAACCATATCCTTGAATCAAAATGGGGTTCTCAAGACCCAAGGTATTCTCCTATCAGAATCCAAGGTGAGATCGAGTCAGTCCATTCCTATTTCATAGAGGAGTCATGTAATGATTTATCTAGTTCAAGTCATTCCTTTCATTAGTGTGGATAGGTCAAGTAGAGTTGAAACCATTATTTTTTGTTTCAAGCCTTTTTTTCTATTAGTGTGGAAAGGTCAAGTAGAATTTCAACCATTTATTTATTGGTTCAAGACTTTCCTTCCATTAGTGTGGAAAGGACAAGTGGCATTGCAACCATTTCTTGATTAGTTCAAGCCTTTCCTTCCATTAGTGTGGAAAGGTCAAGTATCATTGCAACCATTTAGCAAAAAACATTAAGGCATTCTCAAAGGGAGATGTCCACACTGCTACCTTCCCTTAGCGTGGTAAGGGTTTCCACAGACATGAAACCAATCCTTGTCTCATGAACCCGAGTCCATCCATGAAATTACTACATGGGAATACATGTATCCCCCCAAGGTATGAGCACAAAAACCCATTGATTCCGTAATGGTATTACTACTTGGGAACTCACATGTCACCCAAGGTTTTATTAGTATTCAAAACATTTGAAAACAATTTTGGAAATTCATCTGAGGGTCAATCATTAAGTATTATCCATTCAATTAGCTCAAATCATTCCATTTATCAAAACATGTCAATTACATTTAAAGGGATCTAAGTATCCATACAAATAGAAATTACCTACATGGGAAATTCCAATCCAAAACTATACCAAACACTTAGATGGTGCTTCAGTAAGGGAAACTCTGTGTTTCTAATGTCATTAGGGCCATGTGGTAAGCATGCTATATCTCAACATAACATTAAGAATAAATATTATTAACATGACAAGTCAATCAATAAAAGTTTAACCACTAATTTTTATCTTCAAGGCAGTTCACCTCCATTGGAGGGGTTTTATTATAAAAACATGTTATTTTTTTATCAACAAATCATTTTCCATCTTTATCATTTAAAACATGAAACATGATAAATTCACATTTAAGAGGAATTGTGCCTAATACTTCATTGTATGAATTAATGTATAAAAAAAGTATAGTAATGAACTTTATTAATGCATTTATAAAGATTGATGACTTGGAAAGCGACCCTACCTTGGGGTAGAACCAAGTTGTGTACTTCGGCGATGAACCAAAACAAAGTGAAACCACCCGAAACAACTCAAAGACCAACCAATTTAATAAAAGGGAGTCAAGGACACATAAATATCTTCATTCAAGAGGTGAGAAACAAAGGATAAGGTATAAACCTTTCCCTAATATTTTTTCGATGGACTGAGACCATCCGCACCGCTTCGCCTCGGTGGCGGTTGCCAGAACATGCACCCTCAGATCCTAAGAGACCCTCTGCACCAACCTAGAATGAAAGAAAAATGAAAATTAAAACACCCCAAACCCTAGGGTGTTCGGAAAAACCAAAAATAGGAAAAAGGGAGGCTGAAAATCGATCAAGGAAGGGAGGAGGGGAGAAGAGGGGGATTACCATGAAGATTTAGAGAAGATAGCACGAGGAATTTGGCCAAAAGAATGAAGATCAGAGGAGCTCCGTGGAGGGGGTCATGTGATTCTAAGGGGAGATCCCCTTAGGATGGGTGGTTTATGTATGAGAGGGGATAGGGATAATAGTTTAGTTTTTATTTTCTTTTTAAAACAAAATAAAATATTAAAACTGGGTGTCACACACGGCTTGACCCGCACAGTTTTACAAACCATGCACAAACCCTGCGGAGTCTTCTACCTCCAAGATGCACCCTGCATGATCTAGGCACACGATTTAGGAAACCATGTGCATCCCATGCACTAAGACACCACCCCTTTTTAAATAGGGCTGCACGATTAATTTCTATGGGCCACACGGTTTCCCAGACCATGCGCAAACTGTGCGCCCTATACTATCATTTAAAACTTGATGTTTTTCAGGTCCAGTACTCCCAAAACTTCTTGAGCCACTTGGGAAACTTCTTGGGCCTTATACCATGCCAAAAAACATTACTTAGGAGTGATCCAACTCTCAGAATTATGTTCTGAAGCTCGATTTTAAAAATGATAGGTTTAGTAAACGAAAAAGTTCAGAAACTTATGTATTTTAGTCCAGTTAAAAAACATGGGATTCTATAATCTACCCACCTTAAAAACTTCTCTTCCCCAAGAAGTCTTCAGGAACAATGTAAACATCACCCAACCTATAAGGGTCATGAATTTTAGTTTAAACGGTTGAATTTCATTACCAACTCCCAAAGAACTTACGCATTTCCAGCACACTCTACACTTCATCATTTACAACCTGATCCAACGCTCAAAGTTCAGATTAAACACAAAAACAGAGCTTACTTGAGCCTGTTCAGATAGAGGTATGACCACATCAAAGTCTCAGTAACACTCGACCGATGGTGCTTCCCACCATAGGTCTTAACTTAAGAAGGGGACAATTCCAAGCCACGATACCTCCACCATTGGAATTGTTGTTTAAGGCATAACTCTAAGTGTTCTTACGACACTCCTGGGATAATTTTGTAAAAAGGAAATGGTCAAATTCTGATTGAATTAACAGAACTATTTGAGCAAGATTTCTCAGAAGACATTGCTGACCTTGAGACTGTACTTGCCTTCTCCAAGCAACGTGATTTAAAACAGCCCTGTATAACTGTAAACATTGACCGAAGGAAGAGAGAATGAGTCGAGCCACTTGGTCGATGTATCTTGTAGAAGTTTGTCTTAGGTAGGTGGAGCAATTCAAAATAAACGGCTGGAGTCCATGAATCCAAACAAGGAATTCCTACTTGGGAAAACAGGAATCACTCAGGACTTACCAACCCTCGATGAGAAACCATAGTTTAATGTGAAACACTGAAAAAGATATTCCAATAATCTCAACAACTTTTAAGATTTAGCGCGGCATGAGACCGACACTCTCTCATCACATCAAGGACGACGTCAAGATTGTGGACATGATAATCTATTAAGAAGAGTACACTAAGTGGATTTAAGATTATGTTTCCAGTAAAAAAAACCCAAAACCTATATGGTAAAATAGTTGAACTAGATCAAAGTTGTATTTCCAAGAAAGCACTAATACGATTTAAGACTTGCAAGCATTAAGGGCATTAAAGAAACCTGACCATTTCCCAATGGTAATCTTAGGTGTTCCTTATACTTGGAAGGGAAAGTTAACAGACTCAACAAGACACTACCCACCTTATGAGTATCCTTGTCAAAAGGGAAGAAAACTAACCACTCATAAGCGCGCTAGATTATAACAATGAGATCGGCGTGTCAAAACACCCGAGTCTTTAAAAAACTAGTCCAAATTTTGGAATGAAGCTGATTCTTTAACGCTCAAGTCACTCTACATGGAGATGACCCAAGACCATACTCAACAGTATAAGAAGATTTATTTCGGAGTCATGTTGCCTCATACAAATATCAACCTGGACGATGCCATAACCTGTCACCTATTGATAAGAATAAGAGAGGGTCAAATGACCAACAAGCATCCAACCATGCCCAAGGCATGTCCAACCTGCTGAAAAAAATCAATACTCGATGCTCAAGCCCATAAAAGGTCAAGAAAGACATGAACACCCATCCAAACAAGGGTTTCAATTTAGAACTTAAATTCCTACTAGGGACAATGGCACCCAAATAAAACCAAGAGTGAGAAAAGTCACAACACTAGCAAGACATTTAAGTTCCGAGGGTGCTACCTTCCACATGTTAGCCCCATATGAAAAACAAGTTTCAACCCTGACACCGGGTAACGTCAAACAAAAAAAGTCACTAGGATCAAAAGACGATCATAACACCATTGAGAGGGAAAATAATTCCTACAGAAAGTAATCATGCTTCCGTTCCAAGGAAACTGAAAGAGAATTTCAAACCACCCTTACATGAGGGTTTTAAACAGTGGACACCACTATAGGTTCGATTTCCAAGCCTCTTACATTTAATCACATTTCATATTTCATCATCAAAATATTTAATCACAATATCAAAGTACCATTTTAAAATCAATACAAGGTACATGATTTTAACCAACTCCCCAAGGAAAAAACATAAAAGTTTTATAAAACTCCCTTTTTAAAAACATTTTACATTATTTAACATTCTGTCATTTTTAGGAAAATTATCAAAATAAATTCCTTTTAGACAAATAAGGCGACCTACGAGGGTCCCATTTTAACTAAACTAGGTTCTCTATAAAGCAACCCAATAGAAAACACACAAATTATTAAAAAAGAAATTAAACACCCAAACAGGTCATCTCATAAAAACTTTCTCCAACTGACCTACTTAGGTACAGTTGAATTTTGAAATCTATCCATTTGATTTTAGATCAAAGTCAAAACTCTTTTACATTTATAAGCATTTCACAAGGCATAATGTCCTCACATTTAATATGGGTTGTCATTTCCCAATTCATGAAGCACCCATACACTCCATGGATTGAAAATTGGCTTCCATTAATCAATACTAATTTCAATTTGGAATCTAAAATTATCAAACATAACGGTCCAAAATATATGGGTGGCCACCTACCAACCTGAAATGTACCCATACACTTTACTATATGGAATTTGGCTCCATTCTGTCAAAACCAAATAACTTTAGCAAATGAATTTAGCATCCTTTTACAATGGTTCAATTACATGGGTTACCTTTTCCTAGCTATAAGGCGCCCATATACCTTACAACTAAAAACTGGCCCCCATCGTAATCACAACCTTTAAACTTTTCCCATGCATCCATTTATATATATCGAAGTAAGCTTGCATGTCACTACAAGAATCTATCATAGAGAAATAGGATAAAATCATAGAAGCATGACAATTTTAATAACAGGAGCATGATATATTGACCAGTAAGCATAAAAGTCATTCTAATGTATTACCTAAAGAGGTATAAATATAATCATGAAATATTAAAGAGGCCCTAAATCATACTTAGTCGGAAACCTACAAATAAAACTACATGGCATGGATTATTTACTTGGCATGTGAATTTCTAAGTGCCTAATATGATGCATGTAATGCAACTTTCTTTCCATATTAGGCCATGGAATGTTTCCAAAGTTCCAAAAATCATAAGCAATAGAAGTTAAACCAATCACTCTAGGTGAAATCATATCAATGGTAACAACGAATAATAGAAACAACAATTCCATCCCTATCTACTTGGTCATTCCCCGTATGTGGGGTGATCAGTCCCAAGCACTACTATTAACCAAGCATTGAAACTTTCCTAATATCTTGTCTACCAACCAAAAATAGTAATACAAAAGGAAACCACCTATGATACCACTTTGTAACGTCCCAACACGGCTCACCACTAAGACAATGGTCGGACCGGTCACCACACGACCTTAAGCACGCCTCCCAGTATGCCAGAGGCTGCCGACTAGTAGTGAGGATGTAAGTATAGTTAGTGGGGAGACTATACCCTCCTATTAGAGTTGCTAAATTTTATAATAGAGTAATTAACAACCAAAAATGGAAGTAGCAGATAGAAATAATAAAGCAATGGAAGAAAAATTTCATATAATTGAACAAAAGTGGCCAACACTAGTTTATAAAATGAATGAATTCAGGACATGGTATTGATACATTACAGAAAGCAATAAATATTACAACATGATTTTCAATAAAATACAATATAATACTCAAGTAAAGAAAGATCTAAAAGCCCAAAGGCAATCTCTACGAACATCCTAAGCTCCAGCTCGGTCCCCTGCCCCTAACTCCTAGGTACAAAAAAACAACAACAAGCAAGGTACAAGGCCCTATGAACAAGAAAGGTCTACTCAGATACCCCCTTTCAATGACGACCTGAGTGGGGTGTGAGATATAAATCTCAGTATTCCAGCACCACCAGTGTATAACCCAATCCCAATAGTGTAATATAAATTAAACAGGGTGCAAGAATGCATTAATTAAGTAAGTAGTACAATGTAACTAAATACCCAAGTACCTTCTTCAGACCTCGACCGGTGTATGAACATGTAACCGATTCATTAATTGAGTTTTACTGTTGTATTTATAAGTCACATGTGAGTAAGTCCCCTACTGAGTCTAAAAAGTTTCCTCCAAGGTAAAACGAGGCTTAGCAATGACCGGGTCCGATGGGATTTAACCATGGAACCTACTTGTCAATGCTGGACCCAAGGAGTATATCCAAGGCATCTTGTGATAGTATAATCAATGAAGGTTCCAAGATGTAAAAAGTAAACCTGGCAAAGATATTTATTGAGGGAGTTATAGGGTAAAAACCAAGTTAAATTAAACTCACGGAAAGCTAACTGAGTAGTATTTGAGTCTAGCTAAGGGGTAAGAGTGTAATCCAAGGAGCGTAATCTATGGAATTCCACAATAGCTCACCTACCAAGTCCAAGGTGATCGACCAAGGTAAAATGAGGATAAGAAAAGATAGGACCCGATGGAATTTAACCATGGCACCTACCAGTCAATGCTAGATATAAGGAGTGTATTCGAGGTATCCTGTAAGAAAAGGGACCCAACAGTAGTATACTGAGAATCAAAGGAATAGACAAGAACCAGAGTCTATGTGTTTATCAACCTAAGAAAACGGTATCCTTGAATCGGAATGGGGTTCCCGAGACCCAAGGTATTCTCCTCTCAAAATCCAAGGCGAGATCGAGTCAGTCCATTTCTATTTGATAGAGGAGTCCTGTAATGATTCATCTGGTTCAAGTTTTGCCTTCCATTAGCATGGATATGTCAAGTAGAGTTGAAACCATTATTTATTGGTTCAATCCTTTCCTCCCATTAGTGTGGAAAGGTCAAGTATCATTGGAACCATTTATTTATTGGTTCTATCCTTGATTTCCATTAGTGTTGAAAGGTCAAGTAGCATTGCAACCATTTATTAATTGGTTCAAGCCTTTCCTTCCATTAGTGTGGAAAGGTCAAGTAGCATTGAAACCATTTCGAAAAAACCATTAAGGAATTTTCAAAGGGAGAGGTCTACTCCACTACCTTCCCTTAACATTGTAAGGGTTTCCACAGACATGAAACCAATCCTTGTCTCATGAACCCGGGTCCGTCCATGGAATTCCTACATGGGAATCCATGTATCCCCAAAGGTATAAGCACGAAAACCCATTGAGTCAATAATGGTATTCCTAATTGGTAACCCACATGTCACCTAAGGTTTTATTAGTATTTAAAACATATGAATTTTTTTTCAGAAATTCATTTGAGGGTCAATTATTAAGCATTAACCATTCAATTAGCTCAACTCATTCCATTTGTCAAAACATGTCAACTACATTTAAAGGGATCTAAGTATCCATACAAAGATCAATTAACTACATGGGTAATTACAATCCAAAACTAGACCAAACAATTAGACGGTGCTTCGATCCTTTAATCATCTTAAAAAGGGAAACTTAGTGTTTCTAATGTCATCATGGCCATGTGATAAGCATGCCGTATCTCAACATAACATCAAGTGTAAAGATTATAAACATGACACGTCAAGAAAGAAAAGTCTAACCACTACTTTTTAGATTGAATGAAGCGCACCTCCATTGGAGGGGTTTTATTATAAAAATATGATATTGTTTATCAACAAATCATTTGTCATCTTTAGCATTTAAAACACGAAACATGATAAATTCACATTTAAGAGGAATTGAGCATAATACTTCATTGTATGAATTAATTTATAACAAAAGTGTAGTAAGAAACTTTATTAATGCATTTATAAATATTGATGACTTGGAAAGGGACCCTACCTCAGGGTGGAACCAAGCCTTGTACTTCGACCACAAACCAAAAAGAAGTGAAACCACCCAGAACAACTCAATGCCCTACCGATTAATAAATGAGAAGCAAGGAAACATAAATATCTTCATTAAAGAGGTGAAAAACAAATGATAAGGCATAATCCTTACCCCAAGATGTTGTCGGAAGACCAATACCATCCGCCCTACTTCGCCTTCAGTGATGGTTGCCGGAACACACACCCTCGGGTCCTAAGAGACCTTCCGCACCAACCTAAACCGAATGAAAACCGAAAATTAATACACCCTAAACCCTAGGGTGTTTGGTTGAACCAAAAATAGGAAAAAGGGAGGCCGAAAATCAGTCATGGAAGGGAGGATGGGAGAAGTGGGAGATTTCAAGGAAGATTCAGAGAAGAGAGCACAAGGAATTTGGATGAAAAAATGAAGATCAGAGGAGCTCCGTGGAGGGGGTTGTGCACTTCGAAGGGGAGACCCCCTTGGGTGGGATGCATCGCTTATGAGAGGGGAGAGGGAGAGTAGTTTATTTTTTATTTTCCTTTTATTTTAATATAATTTAATTTAATTAAAAAAAATCAAAATCTAAAAACTGGGCATCACGCACGCCTTGAACCACACAGTTTTCCAAACCGTGTGAAAATCGTGTGGAGTCTTCTGCCTCCAAGATACACCCCACATAGGCTAGGCACACAGTTTAGGAAACCACCTGTAGCCTTTACGCTAAGACACTTTCCATTTTTAAATAGGGACGCATGGTTAACTACTATGGGCCGCATGGTTTTGTAGACCATGCACACACCGTGCGCCCTATGCTGTCATTTAAAACTTGAAGTTTTTCGGGTCCAGTACTCCCAAAACCTCTCGAACCACTCAGAACACTTATCTGGCCTTCTCTCATGCCTAAAAAAATCACTTAGGAGTGATCCAACTCTCATAATTAAGTTCTGAAGCTCAGTTTTAAAAATGACCAGTTTAATAAATGAAAAAGTTCAAAAACTTCTTTATTTTAGTTTAGTTCAAAAACACAGGATTCTACAAAATCTACATTCGATCATACAGAGAAATTAGGGAATTTAATTCATGTGATGATGATTCCTATAGATTTTAAATGACTTAAATATAATTTTCCAAATATTTCATCTTAATCAATGTTCGTTTGGCTGATTTTGATATCTATACACATGATCTGACCATTATTACAAAAATAGCAATAATGTCAAATCATACCTTAATCTATACTGATCAATCTAAGAATTGGATTTATGAAAAATTGATTCCAAAATATTAAAAATGATGTAGTACTGTTCTTATATATTTTCACATCAATGAGAATTCTTTTTCTCATTTTGACCCCATGGTGGGAGATAAATCATTTTAATAAAACTAGAAAATGATACCCCTCATTTTCTATCATACAAGGCGACATGAGAATATGATGGATAAAGTGTTGATTCCTACAAGTAAAAAATGTACCAATTATCATTCTAACATGATTCCATGTTAATATAAGTGTGTTTTCATGGCATTATCCACCTTTATGTGATTTATCACTTAAACTCCAAATCTGGTGGAAAAAATGCCACTTTTGATCATACTGAGTAATTTGGGTATTCAATAGATGTTCCATTGATTCATATAGATTTTAAATTACTTAATATCATTTTCCTAATATTTCATGTTAAACAAAGATCATTTGGTCAGTTTTGACCCCTATACACAATTTTTTTTATTTTTATGAAAATGGTAATACTGTCAAATCATACCTTAAGCCATTCTAATAAATTAAAGCATCAAATTTAAGTATGGTTGATTCAAATATATCACAAATTATTTAGGGAATTTTCTCCTAGATTTTCACGTCAATTAGATTTTTTTTCCTCATTTTTACCCTCTGATGAGAGATATTTCATGTTAATAAAACTATACAATGGTACCTGTCATTTTCCATCATACTGGGAGACATGAGAATCCAATGATTACGAAGTTGATTATTACATATAAAAAATAACTCAATGATCATTCTCCTTGAATTTCATTTTAATCCAAGTGTTTTTTCTTAGTATTTATCCAAGCATGTTTCCTCACTTTTGATGCCTAAACTAGTAAAAAGTTATTTTAATAATAGAATAAATTTTATAATGTAATTTAAATTGTATTTCACATTCCAAAAATCCAAATTAAATGTGGTTTAAATATAAATGTAAAAAATCACTTAATGATTATTTTACTAAATTTTCTCATCAATATAAATATATTTAGTTGGTTTTGAATCCCTAATTGGTTAAATTTCATTTTAATTAAAATTAAAATGTAATTTTTGGATTTAATAAAAATATTAAAATAAAAAGAGAATTCAATTCGAAAAAACACAAAAAATAAAATGAAACACATCTCATGTATCTGACGCATCATATAATACCATGGATGCTACTTATTTCCGACATGATAGGGGCCTACAAAAAATATTTTTTTTTGAAGATAATAATAATTAATTAAATGAAAAATAAATAAAAAAATCCGATATAATCCTACATTGTAGGATCCCATGCACCATCACTCTGGTGCATATACTCCACTAGTTCTCCAACCTCTGCTAAAAACTATAAATTTACCTCCTTAGAAGCACACATTCATGCCTCCAAATCTATCACCTACAATGTTATCACAACAATAATAGGATCTAGTACCTCAACACATGAAACTATAGAATGAGGAATCCTGATTCTATATATCAAGATGTATCCATGTCCATCATCACAAATAATGTGATGAAATATCTCATCCCTCCACATGACAAGTTGTTGCTAGTCCTCTGGAAGCTGTACTAAATCAACCTCAAAATTAACTTGTTTAATATATATATATACACATATATATGTAAGTATTAATAGTTAGTATAAGAACTTACTATAAGATATGCAATCTTGATATCATTTAGATCATGGGTCATCATCCACACAAACATTTTATCAGTCAGTACACCTTGCTTCAATAACTATATACCAAGAATATATAACTATAAAAAAATATTCAATAATAAATATAAAAAGTAAATGATAAATAATTCATGTTGAATCTTGGACATGTGATGAGTCCCAAGTCCATGAGGTGGTCCCTATGTGTGAGATTCACTGAATGACATGCTGACACCACCCCTATTCAATTAATTCAAATTTGAAACATGTAAAATTATAAAAATTATTCTAAATATGTAAAACAAAATAAAAAAGCTCATGATCATAGCCTCAATGGACCAATATGTAACCAAGTCATGCTTCCAAGATAGGAGAACACCTCTCAGGACTCTATCTACAATGTATGGGGCACCCATATTTGGTACCCAGTGCTCCCTTTTCACTCCACCTTTATAATAGTTTGATATTTTACAACATTTTTCCTTACACACTAGCTTAAACTCATGGGGAACACTCTCATATTATTCTATTTTATAAAAAAATTATCACAAATATAAGTGTTTTTTAATCATATCTAAGAAACTTAAATGATCCTCTTACCCAGAGTTCCCTCCATAGTCGATCAAATGTATCATGAGGGAATGAAGCTCGACCATGTATAGTCAATGTAAAATTGTGTGGGTAACATATGATATTACCTAACCGGAAAATAAATGTAGGGTAACCCATTCCCACATGATAGTATGTCTCATCAAATGATATGTCAAGGGTCGTGTTAGAATTCAATGATGAAATCCCAGAACTAGAGTCACTCCTATGAGAGGAAGAAGAGGTAGAGTCATATCATATTGAAAAAAATTTCATATATAATAAGATATATGTTCATATATATGTTTAACGCTTAATTAAAAAATAAAAACACATGTACATTGATTCATGCCTTGACCCATAGATGCAAATGCCTTTGCCGAATGATGTAGATCTGGTGCCTATTCGCCTGATATATATGCAGTCATAGAAATCATTTGTATTTAAACAAATGTAGATGATATATCAAATAAATATACATAAAATACACCAAAAAAACATTTCAATAATTTATGAATAGTTAAACTGTTAAAAAATAAGTTTTAAACTAAAGAGAAGGAAAATAATCAAAACTTTCATTAAACATGAAAATCAACTATTTGTCCTTCAACGTTGTCTCTAACCCAATCATCATATTCTTAAAGTTGAGATATGTTTTTTTGATCAAGCTATTTCATAAAAAATTCAAAATTATTGGGTTCATTAATATAATTCAAAACACTCCTTGATTTAACATTTTCACAGTGACTTTCCAATTTGGATTAGATAACATTGAAATGAAGAAAAATTATTCTACTTGTAATGAAAAAAATGAAAGTGTCATCAATAAATTTTTCATATCTTTGTAACATATAATTAAATTTAACCAATGTAAAATGATATTGACCGACTTTAGTACCACATGATGGATCAACCCAATTATACTTTAACAATATGTATTTTAATCTATGAACCTATATAACTTCAATGATGTCTTTCAATTGACCATAATAATAACCAGAATTGAAAGATGGACAAAAAAAGACCCAATTTTGTGTTTATTGTTTTTCATCCACATATTTAATGAAAAACCAAAATCCATTATCATCTAAAGATTTGTAATGATGATATGTTATATATGGACCCTCATCTAGTTTGTTAAATTATTGATTTAATGTAGGTCACCTAACTCCCACAGGTTATAGAATTATATATTTAAAAAAATTCAATAAAAATTTATATAGAAAGAAATTAATACTATACTTAAATACTAATGAAAATCCATATACATGTAAAAAATCATTAAACCAATCATGAAATGATGCATAATGGCACTGTTGAATTTTATAATCACTCTCACAAGGCATCTCTTATTTTATATCATTAATGTGTCCTAAAAATTATAACACCATTTTTAAATGATAAACTTATATAATCAAGAAAAAACATATAAAATTTAAACATTAAAAGTGATAAGACACTTACTACATCAATAACGCAACCGATATAGTATTGAACAATATGTATTGATGGGATTGTACCCATTCAATGTTGTCAATATTAAATATAGTTCTTTATCCAACTAAACCAGCATGAATATTAGAGTTATGATTTAATTTTGTTTAAATATCCATAAAATATTCTTCCCAAAAATTAGTACACTCATCTATCAAAGAACCATTGGCTATTGATGCCTCTAGAAGAGTTCTGCTATGTGCAAAACCATTTCGATGTATTAATTTACCACTTTATAGGATACATCCACTTAAATTTTCAATATACCAACATGTAACAACCTAGAGATATAAATGATATTTTTTTCTTGAAATAAATGTGTGTCATATTATATATGTATTATACACATAGATCACATAGTGAAATCAACAATAATATATTTCATTAATGATTTTTTACATTAGTCAGTAATTAAACCCATCAAAATTCAAAAATATTACATGGGAAAAAAATATAAAATATAAAAACTGCAATGAAAAATATGGATTGCCCCAATCTGCTAGAATCATCACTCCCATGAACAACACCATAGAAATGAAACAAAATATTAGTAAAATAATTTAAATTTTAGAAAATTTAAATATAGAACCTTGAGATTAATTGAGGTGAATTATTAATTATGGAATGAAATAATATTTAGAAGACTAAATATAACCATTATAATAGTAATGTGAACATTGGAATAGTAACCTAACTATTGGGAATAGTAACCTGACCATTGGGAATAGTAACCTCACCATTGGAATAGTAATTTGACCTAAAAATAATAAAATTTAATATAAAAAATATTTATCGTGTTTAATTTAATTAAATATAAATATTATAATTAAATAAAATAAAAATCACGATTCAAAATTCAAATATAATATAAGCACATTTTCAAAAAAACTGTATTTTAATGTATTAAAAAAAAATCATGATTTTTATATTAAAAATTAAAATAAAATATGTTATAAAATTATTTTGATAAAATTAAGTTTATTTTTTAAATAATCACATCAAAATTGTGCATGGGTGATTTTTTGTAACTTTCTAAAATACTTTAATTTTGAGGTGAATAGTAAAAATACAGTTTTTTCCATAATCTATGTGTCTCTAATTACATAATTAATGATTTAATAATGAAATAATCATTTATGGAAATGGTGGATTGAAAAAAAAATATGTAATTTGATAAATGGGTCATTAAAATATAATAATTTTTTTTCCAAAACTAAAAATTACTTTCCAAAGCATAATCCAAAAGTATTCCTTTAAAAAAATAATTTTCTCATTTTTCCACTTTCCTTTTTAATAAACTATTTAATTTGAATTATAAATAGTTTTAAAGTCCTAAAACCATTATATTTTTTTTATTTATGATTCATTATGTTAAAAATATCACTATTACAAGGTTTACCTTGGATATAATATTTTATTCAATATTTTAACTTAAAAATACCCCTCTCATCAAGTATAAATAACACCTCTACCTCCCCTTGAAAAACCACTCCTCCCTCAGTTACTAAATCCCAATATCTTACTAAATACTCTCTCTTAATACCTTATTAACTTTAGGGAAATTTTTGAGTAAACCAAATTCTTTCATCAAGGAATTATAGTGCCACACAGGATATAAAACACCGAGAAAAGAGTAAGTTTTTAACAACTCTTCTCTCATTTTTTTCCTCTCTTCTATTTTTCCCAATTAATTTCAAAAAGAAAATATTCTAAGATTAAATAAATAGTATTTAATGTTATATTAATGATGTTAAACTGTTTTAATATATATATATTTTGAAGGATTTATATTTTATACCTCTCTTTCTCTACCTTTGGACACCATTCTTGATAACATTCGTTTAACCGCCAATGAGGATGTTTTCAACTTATTTAATATCACCAACCTTATGTATGGTTATAATAAATTATTTATAATATGTAAATATATAAATATAATTATTTTAATCTTCTATAATTAATTCTACTTATGTATATATGAACTTGAATAAAAATAGAAAAAACTAAGAAAAACATTAAATTTTTACGGAAAAAATGATATCAAAACATTTTACATTTAACCGTAGGAATTAATAAATTTAATATAATGATTATAATTAATAAATAGTAAAAAATGGAAATGATTCACTTCTGTTTCAATGTTTTAATAAACCTAAATTTATTATTTAGGAGGAGCAAAAGCGACAAAATAAAGCAGGATTTAAGGAAAGGGGATTCTCGAACCCAACTCCTTTTTCTTTGGGTTATCCATATTTCTCATATTTTTCTTTATAGATATTCCCATAATATTCCTTAAATATTATTTACTGATTTTTTTCTTTTATTTTTTGTGATATACATTTTTTACTCCTTCCTAAAATTATTTTTCATCCAAATACAAATATTTTTCAAAACGGATTTTCTTTCCAAAATATATCCTTGATTCATCTTGAGTTGTTTCTTATTTTATCAATAATGATTAAATTTATGTAAAATATTTTTTTCCTTATTAATTTATTAACCCCAAAGTTTATTCATGAAATAATTCTTTATAAAATTCTTATGAAACCCATTTCTTTCCATGGGTTGTTTCATGACTATGATTATTATACATTCTATGTGGAATGCATGATTATAATCATTTATGATGTGATGAACATGCCTTCAATTATATATAACTCCAATGCATTGGGAAATGTATTATATCTTATGATAATTTTTTTATTATTTGTGATCATGATGCTATCTTTGTTCACAATGACAATTTTATGATTTATTCACATATGTTATGTGTGGACATAATGTTAGATTTATTCACAAATATGTGTGGTATTTGAACACTATGACATAATGTTTTATTTTTATGCATATTCCACATTCCATGAATTTATAAAATGTTTCCCTTATTATGTTGATTATGATCTTATGTTTATGATATGATGATATTGATTATTATCACCTTTTTACTATTGATTCATGTAACTTTTTCCTCCCCTTACTATGATTTTAGATCACCCATTTCTTTGATGTATATGATTATGTGAATACATGTACTAATGATACCAATAGATATTTTTAAGGATAAAGAATAATAATTTCAATAATTTCTATGTTTTATTATGTACAATTTATGCATGATCCTAATTTTCGCAATACACTAAACCTTTGGATGATGGATTTATATCACTATTATGTTGTTTATCTTAAAAATTATGTAATATCGATGTAATAAAATGTAAGGTCTCTATACAAAAACCATTATTTCATTGGTTAGGAACACTATAAAGTGAACCATAACATAAAAAACGAGGGTGGAAATAGTTTCTCCAAGTGAAAAAGCATAATTAAAATTATATCGTGTAAAAATTTTGAATCACCCATTCATTGATTTATTAAACAAATATGTCTAAAAAAATTACTAATATATAAATGTTTAAACAAAATTGGTTGATAAATAATCATGAATTGTGATTAGAATAAACTTCTAAAGTTTTATGTTATTTTCATGACTTTCAACTCTAGAAATTTCCTGCTCATCATATTCACACACTTGGAAATATTAAAAGAGTAATCATTGATAACCTTGAGCATCTTCAAAATGGAAAGAAATGCCTCTTTCTCATTTTTACTCATTGCATTCTATGAATCTATAATGTATGAATTGTTTGCCTCACCCATCAGTAAATTAAATTATTTCCATAAACCCATTTATTCTAAATATAGTCATGCATTGACATGGTACTTTTATTTTCCACTAACACCCAAAATAGTCAATAATACATTATTATAAACATTTTTTCAATGAGCATGACATCTAGATTATGCCTTAGTATATTAGTTTTCCAGTAAGGGAGATTAAAAAAAATACTGTCTTATTCTGATTGTGACCATGCTATCTACCCACACCACAAATAGAGGGTAATGGATGATCCAACAATTCTAAAAATTCATATACCATGGGGATGTTTTATTTCTCAATATGTGATAATATTTTTACTCATGTTATGATCTTTAGTTCTAGTTTGAATTATCTAGAACAATCAAATTCCATAATATCCTTTATCAACCTATGTTGAGGGGGAATAAAATGTCTATGACACATGTATTACCATTTTTTTAAATTTTTAAACAATGTATAATTTTAAAATCTATTTCAGAAAGGGAAAGAAAATTCTCCTTTTGTACTCCAACTTGATAAATTTTCAAAATTTTGGAATTCATTGAGTTCCCACAATAAAACATATGATAGTTTTAACATTTCATTAATTTCACAATCATAAGTAATCATAACATCACCCGAAAATTCATTACAATCTTTAATTAGTGAATGAAGGAAATCATTAATCTTATCCCATGGACGTATAGGTCTATAAATAAGAGTTAAAAGTAATAGAAAATGTTATTTCAAACAAATACATAGAGGAATATTATACGAAACCAACACCATGGGCCATATGCTTTAAGTTACATTAACCATAGACCTGAATATATTCAAACCATCTTCTGAAAACCCCAATCATACATTATAACTATCATTATTAATGTTGGGGTGCCTATGATCGATCTCCTTCCTTGCAAGAGAGTTTACCAGGTGTGCTATCATATCATTTTCCTTGTTTCTTTCCACAATCAATCTTAATAATTTATAAACATTAGATGAAATAAATAATCTTTTTAACCTTATATTTAGTGGAAAGTAAAAAATTTTCTTTATGACAATCAATTTCCCCTCTTTCACAATCTGACTTTAATGAGTCTAATTTTCCCTATTATCTTTCCACTTAAAAGAGTCACTGACCATAAAATTATCTAAATGGGAATTTTCCTTTATAAACATCATATGGTTTTTTACACATGAATTTATATTCTCATATGTAAAACGTAAGTTCTCTATCAACTTATGAGCATGGAAACAAGACTCAAGAATCTTAGAGTCATCAGGAAGTGCATTTTTCAATTACACCAACAACATGTCAAACAACGTGTCTTATTATTTATTTAATGACTTGAAGTAATCAAAATCCAGGATAAATGAAAAATTACTATAAGAAGTACAACATGAATATAATTTAGTTTGCGCATCATCAAGTATTTCATAAAACCACAATGATTCATGATTAGCACCAGAGCATGGATTGATCTTATCAGTCTCAATATTCCCGATGTTAATGCCCTCAGGAGCTAACCCACATACCATTTTAGTAATAATTTCATGATTCAAATCATCTTTCCTCATGTCAACATCCTTTTGAACAATTTCTTTTTGATGAAAACAGATACATTCTTCCACATTATAAGTCCATCTCTTATAATTTTCCAAAAAAACTTTCAATAATAGGCTCCCCCTTATGGTATATCATGTGAATTGATATATATTTTCACATTTTCTATATGTAAAACTAATATTTTCACTTTAAAATCCTCTAGTGGAATCAATAAACTATACAATTACCTCAAAATTTCTCTAGATGTTCAATTTGAAAGATCAATCCAACTCTTATCCATATTCATGTTTGTACAATAGAAAGTAACATTTACCCAAGACTCCTTGTTGCATGTATTTTTATAATTTAAAATCCCAAAATATATTCAAAATAAAGACTAACCAATTGCATGTGGAATTCAATTCATACTCATACAAAAATAATAATAATTCACAAACCACACGATCTTTAAATTTTAAGTTATATATAATTATTTATATTGTTTATTTTTTTAAGTGTTCTTTTTTGCGTGAATAGATATTTTGTATAGAGTCACTTATAAATAAATGTATGATAAGAATAATTTAAAATTAAAAAAGTCTGACATGTATATTAATATATGACCGATGGTTATTTTATAAATTTAGTTATCAAAACACTGGACTACATAAAATTTATTTGTTATTCAACTATAATTGATATGTTTCTATCAAATTATTTATGAATATTTAATTTCCTTGAGTAGGAAATTAATGTGAACACTCAATTTTATTTTTTGATAACTGATAATGATATAACTGGTCTTATTCTTTACTATCCCTAATGTCATTGGTTAACATGGTAGAATTAATTTGGATTAAAAATTTATCGAATCATTCATCTTACTGATTTTAACAATGAATAGAATACATAAAACCATTATAAATTCATATCATTCATATGAAAATCCTATTTAACATTAATAAATCTACCATAGGGTTGAATCAAAAGAAAAAATTAGAATGAATGAAATGCATAAAATTATCAAAACATAATCATATCTAAAATGAGTTATAAAACTTCAACAATAAATATTAGAATATATTTCAAAAAATTATTTATAAAATAAAAATAAGAAACACTAGAAATATAAATTCCAAAACTGTTATAATCTAAACCATGTTAAAAATAATATTCTAGTAAAAATTCAACCAAATAAATAAAAATGTTTGTTAAAAATATATGTAATATAAAATATATGATGTTAAAAAATTAAGTCTAAATTTTTGAATTTCTAATTGGAACATACAAATAATGAAATTTTGGGGAAAAAATTATTATAATTTAATTTTTTACCATTATGGAAACTTTTGACCATAAAACACTAATATTTCATAAGATAAATGTGTCAATTATGTATCAAATGTTGAATCTAGATAATCCCTACATAGTTATTATCAAAATAAAAATAATAAAATAGAGGATGTTTCGGAATAATCAAGAATCACTTGTTTTATATTCAAAAAATTAGGGTTTAACTCTAATAACATGATGAATTATGAAACTATGTGATAAAATAGGCATGTGTAGGTGGTGTCAGATGGGACAACTTCACTCTAATGGGACAACGGTGAGTAGAGGCAGTGGAAGTAGCCAGATCAAGGGTGGTTGTAGAGAGGGGTGGTGTAAGTGATCATGATTGAGGGTTGTGATGATGAAAAGGGGCGGTGATGGTGGCTGATCTATCAAGGGGTGCAACAAGGGTAAGGGAAAGGATGTGTGGATGGACGATGATGGTAATGACTCTGAAAATAGGTGTTGAGAGGGTGTGAGAGAGGATAAAAATAGGGTGTGGTGGGGAGGCAAGGGGAGGGGGGATTGATATTGTTTTTTGGGTATAGGTAGTCACTAATATTGACCAATAATAATAGTCAAAGGCAGTATCCAGTTTTGACAAGTGCAAATGCCTGATTTTCTAGTAGTGAATGTCAATGATTCTAGTGAGTTTAAAACAACCTATGATGGGTGTTTTAGGTTCAGGTTGATGTTATAACACCTCAATAAAATAAATAATTATAGTATTATATTATAGTACTAATGTTAACAATATCCATTATTAATTCAAATAATCTATTAGATAAGAATATTGAGGTAATACATTTGGCATGTGAAATTTCAAGAAATATGACACCATGGAAAAAGAACATGTCTTGGTATGTTTATAGATGAGAATAAAATTAATATGTCTTGGTATGTGGATATTATTACAGAAACCCAAAAAATTAGATGAGTAATTTTATCATTGTTTTTTAAAAAAATTAATAAATGTTTTCATTCAGAGTGTTAAAACTAATAATTTAGAAAAGGATATAATTCCCCATAGTTATAATAAAAAATATAAAAAAATTCACATTTCTATATGCTAAATAAAAGATTTATTTGTATTATAAAATCTACAAAATGGGTATATTTATCAATTTTTTTTCATACAAAAATATTACATTTATTATCACTTTTTTAGTACTAAGAGAGTTCATCATGGGATACTGCAACCATTATTTATTGATAAAACACCTTAAATATATAAAAAAACTAGATAAAAAAATTACCACCAAATTTAATAGAATTAATATTACAAGAAAAAATGTAAATAATAAATACAATTCATTGTATAACAACATATTTCTAAATTTAAACTATCAATTATTGTTATAACTATTGGGGACCAAATCCAAAAGAAAAAAATGTGGAAAATTTCTCTAGAAGATCCCCCAAAACATTGGAGTCCCAAATTGGGAAGTCCTGGAACCCTAGCCACCGTACTGAGTAATCCCTTCATCTGGTTTTGGTTTCCCAAGATCTTAATTCTAAGAAAGGAACAAGTGCAT
Organism: Viscum album; assembly: GCA_963277665.1. Taxonomy (NCBI): domain Eukaryota; kingdom Viridiplantae; phylum Streptophyta; class Magnoliopsida; order Santalales; family Viscaceae; genus Viscum; species Viscum album. The sequence continues at coordinate 1,378,866,966 of OY728121.1, forward strand.
GATAAACACACACACTGTCAAACACAATGTACAAAACAATGCACAACCAGATTATGTGACTATACTTTAATCCTATATCCAGGGGTAACTGTTGCATTATATTTATTCACTGAATAAAAACATAATGGTTACACAGATTACTATATTTCATAACTCTACCTAGAGCATCATAAGATGTTCCACTAACATAGTTCTATCATCTCATCTTCTGGATACCTGGTTCTAATCTCTACCCTTATAGGTCTTGACCTATATCTTTGGTCTAGTGCCTTTGACACTTTGTGTGTTCCCAAGTTGGAATCCCCAAAGGGTATCCACCTCCACCCTATTCATTCCATTTCAGCGCTCATTGATTATACTCAAAAAATGTTACTTCATCCATTTATATAGACATTATGTTCATATCTCCAATAAATCCAATCAACATTACTTTTTCTATCCACTAATATTGAGAATTTACTCTCCATTAATGTTGAGATAAACTTCTATATTAATGTTGAGAAAAAATATCAATTAATAAATTTATCTCTCTCCAATAAATGGGTCGTACCCAAATCAATTATGTCTTAAGAATTGTTTTCCCAAGTTGAGTCCAACAATATAACACCCTAAGAATATTCTCATGATAACATCTATGTCAAAACTGGTCCAGCTTCCAATCATTGTTCATATCTAGTGCATCAATGGTTCTCCAATATATACTTCTTTAATCATCTAATCTCCCACTGAAGTAGTTCCTCCTCAGTCTTTGGATCCATGATCTTACCATTCCACTGACTATATAAAAATCATTTGAATACCTCCATGGAAAATTTCTGTAAATCAACCTATAAAAAGTTTCTATTATTTGATTTTGTTAAAATTAAAAACAAAATTTTTTTGAACTGAACTATGTCCATAACCTCTCTCTATCAGACTTCCATGTATTTTTAAAGACTATGATAATGATATTTTACAGCACCAAAGACCATTTTGGTACAGCTAACTCTAGTGAGACCATCAGAACCAAACTTTATTCAGTAACCATAGCTTCTAAAAAGTATGATGTCATCAACATGATGAGCTCCCACTGAAACTTCCTTTAGTACAAACATGGAAATAATGTCCTTTTCTCCCACTCCATCTAGTCTAGTTCCAACTCTTTAAGAGACTACCTTCATCACAAAAGGTCCCTCTATTTCTCTACCAATACTCAAAAAGATCATTTCCATAGATTCTAAAGTTGCAATCTCCCTTATACATCTACAATGTTATATATAATAAGGTCATCTACTTAATCTTCCAATATCTTGATCTATAAACTGACAACTTCATCTAAAATCTATTTTCGACAACCTGAGTCATCTATCACATGGATTAAACTTCTAGAATAATTCCTATGTGATTTTTTTCATAACCTTTCAATTCTATTACCTTTAGGAATTTTAGTATCCTTTCACAAAGCTCCAAGTTCCACCCAATGAATGGAATATTCCATATGACATCTACAGACAATAAGACTTTTGATATTTTAGTAACACCACTGATACTGCCATCATCTTTTTGTGACATTGTTCTAGATGCCGGATAGACCACATAATTTGAGGAACCCTAGTAGTCTTCCAATAACCTATGAATTTCACCAAAAACAGAATTCACCTCATGAATCATGTTATTTAATTGAACTTTTTATATCACAGGAAGAACTATGGTACTACCATTGTCTTCGAGTAAATTCCTATGATTCCTTGAAAAATTGATCCACTAGATTTAGTCCATCATGTTATGAAACTAAAAACTTCAACCAATCCCTTTGATAACAAGTTCTCTCTAGTAATCCCAACCACCACATCAGGTCATCCTTTTATCTGGTTCCATTCATCCCAAGGCCTTCAAATGAACAAGTTCATGAAAAGAATACTTAAATTCAAGAACAATGTACAAAACAATGCATAATAGGATTATGTGGTTCATAATTTAATACTACATTCAAGGAAGAATGAAAAAATAAATTTCATTCTTTGAGGAGAAATATCTTGGTTACATAGATTATCATCTTTTAAAACTATAACATCATGTTACCATCTTTTAGGTACATCTTAACTTCTATTTTTACTCCTTTTTAATTTAGGTTTGTTTCAGGCCCTATAGGGATGAAGAGTTTTTTCATGAAAAATGACTTAAAGTATGGGGACGCATATTTTTTATAATTGATGGATTATGGGTATAAATGTGTTAAAGGTTATAGATATTTTTCCTTGGGGTTTGAGAGCTTCAAATTTAGTTCAGTGATTGTCAGCAGAATATGGACTACACACTACCTGCTAGACACATTCACATCAAGAACTGGTTATATAATGTGAATCTGATGTAGGGAAGATGCCATGAGTTTGGTTTGTAATGTGAAACATTATAATCCATGAAAACTTTTCACATCATGAATGGGAAAATCGTGATTAATTCAACCCGAGGTGACATTTTTTGCCATATTTTGTAAATCTTGGAATTCATGCTATGAAATAGATTCACAATGTGAAATGGATTCATGATGTGAGTTTTTCAGGACTTTTAGTATTTATCATAATGCACATATTACTCTTCCCCCATTTTATGTTCAGGACTCCCTCTCAAACCCTAGGTATATTTTGGAATATTTTCGGTTCGTTCCTCCTCCAGATCACTTTTCTTAGAGAGATTGATCACTAGTGTAGTGGGTTGTCTTCCTTTATGTATGTGTGATCTCCCTATCCCTATTTATCTTTTTTTTATTATTGTTTTATTAGTGGTGTGTGTTTTTTGATGGTTTAATAATCGATTATCCATCTTGATCGATCCTTTGTAGTTTCTTGTCATTCCTTGTCTATTAATGGACGTTTTTCTTGTTTCCCATCTTCATTGTTGATGGTACTTAGGTTTCCTCCATTATCGAGGGATGAATATCAATAAAAGTGGTTTTAATTCATTAATTTTATTATTTTATTATTAATTCATTTGATTTTTTCATTAAAATTTATTGATTTTAAATTGGAATGGATTTGTTAGAAAATATAAATGTTTAAAAGAGTTTTTTCTTTAAAAATGGGTTTTCACACACTAAGAATTTGATTGAATTATTTAAAGGTTGGTTTTGGTTTTGAAATGGATTTTTAAAGACTTTAAAAATTGGGTATTCTTAGGTCTGTCTGGAAATAGACTTGTCACTCTTTGTGTGTGTGATGAGATAAGAGATTTTATGTCACTTTGGTGTGTGTAATTCCACTAGAGGTTATATTTTTTAGATCCACCTTAGGCTCATATTGGTGATTTTCTTTCATGTATATCATTTATACCCATAGGTTAGTGCCTAAATAGTGTGTTTTTTTCATTGATGATTTATTTATCACATGATAGTACTTTCATGGTTATTCGATCACATGATTATCTTATGGTATATCCATGGTTGGGTTTTACCATTCTTAACCACTTTCTTTTATCTTGAAATATTCTAGGATATGGTGAGTAAGATATATTTTTATGAAAACCAATGGATTATTTAAAAAATAGTTTTATTTAGGAAAATTCATTGTAAAATCATTTTGTTTTAAAGCTATAGACTTTTCACTCTTAATATTAGAACATTTATATATTATTTGGTGGTATCCTGGTGGGATTTGTGCTCACATCCATGTTTTTACATTGAGAAGTTGTAGATTTTGTTTTTTAGGATTCAGGTAAAGGGAAGGGTATTGTGTAGCATAATAGTTTCTCTTATTAGGTGTCTTTTTTATAGTAGTATTGTTTAGTGGTGATAAAAGGTCATATAAGGACATGTTAGTTAGGTCTATTTTATTTTTTTAGTTTTTCCTATTTGGGTTGGCTTTGTTGGTCTCATGGATGTTTTATATTTATTCCATGATGTATTATGGCTGTATACCTATTTTCGTTACACATGAGACTGGTTTTTTGTTTCTTTATCGGACCTCACCATGTAACAGACCCTCTTGGGATACTTTTATAGTTGGCCTTGGTTGGTTATTTACAAATTTTTATTAAAGGAAATTCCCATACTAAAGTGATGTGACACTGCCAAGGTGTGGTTTGGTGTATTCGGTTGGCAGAATTTAGGATCATCAAAGTTCTGATAATATGTGTGGAAAAGGTGCCTGACCCACTCACTTTTGTGTCTGAATATGAGTTTCCATGGGTGGTCTGAGATTTTTTACAAGCTTGTGACTTTTTGGTTGAAGTTTTTTGAAAAAACTGGACATGGGAGTTTATTTAAATGAATCTATTATTTTATAATCAAATTTCATTCATAAAATTTATGAATTATTAAATCCTTGTTGTTTAGTGGCATTAATATGGTTTTTTGAAAGTTGGTATTAGGATTTTGGAATTTGTTCTTAAACATATTGGTTTCTATCCTATATTTCATAGACAATTCCTTAGAGAATACCTCTTCTGGAATCAATTTAGGAAGACGTGATATAGGTTCTATAGGTGAATCTTTAAGTGGAACCTTCTTTAGTGGAAGCTGTAATATACACTATTCATAATTTGGGTCAAGTGGGTGTAAGAAACTTGGGACGATCAGTAGATCATGGCTCAGAATTTAATAAGATGAATCCACCTATCATCATAGTGATAAAGGACTCTAGGAATCCAAGGAGTGGATTGAGAGGATATTTAACTTTATAAGTACTTATGAGGACTCTATGGTGGGTATTTACATATATATGGTTGAGGGTCCAAGAAGGAAGTGGAGGGACTAAATTGTGCAAGCTAAGTTGCACGAGGATATTACCCAATGATCCTTCTAGAAAATATTTTATCATAAGTTTTATCCTAAAATACTATATGTGGAAAAGAAATGAGATTTTATAACTTAGAGAAAGTGGAGCATAATATTCTAGGTTATTCCCCTCGCTTTGCTAAGCTGATGAATTTTACACCAGATATTGTTACCAATCATTACATGAAGTCTCAAAGATTTAAGATGGGTTTGAAGGCCAATATTTAGTCAATGATGGTTTATATGTGACTTCAAACTTTTATAGAGGTGGTCGATAAATAATATTTAGTAGATGAAAGCATAGATGGGAGAATATGTTTGGGTGAAGCTTAGGTTGGTGTGGTTGTTAGTCAGGGTGCATCTTCTAGCCAAAAAAGGAAGTGAAAAGGTAGTAAATTTTCTTCAAGACAAGTCTCAGGAGATTCATCTGGATAGTAACGGGTTGTATACTATCATTATGGAAGTCCTGGTTATAATAATCCTAATTTTATGGTATCTCCCAAGACTTTTTATCATTGCGGACAATCTATCCATCTTATACATTTTTGTGAAAGGATGTCCTAAGGAAATAAGGTCATATCCACTCTCACCAAGGGTTCATAGGTCCATTATAATGTTTCCAAGAGTAGTGGGTCTTATCCTCATTACTAGGGGGATATTTATAGGGCTAATAAAGCTTAGGGAGGAGCTAGGATTAGGAATATTTATATGGTAGAGTATTCACCAGAGGAATCTGAAGCGAGGCTGGCTACTGTTAGAAGTATGGTGTTTATTTCCTCTTATATGGTTCTATATTTGTTTAATATAGGTGATAATCATTCTTTTATATTTTCAAATATAGTTTTCATGTTTTAATTTCATTTGGATATTATTCCATTATTTGTGGATCATTCCACACCTTTGAGAAAGAGTTATGAATAAGGTTTCAAATATACCGCATGTTGGGTAATGATAGATGACATTGAAGTGGCGTGTGATTTATTGGTTCTTGAACTTGATATATTTTAATTTATTATTATCATTTATTATATGATCAATATAAAGTTCTATATCAACCGTTATCATCACCATGTTCAACTTTTATACCCAAATGGAGTCACTCATGTCTTTAAGGGTGAGTGGAACTCTAGGTCTGGGAGAGCAGGGCTTGGTGTTCCCTATGATGGGGTGATATCATATTAGTTTTTAGATATTTTACTTGATATAGTGTACCCTTTTTAGAGTATTCCACATCCTACAGTGGTGAGTGTATTCCCTGAGGTCTTTCCAGATTATATTTTGATTTACCTCCACAACAAGTGGTTGTGTTCACAATTGACCTACTACCTGGTACGATGCCCATTTATATTCCATCCCATTGTGTGGAACCTATAGAGTTATTAGAACTTAAGTTACAACTTTAAGACCTCAAGGATAATGGATTTATTCATCCTATAGTGTCACCATGGGATTCTCCCATCCTATTTTCTAAGAAGGAAGATACGAGCCTTAGACTTTGCATGGATTATCAAAAGTTAAATTAGGTGACAGTTAAGAATAAATATCCCTTACTATGATTAATGATCTTTTTGATTAAATTAAGGGGGAACATTGGTTTTGAAAGATTGAACTTTGGCCAGGGTACCACCAATTGAGAGTTAGAGAATAGGATATACCAAAGACAATGCTTATGATCCGATATGGTAATTTCATGTTTCTTATTATTCAATTTGGTCCTACTAATTCTCTGATGATATTTATGCATTTGATGAACTAAATCTTTCATCAGTTCTTGGAATTTTTTTATTATGTTCATGGATTTTATTTCGGTGTACTCTAAATAAAAGGAAGATCAAATATGCCATTTTGATATCATTCTTATAACCTTGATGGAACATAATTTATATGGTAATCTTTTCAAGTGTGAAATATGGATTCAAAAAGTGAAGCCTTTTGGGAATGTTATATATGAGAGGGGGTTTTCAGTGGATATTGAAAAGATATAGGTGGTTATGTCCCAGGAATACCCTAGAAATTTGTTTTAGATCTAGAGTTTCTTAAAGTTGGATGATTATTACAAGTGGTTTGTTTAGGAATTATCCAAGGTTGAATATCTGATGAAATGTTTATCCCATAAGGGTGTAAATTTTGAGTGGAATGAAAATTTTTAGAGATATTTTGAGGAACTGGAGAGAAGGTTGAATTCAGATTCAGCTTTTATTCTTCTAGAACCAGGTTTGGGATACGATGTTTTCTACGATACTTTTGACATGGGTTTAGGGTGTCTCTTGATATAATGGAAACAAGTGGTGGATTGTGTCTCTTTCTAGTTATACCATCATGAGAAGAACTACCCTACCCACAATATTGATTTGTAATTAGCTATGCATGCCCTCAAAAAATGGAATCACTACCTATTTTGGGAGCGATTTATGGTATATTCTGATTATAAAAACCTGAAGTATATTTTTCAATCATAAGGATATAAACTTATGATAGAGATGATGGGTTAATTATCTATAGACTTCTGATTTTTATTTTTTATTATACTTGTGGAAAAGGGAATGTGGTTATCGATGCATTGAGCAAGAAATTAATGACTCAATGAGTGAAGGAAGCAGTGAAAGAAAGGTATTTGATGATTTTTTTGCTGAGATGATATTGGTAGTAGAAGAAGATAGAAAATAGATGTATATGGATTCTATAAAGGATGAATCATCATTTAGTGAGAATTTTTGTCTTGAGAAGGTATTTGAAACCAAAATCTAGTGCTTTAGTAAAATCCTAAATAGTGGGGAAACTTTGGGTGAGTGGTCTTAGTCTCCTAATGGTGTTTTATGTTTCCAAAGCAGGTTTTTTGTTCCTATTTCTATAAGGTAGGAATTTATGGGTAGAGGAATATGTTCTTGTTGGTTCATACACCTCAGGACTACCAAGATTTATTAGGACATAATACATCTGTATTGGTGGATGGGGATGAGACAACCGATTATAGATTTTGTGTCGTGGGGTCTCATGTGTTAGATAAAGAAGGCATAGCACCGGAGACATACTAGATTATTAGAACCCTTACCCATTCCAGTATTGAAGTGGGATGTAATTTCCATGGACTTAATTATTGGTTTACCATTGAATCCTAGTAGGAATGATTCAATTTGGGTGATCATTGATCAACTCATGAAATTATAACTTTTCCACTATATCAAGGATTTTATAAAAGTGGAGAAGCTTGGGGAATTTTATATTCTATAGTTTCTGAAAATTCATGGGGCTCTCTCTGTGATTGTTTTTGAAAGAGACCTTAGGTTCACATCTGAGTTTTGAAAATGTTTGAAGGAGGTGATGGGTTCCCAGTATAAATTGAGAATGAAAAAATCGTCCACACATGGATGAAAAAAATAAGGAATTCTATCTAGGGTTTTGAGGATATGTTCGGGACATATGTGTTTGATTTCAATGGTTCTTGGGAAAATAATTTTTCTATGGTCAAATTTACCTATAAAAATAGTTATCTGGCCTTGATTAAAATGGACCCTTTTGAGGAATTGTATGGGTGGCCTTGTACATATTCCTTATGCCTGGTAGTGTTGGGAGATAGGTCCTTGGTTGGGTCAAGTCTTATTTAGGATATGTTCGAAAAGGTGTAGTTGAAATGAAAGAGGTTTATCTCATCATAGAGTCATCATAAATCTTATGTGGACCATTGTCAATGGATGATAGAGTTTGTGGTTAGTGATCAGGTTTTTCGTAGAGTTTCACCTAGATTGGGACACTTTCGGTTGGATTGATAGGTTAAGTTAGCACTAAGGTTTGTTGACCCCTTTGAGATTGGGGAGGGTCTTGGAATGCTGGTGTATCAATTGGAATTTACATCTTATTTGACTTAAATACATGACATGTTTCATGTTTAATATATGAGGAGGTATCAACTAGATCCTTCCCTTGTGATTAAATGAGAGGATGTTAATCATCATCTAGACACCACTGTGGTTTAAGAACTTGTTCAGATTATGGATCGACAAGAGAAGGTACTACATGGTAAAATAGTTCCCTTGGCCTATGTATTGTGAAAGTGCATACAAGATTTCCATGAGATGTGGGGCTATCAATTATTGATGAGGAAGTATTGTACTTCACTTTTTATGAGTCCAGTATCTTAGGATTTTCTAGGAATATAAATTTTCTATGGTTTTAACACCTAGATATTTTTATGAAAATTTTTACCTCATATAATTTTAATTCTTCAATAAATTGCGTTGAATGAAACTGTGAGTTTAAATGAACCAAAAGACACTATTAGTATACAATGAACATTATAAAATATACATTAATTTGGAGAGAATAAATATTAATAACTAATTTATGAAATAAATATAACTCAATATGATTATATTTAGTTCCTAAAAATGATCACATAATTTTTAGTAAAAACACTTTATTATTCAAAAATAAACTTATATTATTTTTAGATTTAAAATTTATATAAAATAGATTTTATAAAATAAATTTCATTTTCGAATTCATCATGTCAAAATTATCTTAAAATTATTTTTTTTTATAATTTTATGAAAACATTTATGAAATAGTGAAAATACTGATTTTTATTAAAAACTACATTTTTATTTTAAAGTCCTTACAAGGTAAAATTATGTTTTAAATTTTAATTTATAAATTTTAATTTAAAATAATCCTACTATGGTTTTTGAAATGGATTTTATAAATGAATTTTTTACAAAAAAAATTTATGTTTTAAAAGGACATTTTTTAAAAAACTATTTTTCATGGAATTTTACTGGTTTTATTTTAAATTAATTTCTATAAATTCAATGTTTTTAATATTAAAAAATGGATGAAAAATTTAGATTCATAAATTCCAAATTTAGTGATTATTACACTTTTATTTTGGGATAATATGAATTGTAACCGTCGTAAATTTTTTCACCATGGTAAAGAGTAAATTTAGTATTTTAGGTTAAAAATAAAATTATAAAGGCTATAAAATGACCCTATCACATGCCACAATTTTATTGTATGAACCATATTCAACCATTAACACCTAAGTATAGAAATTATGTAATTTAATGGACAATTTTGAATGAAAATTACTTATAAAAAATTTTAATCAATGAAAGACAAAAAATGTCACTTTCTTTGTCTTTAATATCCCTTACGTGTCCACATGAGAGAAAAGTGATGTTATAAACGAATATAACTATATAATTTTAACTTAATACTTATATTTTCATGATATGAATTTATTTTTGACTTTTTTGGGTAACTCAGATGAGATTATGGTATTTATAAAAACTTATTTAATAAAGATTTATAGATGTCAAATTCTTATTTTAAGTAATATAACATTTTTAATATAAGGTTACCCAAAATATATATTCTACTATAAATATTATTAGGAAATATTGAATATTTATCTTATTCATGGTATTTTATTTTTAAAATTTATTAAATAAATAATTATATTAAATAATAAGACAACGCTGAGGTTGTAATTATTTTATTTATAGAAATATCAAATAAATGTTATTAAAAATATTAAAATAAATTTAATTTTAGATACTTAATTTAGTAAATGAATTTTAACTATGAAATTTACCTCTTAGTGATATAATATTTTTTTCTTCAAATTTAACTTTTTATCTGGATTATTTAATAATCCTAATATTACATAAAGTCAAAATTTAAACTAATGACATTTTATCAAAATAATATTTTGTTAAATTATTTAAAAATCACAAAATGTCTTAAAATAAAATATTATATGGTCTAAAAATTTATAAATTGTTCATTTAATATTTAATTTACATCACATAAGTAAAAATTACAACCTTTTAATATTGAAAAATTTGTTACCTTATTTAAGATTAAAATAGGTTACCTAATGGTTAATAAAAATGATAAGGTTAAAAATTAGAACAAAAATTGTTTAAAATCTATTTATTTTTGATATTATAACCTTATTCCATATTATATTTGAATAAATCACCCTTTTGAGGTATTTGTATTGACATTGAATTTATTATAAATTAATATTTTTGGAGATTCCAAAAGTGCCCCTCACCTCAATTATAAAAGGACACCTCTTCCCTCACCTATTCACATCACATTGGGCCTTTAATATTAGCCATAACCTTCCAATTTACCTTATAAACTTACCTATACACATTTTTTATATTCTTATCTTTTCAAAAGACCAACCCTAGTGTCCCTAAGAGAAGATCTAATGGAAGTTTTCTAAAGAAGAGGTAATCATCTTTACTGACACTTCCAAGATTATTTATTCTTCTACTTCCTTTTCAAGTGTTTTATACATTATAAATTAAAAAATGAAGTATCAAATATATTATAAGATGTTATTATGATTATGGAACAACTATATTCCACATTTTATCCATCCTAGAAAATGAAAGTACCTCGCCTTTGTACATACGACTTACCGTCTCCACTCTGTGGTGTAATCGATTTTCATCACTACTTTACCTTGATGGGTATAATGATGATAATAAAATATATATATAAAAATTATAAAATTATATTTATTTTTTAAGAAAATATATACCATCAATTTTCTTACCATTTTACCAATAAGGGGATGATACCATCACTTGTACATACGTATGACCTACCAGCTCCACGACGTGATGCAATTCATTTTACATATTAACCATTAAATAATATTTATATAAATATATATAATGAATAGTTATGATATATATTACCTTAATATAATTATTTAAATTATGGTACTATATCCTATGAACAAGAATTTGGACTTATATGACAAAACTAGCATAGGAAAATGAAGTAGTTAACACCCAAAAGAAGAGTAATAATGAAATATTATTAACAAACATGTGCTAATATGATCATAAATGATATAATAAATATTAATATGGTTATGGAATAAGTTAATATAATTATTTAATCCATAATACAAGATTTTAAAATATTTACAAAGGAAATCAGAACTAAGGTAAGGGTAAATTCCACAATCTCATTATTATTGGAGATTGTTTATACGTAAGTATCTAGTGGGAAATATTTATCTTTCATGTCCATATTTTTTTAAAAAAACTATTTTCCAAAATGTTTTTAATATTCTTCTAGAATTTTTAAAGTCATTTTTCCCATGTGTGACTTTTTACTAAATGGTTTAAAAGGAATATTTTTCCATTTTCCTAACGAGATACTTTATGACTTTTTCGGAAAAAGTATGAAAGGAATGTTTTTTAACTTATATGTAATGAATATATTTTTCCACTTTAATGGTACTTTAATTCCCTAAATATTTTCTTACAATCTTATAAGGTTATTTTCAAAGAAATTATTTTCTTTTAAAATTTTATGGAATTTTAAGAAAAGAAAACATTTTCAAAGAAGAATGGATATTTTCCTCAAGAATTATTTTCAAGTGATATATGAAAATTATTTTCTGTCTAAGATAACATTTTTTATGTTAATTATGTTTTAATGGGTATTTTTTTCAGGATATTATCCCTATTATTCCTATGGTTGGTTTATTTTTAGGGATGAAATGTGAAGTAAACCTGGTTCAGTAACATAGGGTTGGAACGTGGAGTGAACCCGGTTCAATAAATTATTTTTTCCACTAGGATGATTTTGGCAGTGAGCCTTGAATAATATGGAAATTATTTTCTTTTCTTATGTGTATGACAAAATTTCATGTCTTATGTTCTAATCTCATAAAATATTTTCACTATGTACTTCTATTATTTATCCCATGAAATGATATCATGATCTTTGATATGCATGATATAATTTTAATTTTTTTGATTAATTTATTATGTCTCATGATTGTTATATGATTGGTATCTCCCTTTTTACCCTTAATGAGAATCTGAGATCACCCTTTATTATGTTTCTTTTTCCAGGATATAAAGAAAGGTATTAAGTAATATGGGTCAAAAGGGGTTCTAATTATGAAGGAATAAGTAGGAGAGTATGTAGATGTTTTATGAACTAGTTTTTTATATTTGACAATTTATAAAGATACCAAACCTATATGGTTTTAGCATGGGTTTTCTATGTTATGTAATGAATATTATTCTAATTACATGTAATATATTTGTATAAAAATTATGTGCTGTTATAGTTGGTATTAGAGGAGGTTTTAGTTAAACTTTTAAAACTTAGATGAGAAATCCTTAGTAATAACCTTATCTATAATTCTAAGTATGAGATATAATCCTAGAGTTTTAGTGACAGCCATAAATAACCTAGGATAAAACTTAATGAGTCATAAATCAAAATTTTATAAGCAATTTCCCGTGATTATGTGGTTTTCCCATTATGATGACTCTTGCTTACACCGTGATTTTTGGTTTTAGTTAATGGATAGAACTCAAAGCAACCACGTTATTAATGAATGAAATGTAAAATGAAATAATTTTCATCCCGAGGAACCAAAGTTTATGGGATATGGAATGAAATATATGTTTTCTATTCTCACACAACTTTCTCAATCTACGAATCATGCTGGACTTCCAAATGAGAAAATGAGGGAACAAAATTCTATTGATTCCTTAATGAGATAACGTCCACCTTATTTCTGTGGGTCTTCTGATCCACTAGTGTATGAACAATTGATTAGGTCACCTGAAAAAATATTTTTAGTTCTTTAATGTTCAGAACATGAGAAAGTTATTTTGGAAGTATATCATTTGAAAGGTGAAGAGAATCAATGGTGAAATCTAATCAAGAATACAAGGCAATGAGATGAAATTTACTCTATGGAATGTGACAAGTTCAAGCACTTACTTTTCAACAAGTACTTTCCCCATATTATTTTTATGAATATGGAGTAGGAGTTCCTTGAGTTTAAGATAAAGGATGATGAATCCATTGGTACCTATGAAGAAAATTTTACCAAACTTGAAAGGTATGCATATGGAATTATCATTTAACTTGAGAGTAAGTTTGATCAATTCTTTAGTGGAATAAAACCAAGTCTCCTAATGGAATTATCTATAATGGAATTCAATAGATATAAGGAAATTGTTAGATATGATATAAAGGTTGATTTGGATATTAGAGTCACCCATAAATATTATGGGTTTGATAAAAATAAAAAAATGGAATTCAAGGAGAAATCCAAAAAACATAAAGAAAATAAGATGAGATTTCCTTTATGATCACTGTGTGGAACGAAACATGGAAGAAACTATATTAAGGGACTAGTACATGTTTTAAGTGTAGTAAAGATGATCATTGAGAAATTTACTACTAAAGTAATGGAAAAAATATAGATAATTATGAAAATAAAGAAAAAGATACACAGAATGAACCTCCTACTCTTCAATGTTACAAGTGCAAGAAAAATTTGAATTAGGATAATAAATCCCCTATTCCAAGGATTATTAATGATGATCGATGATAAAAACCTTTTAAGGCCAATGAAAAAGGAAAATCACATGCAATTCGTACTGGTGATGTGGAGTATGAAAATGAAGTGGTGAAAGGTAGACATACCATCCACTCTAAAGAAGCTAATGTGTTATTTGATTCTACATCCACCCACTCATTTTTTTCTAAAGAATTTTTGAAGGGTATTTCCATTTTTTCTCAATAATTAGATATTGAGTTAGATGTGAAAACTCAAGGAACAATGGTTTCATCACAAGTTTATAATTTTTCCTCACTTGAAGTATGTGGGAAAGTGATTCCATAAAATCTTTCGATCCTTGTTTTAGTTGTATTCGATGTGATTCTTGGAATAGATTGTATTTCTATATAAAGTGTTCATATTAATTTCCAAGGAATGAAAGTCACATTTTATATTTCAAATGAATATATGATCATCTTTCGATGAAAGGATGAATATGAAATTGCAGTGGAAATTACTTCTATATAGTGGGTTTTAATTCCTATAAGGGAAGGTTATCTATCTCAGTTGGTTGGGGAGAAACTCACTATTAAGGATAAACCTACTATATGGGAGTCTTTTGATATATTTTCAGAAGAATTTCTAGGTCTTCCACCGAATTGTGATGTTGAGTTTTCAATAGAAGTCATACCGGATGCGGTGCATATTTCAAAGACTCCTTATAGAATGGAACTAAAAAGAAACACAACTAGAATCTTGAAAATGGATTCATATGCCCTATTATGTCACCTTGGGGTTCACCTATTCTATTTTTAGGAATATATATTGATCAGTGTGACTCAAAATTGATTATTGAGAACTTAACAAGATCACTATCAAGAGAAAATATCCTCTCCCCCTACTGATGGCTTATTTAACCAACTACATGGAGCTCAATAATTGTTCAAGATTGATTTTCATTCTAGATATCATCAATAATGGGTCAGAAAAGGAGGATATACCCATTTGAAATTCTATACAAGGTATGAACACTATGAATCTATAGTTATTCCTTTAGATCTTACTAATTCCCCCTATATCTTCATGAATCTAATGAATAGATTCTTTAGAGACTATCTTGATCAGTTTGTGGTAGTATTTATAAATTATATTCTTTTATATTCAAAGAGAAGGTAAGAACATTAAAATTAGATATGGATTTTACTAAAGATCCCAAGGAAGAATAATCTTTATTAAAAATTTACCAAGTGTGATTTTTGGATTCAAAAAGTTTCATTTTTGGGTCACATAATCTCAATAGAGGGGATATCAATGGATCCAACAAAGACATAAGTTAGTGAAAGTTGGCATAGACCAACAACGGTAATTGATGTCTAATGTTTTATTGGGGTTTCAGGATATTATCTATTTTTTTGTGAAATATTAATCATGATTATATAATCCACTCACCAAGTTGACTCAAAAAGGAGTTAAGTTCATATGGATGGAAGAATGTGAAGAGAATTTTAAATTTCTACAAAGAAGGTTAATTAGTGAACTTATACTGACACTACCCTGTAGTGGAGAGAGGTTTTTGATATATAGTGATGCATCCAAGAAGAGGATAAGACGTGTTCTCATGAAAAATGATATTGTGATAGCTTATGCCTCATGAAAATTGAAAATCCATGAGCAAAATAACCAACTCATGATTTGGTGTTAGTTTTTGTAATTTTTTCATTAAAGATATGGAGTCATTATCTTTATGTATAAATGTGTGATATATGTACTAATCATAAAATTTTAAAGTATATTTTTCACTCAAAATGAGATGAATCTGCACCAAAGGAGATGGTTGGAGTTGATTAAAGATTATGACCGCTCAATACATTACGACCCCAGGAAGTATAATAAGGTGGCAGATGATTTGAGTCGAAAGGAACATGCTAGATTATATATGATAAGGATCACAAAAGATCCAATATTTATGGATTTAAAAAGGATGGATATGAAAATGATAATGTAAGGGGATAAATATTTTCTGGATCAAAGGAATGTTCAAACATATATACAATTGAAGATTAAGGAGGAACATAAGGAAGATGTTAAGCTACAAAATAATATGAGAAATGTTCATGTGTTCAAATTTGACTATGATGGAATAATAAGGTTTAAGAACCATGTTTGTTTCCCTCCACTACTAGATTTAATGAAGGAACTATTGGAAGTGGCTCATTGTTTATCATTCTCTATTCATCCTAGAAGCACCAAGAGGTATAAATATATGACAGAGTATCTCTGGTGGGATGACATGGATAAAGATATTGCAGAATATGTTTCTCGGTGCTTGGTTTATCATCAAGTTAAGGATGATAGACAAAAGTATAAGAGGATGTTATAACCATTACCCATACGAGAGTGGAAATGAAAAAACATCACTATAAACTTTTTCGTTAGACATACCAAAAAATCTAAAGGCCATAATGCTTCATGGGTTATAGTTTATCACCTTACGAAGTTAGCACAATTCATTGCTATCATATAAGACTTATCTCTTGATCAGATTGAGAGAATATATATTAAATAAGTGGTAAGATTCCATGGAATACCATTTCCCATTATATCTGATTAGGATCTGTGGTTTACCTCGAAGTTCTAGATAAGTTTTCAGTAGGCTCTGGATACTGAGTTAAGTTTCAGCACTACATATCATCCTCTGAAAGATGTTCAGTCTGAGACGAAAAGTCAAACTCTATAATACATGTTGAGAGCTCTCTCTTTGTATTTCAAAGGTTATTGGGATCAACACCAAACTTTGGTGGAATTTTATTACAACAATAACTTTAAATATGGTATTCTGATGGATCCTTATGAAGCCCTCTATGGTAAGAAGTGTAAATTTAGAACATTCTGGGATTAAGTTGGGGAAACAAAGCTATTGGGACCTGATCTAGTTGAGGATATAGTAGAGAAGGTTAGATCTACTGAACATCACATAAGAGTAGCTCAAATTCAACAAAAAATTTAGGATGATAATAGATGAATTTACATAGAGTTTTAAGTGGGTGAAAAGGTATTTCTATAAATATATCCCTAAAAGGGAGTGATGAGATTCAAAAAAAAAGGGAAAGCTAAGCCCTAGGTATATTGGTCCTTTTGAAATTATGGATCATGTTGGGAAGGTAGCTTATCGATTAGCACTCCCACAGAATCTATCTCATGTTCAGGATGTGTTCCATGTATCTCTCTTGATAAAGTACATACACAATTCTTTATATGTACTAAACTCATAAGTTTTACTATTGGAGCATGATATTTTTTATGAATAACAACCGATAGAGATTCTAGATCGTAGTGAGAAAGTTCTACGAAAAAAGACCACTCGACTGGTTAATGTTTAATGGAACAATCACCAATTTGAGTAAGCTATGTGGGAACCCGAGTGTTTGATTATGTAGAGGTATTATCATATTTTTGTATCCAAGTGAATAATTTCTTGGGAAAAAAATTCATTTTAAGGGCGGTAGGATGTAACACTAGGATATTTTTATGAAATATTTATCTTTAAATAATTTTAATTCTTCAATAGCTTGCATTGAACACAATCATGAGTTTAAATAACCCATAAGAAAATATTAGTATACAATGGCCATTATCACTTAGTCATTAATTTTGAAAGAATAAATATGAATAAATATTTTTTAAAATAAATATAACTCAATATGAATATATTAAGCACCTAAAAAACGATCACACAATTTTTAGTATAATCACTTGATTAACCAAAAATATGTTTATCTTATTTTTATTTTTAGAAGTTCTAAAAAATTTATTTGATAAAATGAATTTCAATTTTTAATTCAGCATGTCAAAATTATCTTAAAATTAATTTTTATAATTTTCTGAAAACTTTTAAGGAATAGTAAAAATACTGATTTTTATTGAAAACTGTATTTTTATTTTAAATTCATTATAAAGTAAAATTATTTTTTAAATTTTAATTGGTAAATTTTAATTTTAAATAATCCAATTATGTTTTTTAAAAACATTTTATACATGAATTTATTATATTTTTTTTATATTTTAAAAGGTTATTTTTTTGAAAAATTGTTTTTCATGGCATGTTACCAGTTTTATTTTAAATTAAATTCTGAAGCTTATATGATTTTTATTTTAAAAAATAGATGAAAAATTTATATTCAGAAGTCCCAAATTTATTAAATAGGTCCCTTTTATTTTTTTCCAATATGAATACTAACCTTGGTTGGAGTTGATTAAAGATTATGACCGCTCAATACATTACCACCCCAGGAAGGATAATAAGGTGGTAGATGATTTGAGTCAAAAGGACCATGCTATATTATCTATGATAAGGACCACAAAAGATCCAATATTTATGGATTTAAAAAGGATGGATATGAAAATGATAATGTAAGGGGATAAATATTATCTGGATCAAAGGAATGTTCAAACATATATACAAGTGAAGATTGAGGAGGAACATAAGGAAGATGTTGAGCTACAAAATAATATGAGAAATGTTCATGTGTTCAAATTTGACTATGATGGAATAATAAGGTTTAAGAACCATGTTTGTTTCCCTCCACTACTAGATTTAATGAAGGAACTATTGGAAGTGGCTCATTTTTTATCATTCTCTATTCATCCTAGAAGCACCAAGATGTATAAATATATGACAGAGTATCTCTGGTGGGATGACATGGATAAAGATATTGCAAAATATGTTTCTCGGTGCTTGGTTTATCATCAAGTTAAGGATGATAGACAAAAGTATAAGAGGATGTTATAACCATTACCCATACGAGAGTGGAAATGAAAAAACATCACTATAAATATTTTCGTTAGACATACCAAAAAATCTAAAGGCCATAATGCTTCATGGGTTATAGTTGATCACCTTACGAAGTTAGCACAATTAATTGCTATCATATAAGACTTATCTCTTGATCAGATTGAGAGAATATATATTAAATAAGTGGTAAGATTCTATGGAATACCATTTCCCATTATATCTGATTAGGATCTGTGGTTTACCTCGAAGTTCTAGATAAGTTTTCAATAGGCTCTGGATACTGAGTTAAGTTTCAGCACTACATATCATCCTCTGAAAGATGTTCAGTCTGAGAGGAAAATTCAAACTCTATAATACATGTTGAGAGCTCTCTCTTTGTATTTCAAAGGTTATTGGGATCGACACCAAACTTTGGTGGAATTTTATTACAACAATAACTTTCAATATGGTATTCTGATGGATCCTTATGAAGCCCTATATGGTAAGAAGTGTATATTTAGAACATTCTGGGATTAAGTTGGGGAAACAAAGCTATTGGGACCTGATCTAGTTGAGGATATAGTAGAGAAGGTTAGATCTACTGAACATCACATAAGAGTAGCTCAAATTCAACAAAAAATTTAGGATGATAATAGATGAATTTACATAGAGTTTAAAGTCGGTGAAAAGGTATTTCTATAAATATATCCCTAAAAGAGAGTGATGAGATTTAGAAAAAAGGGAAAGCTAAGCCCTAGGTATATTGGTCCTTTTGAAATTATGGATCATGTTGGGAAGGTAGCTTATCGATTAGCACTCCCACAGAATCTATCTCATGTTCAGGATGTGTTCCATGTATCTCTCTTGATAAAGTACATACACGATTCTTCACATGTACTAAACTCATAAGTTTTACTATTGGATCATGATATTTTTTATGAATAACAATCGATAGAGATTCTAGATCGTAGAGAGAAAGTTCTACGAAAAAAGACCACTCGATTGGTTAATGTTTAATGGAACAATCACCAATTTGAGTAAGCTATGTGGGAACCCGAGTGTTTTATTAGGTAGAGGTATTATCATATTTTTGTATCCAAGTGAATAATTTCTTGGGAAAAAATTCATTTTAAGGGCGGTAGGATGTAACACTAGGATATTTTTATGAAATATTTATCTTTAAATAATTTTAATTCTTCAATAGCTTGCATTGAACACAATCATGAGTTTAAATGAACCATAAGAAAATATTAGTATACAATGGCCATTATAACTTAGTCATTAATTTTGAAAGAATAAATATGAATAAATATTTTTTAAAATAAATATAACTCAATATGAATATATTAAGCACCTAAAAAACGATCACACAATTTTTAGTATAATCACTTGATTAACCAAAAATATGTTTATCTTATTTTTATATTTAGAAGTTCTAAAAAATTTATTTGATAAAATGAATTTCATTTTTTAATTCAGCATGTCAAAATTATCTTAAAATTAATTTTTATAATTTTCTGAAAACTTTTAAGGAATAGTGAAAATACTGATTTTTATTGAAAACTGTATATTTATTTTAAAGTCATTATAAAGTAAAATAATTTTTTAAATTTTAATTAGGAAATTTTAATTTTAAATAATCCAATTATATTTTTTAAAAACATTTTATACATGAATTTATTATAATTTTTTTTATATTTTAAAAGGGTATTTTTTTGAAAAATTGTTTTTCATGGCATGTTACCAGTTTTATTTTAAATTAAATTCTGAAGCATATATGTTTTTTATTTTAAAAAATAGATGAAAAATTTATATTCAGAAGTCCCAAATTTATTAAATAGGTCCCTTTTATTTTTTTCCAATATGAATACTAACCTTGGTAAATTTTGTTACCACGGTAAGGGGTAAATTTAGTAATTTAGGTTAAAAATAAAATTATAAAGGCTATAAAATGACCCCATCACAAGAAAAAGTTTTATTTTATGAATCCTATTCAATCCTTAACACTTAAGTATCAAAATTAAGTTGTTTAATAGAGTCATTTTCATGAAAATTACTTATATAATTTTTAAATCAAAGAAAGACACAAAATATCACTTTATTTGTCTTTAATATGTCTTATGTGTCCAAATGGGGATAAAGTTATGTTATGAATGTATATAACTATATATTTTTAAATTAATAAACATATTTTTATGATATGAATTTATTTTTTACTTTTTGGGTCACTCAGATGAGATTATGGTATTTATAAAATCTTATTTCATAAAGATTTAATGATGTCACATTCATATTTTAAATAATATAAAATTTATAATATAAGGTTACCCAAAAGATATATTTGACTATAAATATTATTGTGAAATATATAATATTTATATTCATCATGGTATTTTATTTTTAATTTTTATTAAATAAATAAGTATATTAAATAATTACATAACATTGATGTAATAATTATTTTATTAATGGAAATATCAAATAAATGTTATTAAAAATATTAAAATAAATGTAATTTGGTAAAATTAATGTGATAAATAAATTTTATAGATTAAATGGACCTATTAGGGATATAATAAATTATTTTATTTAAGGTTAACTTGTTATATTTATTTTTTTTAAATGTTCAAATAATGAATACTTTCAAAATTTACAATAATGACATTTTATCAAAATAATATTTTATTAAATTATTTAAAAATCATAAAACATCTTTAAAAAAATTATATGGTTGAAAAAGTTATAAATAGTTCATTTTTTTAATTAATTTACATCACATAAGTGAAAATTACAACCTTCTAATATTGAAAAATTTATTACCTTAGTTAAAACTAAAATAGGTTACCTAAGGATTAATCAAAATGATAAAGTTAAAAATTATACCAAAACTTGTTTAAAATATGTTAGTAAATAATATTACAACTTTATCTAATATTATATTTTAATAAATTTCCTTTTAGAGGTATTTGGATTGAGATTTAATTTATTTTAAATAAATAGGTTTGGAGATTCCAGAGGTGCCCCTCACCTCAATTATAAAAGGGAACCTCCTCCCTCACTTATTCACATAAAATAAAACCTTTAAGATCGAATATACTTTGAAAATTTAACTTATAAACTTCCCTATCCACATTATATAGGTTTTGTTCTTCTCAAAAGACCAACCCGTGGGTCTATAAGAAATTATCTAAAGGAAGTTTTCCAAGGAAGACGTAATCGTCTTTAACGAATCTTCTAATATTATTTCTTATTATACTTCATCTTCATGTATTGTTTCTATTATAATGTAATAAATATAGTATCAGTTATATTTTGAGATTTTATTGTGGTTTTGGAAGCACCATATTACACCTTTATCCAACCTATGAATAATGAAAGTACCGCACGTGCGTACATATGACTTACAGTCTCTACGCTATGGTGTAATCTATTTCTCATCCCTAATTTACCTAGATTGGTATAATAATAGAAATAATATACATATATATGATAATTAGAACTTGATATTGATTCTATAAAAAAATATATGCCATCAATTTTCTTACCCTTTTACCATTAAGGGAATGATACCATCGATCGTGCGTACGTACGACCTACCATCTCCAAAATGCTATGTGATATATTTTCTATATTCACAATTAAATAATGATTATATAAATTTATATAATGATTAAATATTATATATATTACCTTAATATTAATTTTTAATTGATGGGATTGTATCCTATACACAAGAATTATGACTTATACAACAAAACTTGCATAGGAAAATGAAGTAGTTAACACCTGAAGGAAGAGTAATATTGAAACATTATTTAAAAATGATTGATAATATGATCATATATGATATCGTAAATATAAATATGGTTCTAGAATAATTTAATAATATTATTTAATCCATTATAAATAAGTTTCAAATATGTATGAAGGAAATCATACCGAAGGTAAGGGTTAATTCCACAATCTCATTATTATTTGAGATTGTTGATATGTAAGTATTTGATGGGAAATATTAATCTTCCATGTTTATATTTTTAAAAAATATTTTTTTTCCAAATTTTTTTTACTATTATTCTAGAATTTTTAAACTCATTTTTATCCATGTGTGAATTTTACTGAATGGTTTGAAAGTAATCTTTTTTGTTTTCCAAACGATTTACTTTGTGATTTTCTGGAAAAAATATTAAAGGAATGTTTTTTAATTTATAAGGCATCAATAGAGTATTCCAATTTCATGATTCCTTCATGCCCTGGATTTTGCACTACAAGATTACATGTTTATTTTCAAATAAAATGTTTTTTTAAAATTTTAAGTCATTTTAAGAACTTAAAATGTTTTCAAAGTAGAAAGGATATTTTCCTCAATAATTATTTTTGAGTGATATATCAAAATTATTTTCCATATAATATTAAATTATTTGATGTTACTTATGTTTTAATGGGGATATTTTTTAGGGTAATATCCCTATTGTTCCTATTGTTGGTTTATATTTATGATGGAATGATAATTATGAAACCTATTTCATTTCCATGGGTTATGTTATGATTTAATGATGTTTATGAAACCCATTTCATTTCATGTGTTATGATATGATGAGTGATTTATGTTCTTATGGCACACATATGTATGATTTTCATTATGTAATGGGTGGAACTATTTCTCCTTTAAATGCATTGAGTAAATATTTATATCTCATGAGATAGGTAGGTATGTAATGGGAAATGATATTGGTTCAGTAATATAGGGATTAAATGAGAATTAAACATGGTTCAGTAACACAGGGCTGAAACCGGGAGTGAACCCAATTCGGTAAAGGACTTTTTGAACTATAATGGTCTTGGCAGTGAGCCTTGAATAAAATTGAAATGATTTTATATGCTTATTTGTATCCCAAAATTTTATTTCTTATGTTATGATCTCATGAAATATGTTTCTTATGGACTTCTATGATTTATACCATGATATGATATCATGATCTTTGATATGAAGGATATAATTTTCAAATGTCTTTCAAACGTTCTTATGTATCATGATTATTATATGACTCATATCGCCATTTTTTACCATTACTAAGATTTTGAGATCACCCTTTGTTATGTTTATTTTCCCAGGATTTGAATAAAGGTATTAAGTAATATGTGTCAAGGGGTTCTAATTATAAAGGAATAAGTGAAAGATGATGTAGATGTTTTATGAACCAACTGTATATATTTCCGAGTTTCTAATGAAACTAAACCTATACTATTTTGGAATGGGTTTTCTATGTTATTTAATGAATATTATTCTATTTAGATTCAATATCTATATATGAACAGTTTGATCTATTATAATTTTGGTGAGATTGTAACATCCCCTTACCTTCTTTTAATTAGGTACTTCTTGACTCTTGATTTTAATCCATTTTTGTTTGGGTGTTTTTTGAGCCCCATGGGGATTAAGATATTTTTTCAAGTAAAATGACCTAATGTACATTTATGTATGTGTATTTTTATTGATGGCTTTTGGGTATAAGTGTTTTATAGGTTTTAGAGGGGTTTCCTTGTCTTGGGCGAGCTTCAAAGTTAGTTTAGGGATTATCAGCAAAATCTGGATTGGGCACTACCTGCTGGACACATCCATGTCATGAAATAGTAACATGATGTGAATCCAATGCAGGGAATATGTTACGATTTTAGTTCAAATCATGAAACATTGCAATCAATGAAACCTTTTCACATTGTGAATGGATCGATTGGGATTAATTCAACCTGAGGCGATATTTTTTTGGTATATTTTGTAAATTGAGGAATTCACATTATGAAATGGATTCATGATGTAAATTTTTAAAGACCAATAGTTTTTGTCATGATGCATTAATTAACCTTCTCCCATTCAACATATAGAAATTACTTTCAAACCCTAGGGATATTTTGGGTGATTTTGGGTTCCGTCCTTCTTCGTATCACTTTTCTTGGAGTGATTGATCACCTGTATGGTAGATTTCCTTCCTTTGGGAATGTGTGATCACCCTCACCCTTTTTATATTTGTGGATATTGTTTTATTATTGTAATGTTCTACATTTTTCAATGGTTTTATAATCGGGATGTGATCTTGATTAGTCCTTTATAGTTTTCCCTCATGACTTATCTATCAGAGGCTCACTTTCTTGTTTCCAATAACCATTATCTAAGGTTCCTAGTTTTCCTCCATTATTGAGTTAGGTGTATCTATAAAAGTGGTTATAATTCATTAAATTCCTTACTTTATTATAAATTCCTTTGGATTTTCATCAAAATTGATTTATTATACATTATAATGGATTTTCTTGGAAAATATATGTAACATCCCAAGTAAGTAATGAATAATAGATATTTTTATCTATGTCTATTAATGATTAAGATAGTGTTATAGAGGCTTAAAATGAAAATAAATACAATCTTATGCATGGAATACACTAATATTCTTAAAAGATTGTTTTACTGCCTTTTGATGGCAAACCATTTTTGAATCTATATTTTGACAATTTTATAAACTATGTTTGTCAAAATAAACTTATCCTTTATGATTGGGACATCAAAATTTACCTTGTGTGGATTTTTGGTATTTTTCTGACAATGTTCATTTTTTAATGAATAGTGAAAAATACTGCATTTTACATCAAAACTGCTTTTTAATCTAATTTATTTATATGATTAGATTATGTTTTGAATTGGTTTTTAAGTGAAATTAGAATATATTTTTACCATTTTATCCAATGGTGGTCATTGGAATCAATTTCACTTTGAAATTAGACTTAAACCGGTGTCAATCTTTTGATACTTATTGTTTTGTAAAAACACGCTATTTGCTCTGGCAACGGGAATTAATTATTGAATTAATTAATGTGACTTATATGATTTGAATTTTGTAAAATGGACTTCATTTTTGAATTCGGAATATCAAATATATCTTAGGGTGAATTTTTGGTAATTTTCTGAAAAACTTCAATTTTTGATGAATAGTGAAACCACTAAGTGGTAATCAAGCAAACTGATTTTTCAGTTAAATGAAAGTTTACCACTAATGTGTACTGAATTTTGAAAATCCGACATACATGGTTGTCATTAATAAGTAAAATGTGGTTCAATGAGATTATAATAATTTTTTGGTGAATAGTAACTTATTAAGTTCTTAATCGCGTTTAGTGGTAATTAGGGTAGTTTAAGGTATAAATAATGCTTTAATAATAGGAAATGACCTAGACACATGTCCCAACCTCATTGTTTGTGTCATGGCCGACCATGAAATGCCATGGGTCAACTTGGGAACCCCATGGATCCACTTTTGTTGGGAAATGACATAAATTACTTTTTATTTAATGTTAAAGTGAAAATGACACAAACATAATATGTTTTACGAAAACAATTTTTAAGTGGGGTTATACAAGTCAAAATTTTGATTATAAATAGTCATTGGAAAGATAAAAATATTTCCTATATCATAGTAATTTTTTTATAATTTTTAGACATTAAATAAATTAAATTATGTATGACATAATAATGATGCAGCGATGACATCATTATTTGACGATTTAAATAAAATGGAAAGACAATGTAAAATCTATGAACTACACATGGCCAAAACCAATTGGATGAGTGGTTTTCGAACCCTTATAACCTTATACACTAATTATATCAATGTGGGACCTTTTGAAACCGAAACACATTTTCAAATAAAGTAATATTTCTTTACTTTCCAAAAGTGCCCCTCCTCTCCTCTTATAAAAGGCCCCCACCTCTACCTCATTTCACACACTTCTCAAGCCTTTGTCTCGGCCAAACCCTGCCCATTTACTCTCTCCACATCCCTCTCCTCATCCTAGAGGATTCCCTTTGGGCAGAATCCTTTCAAAGGAAGCCTTTAGGCTCAAATCAAAAGGAGTTACACTTTTAAAGGTAATTCTTTCTCTCATGTTCATTTGTTTTATTTTGCTTCTACAACCCCCTAAACTCTTTTTATTTAATTATTTTGTAACAACACCAGTATATTAAATATACAAGGATGTTTTTATAATATTTATTTGAGCTACACTCTCACACAACTACATCAAATGGTTAAAGAACATACGGTTTCCGTGGATGGCGAAATTCTGCCTCCCGAAACGATGATTGTTCAACACTCATTTAACACCTTCAAAGGTGGCCATTATGATGTCACTATTTTTATATATGATATATAATATGTTTATGTTTTCCTTAAGCTTCTGTTTTTTTCATTTTTGGCATACCTTTATGGTTTCCATTATGTGTAAAACACGATATCTTCATTTTAGGAAGTGCGGACTACCGCCCCCTAAAAGTGATTTGATTCGTTAATACCATATGTGGGATGTGTAAAGGATAAAGTTAATGATATTATATATGTTATTATACTGGAATTATAATATACTCTTATATCATTATGATTCCATTCCAGAAAATATGAAATAGAAATGGAAGTAGCGTTCATGCGTACGTACGGCTTACCGTCTCCATGAACGGTGCATTTCATTTCTTACCTCTAAATGATTATGTAATATTATAAATGCATGTAAGTACTGGATATATATGACATATATGATATCTAAATCATGAATACCATTATGGATATAATGAACCTTTGACCAAATTAACAACATGTAAGTGTAAGAAGTCTATTTTTGACTTAAGAACCAAATACCGACAAAATGAACATTATTAACTTAACTGATTACATGATGTTCATAACATGGTATAAAAGGAATAATGAACTTGAAAAAGATTCATAAGCAAGTAGAGATTAACTCAAGTTTATTATTCAGGAGATTAAAGAACGGTCGGGTCAAGTCGGATACGAGGTATGGGACTTCGTCTCAATCTCCTTTCGTTGAGGCATATTTTATTTTATACACAACTATCTTTTATACGGTGTATAAACCCCTTTGACTTTTACGTTTATTCAAAAGGAATCTTTTTTATACGAAGCGTTTACTAAACGACAAAAGGGAATGTTTTTGTCGTACGTATGCGGCGACAACGACTTCTCCGCCGTCGTAACCGTTATTTGAGTTTCGGCTTCCTCTACAAGCCATACCTTCTTTTTTTTAAAAGAAAAATAAATACCATGTTTTACTTTAGTATTGAAAATGGTTTTCATAATGTTTTTATTATATCAATGTGTTGTATTGATATCTCGTGATTGAAATGTGGAAATGTTATGTTTCCTTTATGCATGTTTTATGTGATATGATTATGTTATGGTTCTTGGGCATTATTATGAAAACGGGTGGTTCCGTGATAAACTAAGGGCGGGTGAGCCCGTTATAGCTCTCCAATGCATTGGGTAACGCGAAGGAGTGAAACGTTAAGGTTTCTCCGAAGAGATTTTAGGGAATATACTGTGATGGGTATTCCAAACGTAACCAAGAGGGTTACTCCCTACGTAAGAATGTTATGAATGCCTCAAGTTACCTTTATGTCTTATGATTTCTATGATTTATTCATGATTTTATGAGGTATGTTAAAGTGCCTATGTTTTATGGGTAAAGTATGATTTCATTCTTATGTATATATGAACTCATGTTTCCTTTCCATGTTTTTTTTATAACCCATACTGAGTTTTTATGCTCATCCCAAGTTTTTGAAATTTTTTCACAGGTCAAGGGAAAGGTACATGATAAGATGATAGAGTCAAGGATGTGTCAAGAAATAATCCATGTTTTATTTTAAATGTGTTTCCATTGATGGGAATGAAGAATACTATCTTTATGTAACCACTTTGTTTATATGTGGAATGTAATGCAAGTTTTATGATCTAATTCTCTAAAACTCTAAACCCGAAAAGATCCTCAATGTGTAATCTTGTAATAACTCAAGATTAAGTAAGGTTTAAGGCTGGGGCCTTATAGTTGGTATCAGAGGTTGGTTTAGATAACTTTAGGAGTTAGAATTCTATTAAATGATTATCCAAAAATATTTTTTTGAAATGATATAGCATTTAAAGATTACCATGTTGCTTCATCTAAGACATGTTTGTTCAGAATGGTTTTCCGCAGAGGAAACAGGGAAGCAGTGCTAGGAAGGCATACAGAAGGAAATAACCTTCCGAATCAGCATCCAGAAATGGTCGAAATTGGAACTGAACAGTTTGTTGCAGTAATGGCGCAGTTGACTCAAGCGATAAATGGCGGTGGTATCCATGCACGAGATCAGCCAGATCAACCGCAGAGGAACATGTCAGTGGTGGAACATTTCATGAGGCAACATCCACCATCATTCAGAGGATCATCTGACCCTGTGCTAGCTGAAGGGTGGATTAAAGCACTGGAGAAGATTTTTGATGTCATGGGATGTTCAGACAATCAAAAGGTTAGTCTTGCTATTTACCGTTTGGAGGGTGAAGCAGATCAGTGGTGGTCCATGGTTAAAAATATCAGGGAGTCGAGGAGATTGATGCTCTTGACTGGGATGAATTCAAAGGTATGTTTCTTGAGAAGTATTTTCCTAAGGCTGTTCGACTTAGGATGGAAAAGCAATTCTTGGAATTGAGGAAAGAGGAAGACTCAGTGGCTGCCTATGAAGAAAGGTTCACTCGATTGTCAAGGTATGCTCCAAATTTTATCCGGGACCTTGATAGTAAAATCAATCGTTTTTACTCAGGATTAAAGCCAAAGTATCGAAGGGCATTAGCTTCTCGTGAGTTTAAAAGTTATGAAAAGCTTTTTCGATGTGCTGAGAAGGTGGAAATGGAGTTTGCCGATGACCAAGTTTTCTATAACAACCAGCAGAAGAAGAGACCAAGGTGGCAGGAGAAAGGTAATAATTCTTCAAAAAAGTCTGATGGTAAGAGAACTAAGTTTCCAGTTTGTGATAAATGTGGCAAAAGGCATGCTGGGGAATGTCTTCTGAATTCTGGGAAGTGCTACCGATGTGGTAAGATGGGACATAAGGCTCGTGATTGCACTGAAAAGGATCAAGGTGAAGGTAAGAACAAATTTGATTTACAGTTAGTGAAATGTTATAAGTGCAATGAGATGGGTCACTATGCAAACGAGTGTCCGACAAGGAGCTTGAGTGATGGGAAGCAGCTAGACTACAAGCAGAAAGGGGTGGTGAAATCCTTTGCAACTACTTCAGCAGATGTCGGGCCATCAAATGAAGTGGTATCAGGTACTTTGTTTGTTTTTTCAGATTATGCCAGTGTGTTGTTTGATTCGGGGTCTACACATTCTTTCATCTCTGAAACCTTTTCTAGTAAAATGGGAATACCATCTCAAGAAATGACTCCTGAAATTTTGGTAAAAACAACTGGGGGAAGTGTCGAGGCAAAAAGAATTTATAAGAATCTTCCTATCCTTATCTGTGGAAAGAACCTACTTGAAAAACTTATTGTTCTACCTCTAGTAGAGTTTGATGTTATCCTGGGTATGGATTGGCTCTCTATTTACCATGCTAAGATTGACTGTAGAGCTAAAGAAGTTTCTTTTCAGAAAGACTTTTAGTTTGTTTACAAGAATGAACCCTTACTTTTGATAACATATCAAGAGGCCGAGAAACTTGTAAAAGATGGAAATGAATGTTACCTTGCACACGTCGTTGAAAATAAAGGAACTGTTCAGATTAATGATGTGCCAGTGGTAAATGAGTATCCTGATGTTTTTCCTGATGAGTTGCCTGGAATAATACCAGATCGGGAAGTTGAGTTTACTGTTGACTTAGTTCCTGATGCTAAGCCAATTTCAAAACCCCCTTATCGAATGACACAAATTGAACTTTTAGAGTTGAAGGAGCAATTGCAAGATTTATTAGAGAAAGGTTTCATTAGACCTAGCACATCACCATGGGGTGCTCCTGTTTTATTTGTTAAAAAGAAAGATGGTTCTATGAGACTTTGCATTGATTATAGAGCCTTGAATAATATCACTGTTAAGAACAAATATCCTTTGCCTCATATCGATGATTTGTTTGATCAGCTCCAGGGGGCTCAGTTTTTTTCAAAGATTGACTTGAGATCGGGGTACCATCAGCTGAAGGTAAAGGAGGCAGATATTCCGAAGATCGCGTTCCGTACGAGATATGGCCATTATGAATTTGTAGTAATGCCTTTTGGGATAACCAATGCACCTGCTGTATTCATGGACTTAATGAATAGAATTTTCCATGAGTTCTTGGATAAGTTTGTGGTGGTTTTCATTGATGATATTTTGGTGTTTTCTAAAAGTAAAGAAGAGCATGAAAAACATTTAAGGGTTATCTTGCAAGCCTTAAAAGAAAAGAAACTGTATGGGAAATTCAGCAAGTGTGAGTTTTGGTTGCAACAAATTTCTTTCCTTGGTCACATTGTTTCTAAAGATGGAATAACTGTTGATCCTGCAAAAACAAAAGTTGTGGAAGAATGGCCAAGACCCACAAATGTAACCGAGATTCGTAGCTTCCTTGGTTTGGCAGGCTATTACCGAAGGTTTGTTAGAAATTTTTCACGGTTATCTAGTCCAATGACTAAGCTAACTCGGAAGGGTGTTAAGTTTATCTGGACAAAAGAATGTGATGATTGTTTTCAGGAATTGAAAAGAAGATTGGTGAATGCTCCAGTTTTGGCACTACCTTCCAGGAATGGTGAGTTTGTTATATACAGTGATGCTTCATTGAAAGGACTTGGTTGCGTCCTAATGCAGAATGATCAGGTAATTACTTATGCTTCACAACAGTTGAAAACTCATGAGGTAAATTACCCTACACATGATTTGGAATTAGCTGCTGTTGTTTTTGCTTTAAAAATTTGGAGGCATCATTTGTATGGAGTAAAGTGTGAAATATATACCGATCAAAAAAGTTTAAAGTATATATTCACTCAGAAAGAGTTAAACATGAGACAAAGGAGATGGCTGGAATTAATCAAGGATTATGATTGTACAATTCATTACCATCCGGTAAAAGCAAATAAAGTGGCTGATGCTTTGAGTCGAAAAAGTAATGCTTCATTAACAATGTTGCGTTTGGAACGTGTTCCTTTGGTTAAGGATTTGATGAACTTTGGCATAGAAGTTGTTGGTGCAGGAAGTCCTTCTGTTTTGTTTCAAGTATCAGTGAGATCATCTCTATCAGATAGAATCAAGCAAGCACAGAAGCAAGACAGTGAGTTGCAGAAAAGGGTAGAGCTGGTTCAGAAAGGTAAGTTGCCTGAATTCAACATTGATAGTGATTGTGTTTTGAGATTTGGGAAGAGATTGTGTGTGCCTTGTGATTCACAGTTGAAGAGAGAGTTGTTATGTGAAGCTCATAGTTCTCCGTTTTCAGTTCATCCGGGCAGTACTAAGATGTATAGAGATCTGCGGGAGTATTACTGGTGGGATGGAATGAAAAGAGACATTGCTGATTTTACTGTGAAGTGTTTGACTTGTCAGCAGGTTAAAGCAGAGCGGCAGTTACCGAAAGGGATGCTTCAGCCTTTACCAGTGCCAGAGTGGAAATGGGAGAATATATCCATGGACTTTGTTGTTGGATTACCGAAGACATCTCGAGGTAATAATGCAATCTGGGTTATTGTTGATCGCTTGACCAAATCTGATCATTTCCTTGCTATACGAGATACTTTCTCTCTTGATCAACTTTCCCGTTTGTATCTTAAAGATATAGTCAGGTTACATGGAGTTCCTCTCTCCATTGTATCGGATCGTGATCCCAGGTTTACTTCTAACTTTTGGAAAGGCCTTCAGAAGTCGTTGGGTACTGAATTAAATTTTAGTACAGCTTTTCATCCTCAATCAGATGGGCAGTCAGAACGAACAATTCAGACATTGGAGGATATGCTACGAGCTTTTTCTATGGATTATCAGGGAAGTTGGGACCAACATCTCTCTTTGGTTGAGTTTTCATATAATAACAGTTTTCATTCCAGTATACAGATGGCACCATTTCAGGCATTATATGGGAAGCGGTGCCGAACTCCAGCTTTCTGGGATGAAGTGGGTGAAAGGAAGTTGATGGGACCAGAATTGGTAGAAGAGATGGCAGAAAAAGTTCAGCTGATTCAGAAACACATGAGAACAGCTCAGAGCAGGCAGAAGAGTTATGCGGATAACCAGAGGAAGGATCTATCTTTCGAGGTAGGTGATCATTTTTTTCTCAAGGTTTCTCCTTGGAAAAGTGTGATGAGATTTGGTAAGAAAGGAAAGTTGAGTCCGAGGTTCATTGGACCATACGAAATTCTGGAAAGAGTTGGATCAGTTGCATACCGAGTGGCTTTACCTCCGAGTTTATCTCAGGTACACAATGTTTTTCACGTTTCGATGTTGAGAAAGTATATGCCAGATCCATCTCATGTTTTGAGTCCAGAGGTAGTTCAGCTGGAAGAGAACCTATCTTATGAGGAACAACCGGTCCAGATTCTTTACCACAGGGAGCAAGTGTTACGGAATAAGGTGATTCACCAGGTAAAGGTTTTGTGGAAAAACCACATGATTGAAGAGGCAACATGGGAATCTGAAAATGCAATGAGGGATAAGTACCCCCATTTATTCAATAAGTAAATAAATTGCGGGGTCGCAATTTTCTAAAGGGGGGAAGGATGTAACATCCCAAGTAAGTAATGAATAATAGATATTTTTATCTATGTCTATTAATTATTAAGATAGTGTTATAGAGGCTTAAAATGAAAATAAATACAATCTTATGCATGGAATACACTAATATTCTTAAAAGATTGTTTTACTGCCTTTTGATGGCAAACCATTTTTGAATCTATATTTTGACAATTTTATAAACTATGTTTGTCAAAATAAACTTATCCTTTATTATTGGGACATCAAAATTTACCTTTTGTGGATTTTTGGTATTTTTCTGACAATGTTCATTTTTTAATGAATAGTGAAAAATACTGCATTTTACATCAAAACTGCTTTTTAATCTAATTTATTTATATGATTAGATTATGTTTTGAATTGGGTTTGAAGTGAAATTAGAATATATTTTTACCATTTTATCCAATGGTGGTCATTGGAATCAATTTCACTTTGAAATTAGACTTAAACCGGTGTCAATCTTTTGATACTTAATGTTTTGTAAAAACACGCTATTTGCTCTGGCAGCGGGAATTAATTATTGAATTAATTAATGTGACTTATATGATTTGAATTTTGTAAAATGGACTTCATTTTTGAATTCGGAATATCAAATATAGCTTAGGGTGAATTTTTGGTAATTTTCTGAAAAACTTCAATTTTTGATGAATAGTGAAATTACTAAGTGGTAATCAAGCAAACTGATTTTTCAGTTAAATGAAAGTTTACCACTAATGTGTACTGAATTTTGAAAATCCAACATACATGGTTGTCATTAATAAGTAAAATGTGGTTCAATGAGATTATAATAATTTTTTGGTGAATAGTAACTTATTAAGTTCTTAATCGCGTTTAGTGGTAATTAGGGTAGTTTAAGGTATAAATAATGCTTTAATAATAGGAAATGACCTAGACACATGTCCCAACCTCATTGGTTGTGTCATGGCCGACCATGAAATGCCATGGGTCAACTTGGGGACCCCATGGATCCACTTTTGTTGGGAAATGACATAAATTACTTTTTATTTAATGTTAAAGTGAAAATGACACAAACATAATATGTTTTACGAAAACAATTTTTAAGTGGGGTTATACAAGTCCAAATTTTGATTATAAATATTCATTGGAAATATAAAAAGATTTCCTATATCATAGTAATTTTTTTATAATTTTTAGACATTAAATAAATTAAATTATTTATGACATAATAATGATGCAGCGATGACATCATTATTTGACGATTTAAATAAAATGGAAAGACAATGTAAAATCTATGAACTAAACATGTCCAAAACCAATTGGATGAGTGGTTTTCGAACCCTTATAACCTTATCCACTAATTATATCAATGTGGGACCTTTTGAAACCGAAACACATTTTCAAATAAAGTAATATTTCTTTACTTTCCAAAAGTGCCCCTCCTCTCCTCTTATAAAAGGCCCCCACCTCTACCTCATTTCACACACTTCTCAAGCCTTTGGCTCGGCCAAACCCTGACCATTTACTCTCTCCACATCCCTCTCCTCATCCTAGAGTATTCCCTTTGGGCAGAAGCCTTTCAAAGGAAGCCTTTAGGCTCAAATCAAAAGGAGTTACACTTTTAAAGGTAATTCTTTCTCTCATGTTCATTTGTTTTATTTTGCTTCTCCAACCCCCTAAACTCTTTTTATTTACTTATTTTGTAACAACACCAGTATATTAAATATACAAGGATGTTGTTATAATATTTATTTGAGCTACACTCTCACACAACTACATCAAATGGTTAAAGAACATACGGTTTCCGTGGATGGCGAAATTCTGCCTCCCGAAACGATGATTGTTCAACACTCATTTAACACCTTCAAAGGTGGCCATTATGATGTCACTATTTTTATATATGATATATAATATGTTTATGTTTTCCTTAATCTTCTGTTTTTTTCATTTTTTTCATACCTTTATGGTTTCCATTATGGGTAAAACACGATATCTTCATTTTAGGAAGTGCGGACTACCGCCCCCTAAAAGTGATTTGATTCGTTAATACCATATGTGGGATGTGTAAAGGATAAAGTTAATGATATTATATATGTTATTATACTGGAATTATAATATACTCTTATATAATTATGATTCCATTCCAGAAAATATGAAATAGAAATGGAAGTAGCGTTCATGCGTACGTACGGCTTACCGTCTCCATGAACGGTGCATTTCATTTCTTACCTCTAAATGATTATGTAATATTATAAATGCATGTAAGTACTGGATATATATGACATATATGATATCTACATAATGAATACCATTATGGATATAATGAACCTTTGACCAAATTAACAACATGTAAGTGTAAGAAGTCTATTTTTGACTTAAGAACCAAATACCGACAAAATGAACATTATTAACTTAACTGATTACATGATGTTCATAACATGGTATAAAAGGAATAATGAACTTGAAAAAGATTCATAAGCAAGTAGAGATTAACTCAAGTTTATTATTCAGGAGATTAAAGAACGGTCGGGTCAAGTCGGATACGAGGTATGGGACTTCGTCTCAATCTCCTTTCGTTGAGGCATATTTTATTTTATACACAACTTTCTTTTATACGGTGTATAAACCCCTTTGAATTTTACGTTTATTCAAAAGGAATCTTTTTTATACGAAGCGTTTACTAAACGACAAAAGGGAATGTTTTTGTCATACGTATGCGGCGACAACGACTTCTCCGCCGTCGTAACCGTTATTTGAGTTTCGACTTCCTCTAAAAGCCATACCTTCTTTTTTTTAAAAGAAAAATAAATACCATGTTTTACTTTAGTATTGAAAATGGTTTTCATAATGTTTTTATTATATCAATGTGTTGTATTGATATCTCGTGATTGAAATGTGGAAATGTTATGTTTCCTTTATGCATGTTTTATGTGATATGATTATGTTATGGTTCTTGGGCATTATTATGAAGACGGGTGGTTCCGTGATAAACTAAGGGCGGGTGAGCCCGTTATAGCTCTCCAATGCATTGGGTAACGCGAAGGAGTGAAACGTTAAGGTTTCTCCGAAGAGATTTTAGGGAATATACTGTGATGGGTATTCCAAACGTAACCAAGAGGGTTACTCCCTACGTAAGAATGTTATGAATGCCTCAAGTTACCTTTATGTCTTATGATTTCTATGATTTATTCATGATTTTATGAGGTATGTTAAAGTGACCATGTTTTATGGGTAAAGTATGATTTCATTATTATGTATATATGAACTCATGTTTCCTTTCCATGTTTTTTTATAACCCATACTGAGTTTTTATGCTCATCCCAAGTTTTTGAAATTTTTTCACAGGTCAAGGGAAAGGTACATGATAAGATGATAGAGTCAAGGATGTGTCAAGAAATAATCCATGTTTTATTTTAAATGTGTTTCCATTGATGGGAATGAAGAATACTATCTTTATGTAACCACTTTGTTTATATGTGGAATGTAATGCAAGTTTTATGATCTAATTCTCTAAAACTCTAAACCCGAAAAGATCCTCAATGTGTAATATTGTAATAACTCAAGATTAAGTAAGGTTTAAGGCTGGGGCCTTATAATATACATGTTTCTAAAGAGGTTCTCTTTAAAAAAGATTTTGTACACACAAAGTGTTTAATTAAATTTTTTAAAGGGGGGGGGGGGTTTCATTTTAAAATGTATTTTGACAGACTTAACACATTGGTTTTCCTTGGGTGCATCATGAAACAGACTTTTCACACTTTCCGTGTGTAATACCACAAGTGGTTTTATGTCACTTTAGTGTGTGTAATTCCATAAGTGGTTATATTGGTTGGATCCACCATTGACCTATATTGGGGATTTTATTTCATATCTAGCACTTATACCCCTAGGTTATATCCCAAATAGTATGCTTTAACATTGATTATTGGTTTATCACATGATGATATTTCCATGGTTATTTGCAGACAGGATTATCTTATGGTGTATCCAAGGTTGGTTTTTCCTATTATTACATACTTTCTTTTGTTCTTTACATTTTATTTGATTTAGTGAATATGGAATATTTTTATGAAAACTAATGGATTATTTAAAAAATAGTTTTATTTTATGAAAATCATTTGTAAGTTGGATTTTTTAAAGCTATATTTATTGTATTCTTGATATTAGAAATTATATAGATTCTTTGGTGGTTCCCTACTAGGATTTGTGATCAAACCCAAATTCTTCCTTTGTGGGGATCTTTATGTTTTTTGTGGGAATCAAGTAAAGGTAATGGAATTTCATAGCATTCTTATTTCTCTTTTTGGTCTTCATCTTTATAGTTGGATGGTTTGGTGGTGACGGATTGTCACACATGTACATGTTAGTCTGGTCTATTTTATCTTTATAGTTTGTCCTATTTGGATTGAATTTTTTTATATCATGGATTTTTATCTTTATTCCATGTTTTATTCTCGTTATATACCCTTTTTATCACACATGAGATTTTTTTGTGTTCCTTTATTGTATCTCACCATGTAGGAGACCCTATTGGGAGACTTGCCTAGTTTGGAATGGTTGGTTTGTTATAAATTAGTATCAAAGGGAATACCTATCTTGAAGTGTTGTGACACTCCTTGGGTGTGATTAAGTGTCTTTTTTAGATAATATCTAGAACCATCAAATTTCAGAGAGTAAGTGTGTAAAAGGGGTCTCACTCACTCAATTACATGTCTGAATCTGAGTTACCATGTGTGGTATGGGATTTTTTTGAAGATTGTGCCTTAGTGGTTGAGGTTGTTTGAATAAACCGACTATGGGAGTTTATTTAAATGAAACTGTTTATTTTTTTATTATTTTATTTCATTAATAAAATTCATTAATTCTTAAATCCTTTTTGTTTAGTGGTATTAATATGGATTTATAGAAGTTTATCTTATGATTTTGTAATTTTCTCTTAAACGGCCTAGTCATTGTATTGTGTTTCATACACAATGAGTAGGAGAAGAGATATTCCTATTTAGAGTGAGAAAAATGTGATATAGGCTCCTCATACAAATCCTATAATGGAACATTATTTAATGGAAGCTTTAATCTATAATATTTAGACTTGAGTTTGAGAAGGCGTTAAAAACCCGACACGAGTACTGAATATAGCTCAGAATTTACTAAGAAGAATATACCTATCTTCCATAGTGATAAAATAACCAAGAAATTTGAGGAGTGGTTTGAGTGGATTGATGGGATATTTATATTTCTAAATAATCCTAAGGAATCTAAAGTGATTTTTTCCACGTATATGCTTGAGGGATAGGGAAAGAAATGTGGGACTCAATTTTGAAAGCTAAGTTTCACGAGGATCTTACCTAGGAATCTTTCCAAAAAATATTTAACTATTAGTTTTATCCTGAAACAATATGTGTATAAAATACCCAAGAGTTTATAGACATTGAGAAAAGGAAGAATAATATTATGTAGTATTACACTTTCTTTTCTGATTTAGTACATTTGTCACTAGATCTTGTTACCAAAGATTACATGAAAGCTCAGAGATTTGAGATGGGGTTGAGGGATGATATTTGGTCAATGATGGTTCTAATTTAAATTATTATTTTTTAGAGGTTTTTGATAAATTATATTTTTAATAGGTAAATATATATGGGAGAATAGGTTTGGGTGGAGCTTCAGTTGGTGCAGTTGTTGGTTAAGTTGCTTCTTCTGGCCAAAAAAGGAAGCGTAAAGGTATTCAATTTTATTTAGTACTAGTCTTAGGAGATTTGTTAGGACAACATCAGGTTTTTTTCTATTAGTGTGGAAGGACTATTTATACCAATCATAATTATACATAATCTCCCATGTATTTTCATCATTGTAGAAAATCTGGCCATCTTAGACATTTTTGTGAAAGGATGTACCATAAAGTTAAGGGTAGATCCACTCTCACCAAGGGTTTGCAGGTTATTTATGATGATTGAAAGAGTGTTGTGTATTATAATTATGCCAATGGAGAAATTAATTTACCTAATAAATCTTAGGGAGGATTTGATACTAGACATATTTAGGTGGCAGGGTATCCACTAGAGGAATCTGATGCAGGGATGGCTACTGCTAGAATTACAGTGTTTATTTCATCTTCTATGGTGATAAAATTATTTGATATAGGTGTTACTCATTATTTTATATCATAAACGTTATTTTACATAT
This sequence comes from Viscum album, assembly GCA_963277665.1. Taxonomy (NCBI): domain Eukaryota; kingdom Viridiplantae; phylum Streptophyta; class Magnoliopsida; order Santalales; family Viscaceae; genus Viscum; species Viscum album. The sequence goes on from OY728121.1 coordinate 1,378,906,521, forward strand.
TGGGATTGTATTTAGATCTTATTCCATTATTTTTGGATCTTTCTAAACCTTTGGTAAAGAGGTCTGAACAAGGTTTCAAATGTCCCATGTGTCGGGTAATTAGAGCCGACTTCGAAGTGGTGTGGGAATTATTAGTTCTTGATATTGATATCTTTGACTAGATTATTGGAATGGATTTAATGATAAGTGTTAATGTCTATATTGACTATTACCATCATCATGTTTAGTTTTTATATCCATAGGGATTCACTCATGTCTCCCAGGGTGATTGGGACTCTAGGTCTAGGAGAGGGAGGATTGTTGGTCAATATGTTGGGGGTGATCTCATGTCATTTGTTGGAGTTGTTCCTTAATTAAGTAGACCCTTTTTGATCATTACACTTTTTATGATTGAAATCTTGTACCCTGAGTTCTATCCAGGTGATTTTTTGGTTTACTACCACAAAGAGATGTTGAGTTTACCATTGATCTAAAACATGGTACATTGTCCATTTCTATGCTATCCTATCATATGAAACCTACCGAGTTTGTGGAATTTAATGTACAACTTGTCAACCTCGATGATGAGGGATTTATTCATTCTAATGTGTCACCATGTGCTTCTCTTATCCTATTTTCTAAGAAGGCATACAAGATCCTTTTACCTTTCCTGGATTATTAGAAGTTAAATCAGGTGATAGTTAAGAAAAAATATCTCTTTCCTTGTATTGATGATATTTTTATTCAAATCAAGGGGTATGTTGGTTTTAATATTAATCCTTGAAAAGTTTACCACCAATTGGCATTTCAAGAAGAGGATATACCCAAGACATCATTTAGGAGTTTTTATGGTAATTTAAAGCTTTTAGTTATTCCATTCTATATCATTAATGCTCCAATAATATTTATGGATTTGATGAACCATATATTTAATTGGTTCTTAGACTATTTTTTTATTGTGTTCATGGATGATATTTTAGAGTATTATAAATTAGAGGAAGAGAACATATACCATTTGGGTATCACCCTTAGAACCTTTAGGGTACATAATTTTTATGGTAATCTTTTCAATTTTGAATTATAGATTCAAGAAGTGATTTTTCTGGGGAATGTTATATCATAGAGGGTAGTGTTAGTGGATCTTGAAAAGTTATTGGCAATTATGTGTTGGGAATAGACTGTAAATGTGTTTTAGATCTAGAGTTTCTTGGGGTTTGTTGGTTATTACAAGTGATTTGTTTAGGACTTATCCAAAATTTCATCTTCGATGGTTTCTTTAAATTGTAATGGTGTAATATTTGAGTGGAACAAAAAATGCAAGAGATATTTTGGGGAACTAAAGAGGTGGTGGAATTGAGATCCAATTTTGATTCTTCCAAAACCAAGTTTAGGATTTGATGTTTTGTGTCACATTGTCTCACATGTTTGAGAATTAAGGTGGAGAACCATAGACCTATTGGTTTATTACAACCCTTACCCATTATGATATGGAATTTGGATGATATTTCCATGGAATTAGTCATTGACTTACATCAAAATCCTAGTGATAAGGAAAAAATTTAGATGATCACTGACTATATCATGAGATAAATACTTTTCCTCCCTATCAAATAGATCAAGAAATTAGAGTATCTTAGGGTCTTATATTTCTGATAGGTTATGAAAATTTATGGGGTTCCCTCTATGATTGTTTCTAACCGAGACCCTAGTTTCACCTCCTGTTTTTAGAAAATTTTGCGATAGGAAATTATTTCCTAGTTGAAATTGTGCATGGAATATCATTCACAGATGGATGGAAGGACAGAGAGATATTTCTAGGTTCTTGAGTATATGCTTTGGGTATGTTTTCTTGATTTCAGTGGTTCTTAGGAAAATCATTTTCCTCTGGCTGAGTTTTCCTTAAAAAATAGTTATTAGTACTTGATTAGGATATCCACTTTAAGGAACTATATGGGAGGATTTTTAGATATACCTTGTGATGGACATAGTTGATAGAGATGTTCTTGGTTGGGCTAATAATTATTTATGATACAATGTGAAAGGTACATTTTATACAAAATAGGTTGATCACGGTGCATAGTTGTTAAAAATTCTATGCATACAATCATTTCCATAAGCTAGAGTCTGAGGTTGCTGATTGGATTTTTCTTATATTTTCACTTTTCTTAGTACACCATCGATTGGGTATACATGGTAAGTTGGAATCAAGGTTTTTTGGCCCCTTTGATATTGTGTAGCATCTTAGAAAAGTGGAATATCGGTTGGAATTTACATTTTAATTGAGTTCTATCAATGATGTGTTCCATGTTTTCTAGCTGAGGAGGTATCAACGAGATCATTCCCATGTGATTGAATGGGAGTATGTCGATCTTGATACCGACACCACTATAGTTGAGAAATCAATTCATATTATGGATCATTGAGATAATTTACTATGTGTTAAAAAAATTCCCTTAGTCAGTGTACTCTATAAATGTAGATGGGATATGCATGATGTGTGAGAGAATGAATTTTTGATGAGGCAGAAGTGACATTCAATTTTTTTGAGTCCAATATCTTGAGTAATTTTTGGGTAAATAAAGTGATTATGGAGGGGATATTGGAACATACCGTTACCTTCTTTCATGTACTTCTTAACTCTTATATTTACTCCCTTTTTTGGGTGTGTTTAAATCCTTATGAGGATGAAGATATTTTGTCAGGGAAAATGAAATAAATATTAGGGATATATGTTTACTGGAATTTTTGGGTTTAAGTATATATGTTTCTTAGGTTTTAGAGGTTTTTCCTTGGGTTCAGAGAGATTTGGAGTTATTTCAGGGTCATCATAATCTGGGCTGCACACTGCATTCTAGACACATTCATACTATAAACTGGTTACATGATGTGAATCCACTGTAGAGAAGGTTCCATGAGTTTATTTTAGAGCATGAAACATTAAAATCCATGAAACCTTTTCACATTTTCTATTGGTCAATCAGGATTAATTTAACTTGAGGTGATATTTTTTTCAGTGTATTTTTTAATTGAGGAATTCACATCATCAAATGAATTCATGATGTGATTTGTTTAGGACTAGTGATTTTATCATGATACACATATTAATCTTATCCCATTTGATGTGTTGTCTTCCCTCTTGAAACCTAAGGATATTCTGGTTAATTTTGGGTTCCTTCATTCTCCAGATTGCTTTCCTCGAAATGGTTGATCACCAATGTGGTGGGTTGTCTTCCTTCGGGTATGTGTAATATCCCTCTCACTATTTTTCTTTATTGACCTTGGTTTTGAAGAGGTGTGTGCTATGTTTTTTTATTGTTTGATAACTGAGATATTATCTTGATTGATCCTTTATAGTTTTACCACATTCCTTGTCTATTGGAGGCCAATATTCTTGTTTTCAATATATGTTGTAAAAGGTGCTTATGTTTCCTCTATTCTTTAGGTAGGTGTATCTATACAATTGGTTCTAATTCACTAATTAACTTAATTTCTTGTCAATTAATTTGGTTTTTTCATTTAAATTTATTTATTATACCCTTTAATGGATTTTTTTAGAAAATATACAATTTTTAAACAGGTTTTTCTTAAAAATAGATTTGTGAACACCAAGTGGTTTGTTAAATGATTTAAAGGGTGGTTTTGGATTTGAAATGTATTCTTATAGACTTAGCACATTGGGTATCCTTAGGTTCATCAGTAAATATACCTTTCATGCTTTGTGTGTATGATGACACCAGACATTTTATGTCACTTTAGTGTGTCTAATTTCACAAGAGGTTATATTGGTTTGATCCACATTAGTCATATATTTGGGATTTTATTTCATGTATAGTTTGTATTCCCGTAGGTTAGAGCCCAAATAATGTTCTTTTTTATTGATGATTTGTTTATAACACGATGGTATTTTCATGGTTATTCACTCACATTCTTATCTTATGGTGTATCCATGGTTGGTTTTTATTTTGCTTACATGCATTCTTTTTCTCTTGATGTTTTCCAAGATTTGGTGAATATGGTATTTTTTTATGAAAAACATAAGGATGATTTACAAAATAGTTTTTTTATGATAATAAATTATAAAATGGATTTTTTTTAATTATGGAGCTATTGAATTCTTGATATTAGAACTTGTATATATTTTATGGTGGTATCCTATGGAGCTTTGTGATCAATTCCCAATTTTTCATTTGGAAAATTGTAGATGTCGTTCTATAGTACTCATGTAAAGGTAAGTGAATTGTTTAGCATCCTGGTTTATCTTGATAGTCATTGTCTTCATAAAAGGATGGTTTGGAGGTGATGGGTGGTCTCATAGAGACATTTTAGTTTTTTTGTTTTGTCTTTCTGGTTTGTATTATTTGGTTTGACTTTGTTGGTATTAAGGATATTTTATCTTTATTCCATACTGTATTCTAGTTGTATACCTAGTTTTTGTTTCACATGAGACTTATTTTTTGTTCCTTTATTGCACCTGACCATGTAGCGGACCCTCTTGGGAAACTTGTCTAGTTGGTGTTAGTTGGTTCATAAAATAAAATCTACATAGACTACCCAAAGATGTGCCACTAACACCATCCGATCATCACATATTCTAGCTCCCTCCTTCCCGTCTTCATCCTTACTGGTCTCAACCTACTCCATTGTCTATAGTGACTTTGGCACTTTGTGTGTGCCCAGGTTGGATTCCCCATAATGGAATACACCTCTTACTTGGTCATTCCTTGTAAGCGCTCATCAGTTTTATGCAAAAAATGTCACCACATCAATTTATATAGATTGAATGACTAAATATTCAATAAATTCAATCAACATTAATTTTTCCATCAATTGATATTGAGAATTAACTCTCCATTATTGTTGAGAGAGAAACCTATATTAATGTTGAGAAAAGACTCTCCATTAAAAAATTTATCTCTCTCAAATAATGGGTTCAACCCAAATGAATTATGACTTGATAATTGATTTTGCAGGTTGAGTAAAACAATAAAAATTATAAAAAATATATTTATATTACAAAACACACAATGAAGTGTTTATTTAAGAATCAATAATCCTTTGATTTGTAACTTACCAAATAAATGTACCTATACTTTAAAAGAATTATTTATAAGTAATAATTATGATTTTGTGATACAATCTAACCCACAGAGGATACACCCGACACTATTATAAATCACCTTTTTATCAATCTTAGAAATTTAATTTATCAGAACTAAAAAAGTAAAGAAATTTAAAGAACCCTTAAAAGTTAGATGCTTTTATCAATGTTAAAAAAGAACAATAAAGGTTCCCTTCATCAGTAATATTTCTAGCACTGAAAAAGTACCTTTTTTTTAAACTATTTCTAGAACTGATAAAATACCTTTTATCATCACAAAATTTGGTATATATAAATGCACAAGTTGCATCAGTGTGCTGCTACATTTACAACACAATGAAATAATATTAAATTGAAAAATAATTTCAAACATTTAAAAACATTTAAAAACACACTTCACAATTTAATTTTAAATAAATTTACATTACAAACATTTCAATACATTAAAAGTACATTAAATATCAAATTTTAAAATAAATTAAAAGAAAAACATGGTGGACCTATATTATATTGTTTTTTGTGAGCCCATTTCAAAAGAGTCCAATCACACTACTTGTTTCTGAACAGATAACCCTAGCTCAAACAAAAGAAGTGTGTTCATGTTGTAACACCCCAGGGTTTTGAAAATAAATATAGAATGAAATTTTATAATGTAGCCATTAAAACACAACTTTGCCTCTTCTATGTTTTGAATTTTGAAAAATGGTCATCTAGAGTTGTGTTCAGTAAGTCATTTGGAGTCCGATAGAACAAACTTGATTTTTTTAGTAAATAGTAACATACCCTTATGAATAGTAATATTAATAGTAATACGACCCTAATGAATAGTAAATTTTATTATTATTTTATTTTCTTAAGGCTAGTAGATAATAACATCTTGGTTAATTTTTCATTGTGATAAAGAAGTAGATGTAGAATTAGAAGTATTAATTTTTGAATTAAGTATTATTTTATTTAAAATTTAAATTAATAATATTTAGAAAATTATTTTTCAAAAATGGAATTCACTTTTGAATTCTACGCATCGAAAAATGGTCGGGGTGATTTTTTGGGATTTTTCGAAAATTTTAGAATTTTTGATGAATAGTAAAATATGATAAAATACGATAAATGCTAAATACTTGATTTACTGCATCATAGGTGATGCAAGGATGATGTAAGCCCACTTGATTAGAACTCACATTCCATTATTACTATTAGGGGTCACATGAAACAATACTATTGGTTGTATTGAGGGAAATAATAAAATAATGAATAAAATATTCAAAAATTACTCCTCTCCTCCACTATAAACCCCCCACCTCTTCTCTTCACTTCTCTAAGCCTTGAATCTCCTAAAATTTCTGCCCAATTACCCTTCCCTAGTCTCTATTCAAGTCCAAGAAGCTTCTGGTCTTCCCAAAATACCAAAACCCCTTCCCTTAAGGAGTTTCTCAAGGAGGTTATTTCAAGAGGTAAAGCACCCTTCTTTTTCATTTGGTTTCATTTCTATTTTTCTTATTTTGCTATCCTCTCCTCTATTCCTCTGTACAAGTGATCATTATAACTCCAGTAACATATATATATGGGATTTATATCATGTGAATGGAAGAACCATCATAAATATTCTTACTCCCTCCTTTTTATTTTATAAACAAAATCGACGTCCATGAGGTTCCGATTTATAACCTTCGTGGAGAACGAAGTTTCATTCTTAAATTTCTTCTTAATTACTGGTCATGAAAAAATATTCATGGTTTAACCAGACTATAATATATGTGTTATAACCTAATTAATGTTTAGGAACCAGAATATGTACATATAATTAAGTTATATGACAAAACTAGTTCATAATATTCCAAATATCGCCGAATAATTGAAGTGGTGGTCATCTAATGATTCATCCTCATTCTATGTAACCAAATGATGGAAATGACTATTATCAATTATTTATGTTCATTATTAATATATAATTCCAATCCTGGAGATTTATAACCATTCCACAAGAACTTCATTAAATAAAAACAAGTGAACCGAATATGAAAATAAAGGAAACAAACACTCTAGAACGATGAAATTCAATACAATAACTTGTCAATAAAGACATAAATGAACTAACAAGAATTATGGTAAACTAAATAAATGTATAATAGTTTCTTAAATAAGTTATTAACAAGTATAATTTCGTATTCCAGGAGCTTAAGTACAAGATAGGAACACGTTTGGAGTTAAGGTAAGGGTTTCTTCATATCACTTCCATTCTCATGATATTTTCCATATTCACTAGTAATACTTTTGTATGGTGTATGTATACTGAACATTGATGTCACATATAATGAATATCTTTATATTCATGGTATTAAATCTATCATTTTTATGTTATTAATTTTGGGGCATATGAATCATTTGATTACAAAGTGTAAGAGTTTTTCCATCCGAACTTCCATTTTCATTCGAGATACTTTCATTGTCTAAATACCTCAATGAAATTCTTATGAATTGTTATGTACTCCTCATATATTCTGTGTGAGTATGATATATATGTTTAAAAACCAGAATCATTCCATATTTTATGGATATATACATGTTTTAAAAGGAACTTTCAAAATTGTTTCCAAAATACAAGCCCGGTTCAAGGGAATTTCTCAAATTCTTACCTATTTTCAAGGGCACTCTATAATCTTTTGTTGGAAACCATTATCTTTATAAAATCACTCATTTTATTATGAAAATACTATCTTACTTCACTTCTGTTTTTATACAAATATTTTCCAGAGGAACTCTTCTTTTCAAAATAAAGGAGTATTTATCTCCGGAATTGCTTAATGATTTTATAAGAGTGTTTTCATATAATTCAACACTCTTGTTGATTCCATGGTATTATTGGGTTTAATCATTTATGAAATCATCTACCATATTTTATTTAATGGTTTATGACTAACTCTATTGTGGATTATTTATCCTAAAACCATTCACCATATTATTCCGAATGGTTAGTGTTTTATGTTTAATGATTGTGAAAAGATGGTTACATTTCATATGATAGTTTCAATATGAATGTATATGTTTTTTATTTTGATCCCCACTCATATGAGGAATGCATTGGACTTATTATGTGACGTTTGGGGCACGCTATATCCCCTCGATGCATCGGTAGGTCTCATGAGACAAATAGACGTGGAATTGGACGAGGCCTTTCCCAATGTGATATAGATTTTGGCCGAGGCCTTAATCACAAGATGTCTTGGCCGAGGCCATGAAAAAATTATTCAGAATGTCCGAAATATGAACTTACCACATTATGAAGCTATTAATTGAAATTTCATGTGGTTATTCGACTAGTATAATACCCATGATTATGTTTTATTATGGCATTATTTACTCATCTCATTTTCCTGCCATAATGTGTTCATATTTTTTATTAAAGGCATGTGTTTTAAATTATTCACCATGTATAATGTTTATATTATCTTCCACTGTATTGATTACACTTACTGAGCGTTTGAGCTCATCCCTTTCTTATGTTTCATTTTCTCAGGATATGAAGAAGTAATTTATGAATGACTTGCAAGCATAATTTAGGAGACATGATGTTTCTAGTGGAATAAAATAGTGTTTTTGTTTCCTATCATATTTTAATGATAAGATTATGTATGTAACTTGTTTCCAATAATACTAAACTACTCGGTATTTGGAGATTCATATTCCTTGTATGTATGACAACATAATCAAACAAGGCACCGACTCCAGGCAACTGGGGTCGGGTCCTTACAGTTGGTATCAGAGGAGGTTTAGTAGAATACTTGGAAACTAGATTTAGAAAACGTAGAATTAGGGAAGAGTCCGTAAGTTAGTCTTTGAGGATATACAAACAATACCGTCCTGGTATTTTGGTAAGGCGTAGATTATGTGGATCTTTCAAGCAATACATCCTTGTCTGGATACAAACAGGTAGAGGTGGCTCTGGCACAGATGTATCTAGTGGTAAAACCTGAAAACACCACTTTGAGCTAGACTCGAATGGGAACTGGTACACGACAACGGGGATTGCTTCACTCTTGGTTACGACACTCCTAGGGGATATGCTTAGGATAATTCACATTTTCTTTACAAGCCATTATGAAGGAGTTTAATGTCAATATTTCTCAAAGAAATCATTTTTTGTGAATATGGGATTATCCATGCATAGGATCTCAATTTTTTTAAGTATTTTTAAGTTACGATTATACATTATGATTCATAACCTAATATAGTGTATGCCATTATCTAGATATGGAGCCTAGTGGACGAAATGTAAATCGCATGAATGCACGTGTCCCCTATAGGGATTTTCCTCCGACGCAAGACAATGATGTTGGCTATAGTGCTGTGACTGGTGCTAAGAAACTCATAACTATAATGGGACAAATTACTCGGGTTATGAATAATAACCTTACCTGTATGGAGCATCCAGATCCACCACATGAAGTATCCATGCTAGATCTCTTTATGCGACAACATCCTCCATCATTCAACGGGACTACAAACCCGTTTGTAGCAGAGTAGTGGATATGTTCCCTTGAGAAGATATTTCTCACTTTGGGATATAATGAAAGAGAGAAGGTTATCATGGCATTATATCGTCTATCAGAAGATGCGGATCAGTGGTGTCCATTAATCCAAAACACAAAGGAAGAGGAAGAGTTAGAAGATATAGAATGGAGTGATTTTAAGGAAATATTATTAGAAAAATATTTACCTCATGAGCAGCGAGCAGATATGGAGAGACAATTCTGGAATCTAAGGCAGAAGGAAGATGAGAATGTTTCAAGGTACAAAGCTAACTTTACAAGATTAGCAAGACATGTTGTAGACTACATATGGAATCCAAGGAGAAAAATTGATCAATTATTTGATGGCCTAAAGCCATTCCTTTGGAGGGAACTGGTCTCCCAAAGTTTTTCTTCTTATGAGGATATAGTTTCATGTTCCATCAAGATAGAAAAAGAATTCTCTAAGTCTTATGACTTTAAGGGAAAGCAAGAAAAGAAGAGGGCTGCTGAAAACCCTGGGAAAGGAAATAAGGAAACAGGGAAGAAGGGAAGAGTTGAATTTCCACCATGTGACAATTGGAGAAGGAAACATCCTTGTGCATGCTTAAAAGGAAAAAGAGTATGCTACAAATGTGGTCAGAAATTCCATCTTGTTGGTGATTGCAAAGGGAAGAAGGAAGCCAATGATATTCAATGATATATTTGTCGAGAGATGGGACACTATGATAATGATTGTCTAAAACATCAAGGAAATATGCAATAGAAAAGGGCAATGGATAAGGGAAAAGCTTAAGCAATCACAACTGCAGAGGTTGAAGTTCCTAATGACATGGTGGAAAGTACTTTAATTGTTTCCTCAAGTTTATTCAATGCTTTATTTGATTCTGTATCATCATATTGTTTCATATCTTCCCAGTTTTCTAAGAAACTTAGATATTTCCAATTTGATTTAACAAGGGAGTTTTCAATCAAAACACCTAAGGGAAGTATCATTTCTAAAAGTTCTGTCAATCAGTTCCCATTAAGGCATATAAATGTTCTTTATCTACTGATCTCATTGTCATACCCATGATTTAATTTGATATAATCCTCGGTATGGATTGGTTTTCGGACCATGATGCAAAAATTTATTGTAAAAATAAGGAGGTTACAATTTTTGATGACAATGATAAAGAACACCTTATCTTTAGAGAAAAATCATCACCACCTGATTCTTATCTAGATCCACCCCAGTAGCTCAACTAAATTCAATTATTGGGGAGGAAGAGAATGAAATAACTGTGGGTGAGGAAAGGAATGTTCAAATAGAGGATATACCTATTGTGATAGAATATGTTGATGTGTTTCCAGAATATTTACCTAGACATCCTCCAGAACGAGAAATTGAGTTTTCCATTGATTTAATTCCTGGTTCAAGGCCCATATCGAAGACCCCTTATAGAATGGCCACTGTGGAATTAGTGGAACTAAAGAATCTACTAGAGGAATTGAGTAATAAGGGATTTATTCAACCTAGTGTTTCTCCATGGGGATCCCCTGTCCTCTTTGTCAAGAAGAAAGATGGATCCATGAGGCTTTGCATTGATTATAGGGAAATCAATGCTATTACAATAAAGAATAAGTATCCCATTACTCGCCTTGATGATTTATTTGACCAACTGTATGGAGCTCAATACTTTTCAAAGTCTGACCTTTGAACTAGATATCATCAGTTTAGTGTGAATAAGGAAGACATTCTGAAAATAGCATTTCGAACCAGGTACGGGAATGACGAGTTTACAGTAATGCCTTTTGGATTGAATAATGCACCAACTTTCTTCATGGATCTATTGAACATAGTTTTCAAGGAATATATCAATGATTTTGTAGTGGTATTTATTGATGATATCTTGGTATACTCCAAAAGCTACGAAGATCATGAAAATCACTTGCGCATTATCCTGAAGACCCTTAGAAGACATGAATTATATGAGAAGTTTAGCAAGTGTGAATTATGGCTTCAGGAGATTTCTTTTCTTGGCCATATTGACTCTAAGGATGGAATCCTAGTTGATCCTGTAAAGACAAAGGCAATCCAAGATTGGCCCATGCAAACAAACATAACTGAGGTACGCGGTTTTATTGGCTTAGCGGGTAATTATCGAAGTTTTGTATAGAATTTTTCCCGACTGGGTAACCCACTAATGAAGCTCACACGTAAATTGGTTAAATTTGTTTGGAAAAAATATTATAAAGAATGTTTTGAAGAACTGAAGATAAGATTAGTCAATTCTCCTATATTGACTCTACCATCAGGGAATGACAAGTTTGTTATTTATAGTGATGCTTCAAAGAAAGGACTTGGTTGTGTCATTATGCATAATGATAGGGTTATTACTTATGCATCACAACATCTAAAAATTCATGAGCAAAACTATCTTACTCATGATCTTCAGTTAGCTACTGTATTCTTTTCTTTGAAGATATGGAGACATTATCTCTATGGTGAAAAATGTGAGATTTATACTGATCACAAGAGTTTGAAGTATATTTTCTCAAAAAAAGAACTCAACATGAGGCAAAGGAGATGGGTTGAAATACTCAAGGATTATGATTGCACGATACACTACCACCCGGGGAAGGCAAATAAGGTGGAAGATGTTTTGAGTAGAAAATATCATTGAGTTTTGAACATGATGAGAGTTGAAAGGGATCCTATTTTCATGGATCTAGTAAAGATGGATACGGGAATAACCATGGAAGGTGAAACATCAATACATTTTAAAATGGTTTCCAAATAATCATTACTATAAAGGATAAAAAGTTATCAAGCTGATAATGAGGAGTTTCAAAAGAAGATTAAAGTTGTGAATGATGGGAAATTGAGTGACTTCGTATATGAAGATGGAATTTTGAAATTTGGGAAGTGACTTTGTGTTCCTGATATACCTGATCTAAAAAGGGAATTGTTGGATGATTCTCATAGTTCCAATTTCTATATAAACCCTGGTAGCACTTAGATGTATAGAGTTTTGAAGGAACATTTTTGGTGGGACAACATAAAGAGGGAGATTGATGATTTTGTGTCAAGATGTATGGTTTTTCAACAAGTGAAAGCTGGAAGGCAACAGGCTGGAAGAGTGCTGCAACCTCTTCCCATACCTGAGTGGAAATGGGATAATATCACGATGGAATTTGTCATGGGACTACCAAAGACTCCTAGAAGGAATAATGCAATATGGGTCATTATTGATAGTCTTACCAAGTCAGCACATTTTCTTTCTATAAGAGAAGATCTATCACTTGAACATCTAGTAAGACTATATATTAATGAAGTTTTGAGACTTCATGGAGTACCCCTATCAATTGTTTCTAATCATGATCCACATTTTTCATCAAGATTCTGGAAAAGTCTTCAGAAGGCCCTAGATAGTGATCTTCGTTTGAGCACTTCCTACCACCCACAAACTGATGGACAATCAGAACGAACTATTCAAACATTGGAAGACATGTTGAGGTCTTGGTCACTTGATTTTCAAGGCATGTGGGATCAGTATTTACCTCTCGTAGAATTTTCCTACAACAATAGCTTTCATTCAAGTATACAGATGGCACCCTATAAAGCATTATATGGGAGGCAATGTCATACACCAACTTGGTGGGATGATGTTGGTGAAAGAAATCTTGTGGGCCCAGAACTAGTTGAAGAAACAATGAGAAAGGAAAAGATTATCCAGAACCATATAAAAATAGCTCAAAGTAAGCAAAAGAGCTATGATGATAACTGAAGGAAGGATTTGGAATTTCAGGAAGGTGATCATGTTTTCATAAAGGTGTCTCCATGGAAGGGTATTATATGATTCCGTAAGAAGGGAAAGTTAAGTCACAGGTACATCAGACCTTTTGAAATTCTGGACCGAATTGGAGCCGTAGCTTACTGGTTGGAAATGCCGCCAAGTCACTCCAAGGTTCACAATGTGTTCCATGTGTCAATGTTAAGAAAGTACATTCCAGATCCAACACATGTACTCACTTATGATGAAGTGGAACTTGAGCCCGATCTATCTTACTGTGAAGAGCCTATCAAGATTCTTGATACCAGAGAACAATTTTTGAGAGATCAGACAACTCATCTGGTGAAGGTTCTATGGAGGAACCATAATATGGAGGAAGAAACATGGGAGCCTGAGGAGCTTATGTTAAAGACATACTCGAATATTTTTAGGTAATATTCTGTGAATTTCCAGGATGAAATTTTTTTAAGGAGGGGAGAATATAACACCCCAAAGTTTTGAAAATAAATATAGAATGAAATTTTATAATATATCCATTAAAACACAAATTTGCCTCTTCTGTGTTTTGAATTTCGAAAAATGGTCATATAGAGTTGTGTTCAGTAATCATTTAGAGTCTGATAGAAAAAACATGATTTTTTAGTAAATAGTAACATACCCTTATGAATAGTAATATGACCCTAATGAATAGTGAATTTTATTTTCTTAAGGCTAGAAGATAATAACATATTGGTTAATTTTTCAATGTGATAAAGAAGTAGTTGTATAATTAGAACTGTTAATTTTTGAATTAAGTATGATTTTATTTAAAAGTTAAATTAATAATATTTAGAAAATTATTTTTCAAAAATGGACTTCCCTTTTTAATTCTACACATCGAAAAATGGTAGGGGTGAATTTTTTGGATTTTTCTAAAATTCTAGAATTTTTGATGAATAGTAAAATACGATAAAATACGATAAATGCTAAATACTTGATTTACTACATCATAGGTGATACAAGGATGATGTAAGCCCACATGGTTAGAACTCACATGCCATTATTACTATTAGGGGTCACATGTAACAATACCATTGGTTTTCTTGAGGGATATAATAAAATAATGAATTAAATATTCAAAAATCACTCCTCTCCTCCACTATAAACCCCCCCCACTACCTCTTATATTCACTCCTATAAGCCTTGAAGCTCCTCAAATTTCTGCCAAATTACCCTTCCCTAGGCTCTATCCACGTCCAAGAAGCTTCTGGTCTTCCCAAAAGACCAAAACCCCTTCCCTTACGGAGTTTTCTCAAGGAGGACATTTCAAGAGGTAAAACACCCTTCTTTTTCATTTGGTTTCATTTCAATTTATCTTCTTTTGCTATCCTCTACTCTCCTTTTCTGTCGAAATGATCATGATAACTCCAGTAACATATATATACTGGATTTAAATCATTTTAATGGAAGAACCATCATAAATATTCTTACTCCCTCCCTTTTATTTTATAAACAAAATCGACGTCCATGAGGTTCCAATTTATAACCTACGTGGACGACGAAGTTTCGTTCTTCAGTTTCTTCTTCATTACTGGTCATGAAACCCTATTCATGGTTGAGACAGAATATAATATATGTTTTATAACCTTATTAATGTTCAGGAACCATAATATGTACATATAATTAAGTTATATGACAAAACTAGTTCATAATATTCCAAATATCGCCGAATAATCGATGTGGTGGTCATCAAATGATTCATCCTCATTCCATGTAAAAAAATGATGAAATTGAAAATTATCAATTATTTATGTTCATTAATAATATATAATTCTAATCCTGGATATTTATAACCATTCAACAAGAACTTCATTAAATAAAAACAAGTGAACCGAATATGAAAATAAAGGAAACGAACACTCGAGAATGACGTAATTCAATGCAATAACTTGTCAATAAAGAGATAAATGAACTAACAAGAATTATGGTAAACTAAATACATGTATAACAGATTCTGAAATAAGTTATTAAAAAGTATAATTGCATATTCGAGGAGCTTAAGTACAAGATAGGAACAGGTTTGGAGTTAAGATAAGGGTTTCTTCATCTCACTTCCATTCTCATGAGATTTTCCATATTCAATAGTAATACTTTTGTATGGTGTATGTATACTGACCATTGATGTCACATATCATGAATATATTTATCTTCATGGTATTAAATCTATCATTTTTATGTTATTAATTTTGGGGCATACGAATCATTTGATTACAAAGTGTAAGGGTTTTTTCACCCGAACATCCATTTTCATTCAGGATACTTTCATTGTCTAAATAACTCAATGAAATTCTTATGTATTGTTATGTACTTATCATATATTCTATGTGAGTATCATATATATGTTTACAAACCAAAATCCTTCCTTATTTTACGGATAGTTACATGTTTTAAAAGGAACTTTCAAAATTGTTTCCAAAATACAAGCCCGGTTCAAGGGAATTTCTCAAATTCTTACCTATTTTCAAGGGCACTATATAATATATTTTTGGAAACCATTATCTTTATAAAATAACTCATTTTATTATGAAAATAATATCTTACTTCACTTCTGGTTTTATATAAATATTTTCCAAAGGAACTCTTCTGAGGAATGCATTAGACTTATTATGTGACGGGTGGGGCCTGCTATAGCCCCTCGATGCATCGGTAGGTCTCATGAGACAAATAGACGTGGAATTGCTCGAGGTCTTTCCCAATGTGATATGGATTTTGGCCGAGGCCTTAATCACTATATGTCTTGGCCAAGTACATAAAAAAATGATTCATAATGTCCAACATATGCACTTTTTTATTATGAAGCTAGTAATTGAAAGTTCATGTGGTTATTCGACTAGTAAAATACCCATGATTTTGTTTTATTATGGAATTATTTAATCAGCTTATTTTCCTGCCATAATTTGTTCATATTTTTTATTAAATGCATGTGTTTTAAATTATTCACCATATCTAATGTTTATATTATCTTCTGCTGTATTGCTTACTCTTACTGAGCATTTGAGCTCACCCCTTTCTTCTGTTTCATTTTCTCAGGATATGAAGAAGTAATTTATGAATGAATTGAAAGCATAATATAGGAGACATGATGTTTCTAGTGGAATAAAATAGTGTTTTTGTGTCCCATCATGTTGTAATGATAAGCTTATGTATGTAACTTGTTTCCAATAATACTAAACTACTCGGTCTTTCGAGATTCGTATTCCTTGTATGTATGCCAACGTAATCAAACAAGGCACCGGCTCCAGGAAACTGGGGTCGAGTCCTTACACATGTAATAAGAAAAAAATGATTATATAAATAATATTATAAATAAATTAATGAAACATAAATATGATACAATAATACATTAATAAAATAATTACTTTAAACTAAAAACATGCACCTATTTCAAATTGACATGCATTCGATTCTTACACATCAGAAATGATATATGGATTATTTTCTAATTTATTAAGAAAATATAAGTATGTTTTCTAAATTTCGAGTATGTGACATGTGTTTTGACATAAAATGTTGAATTTAAACTGAAACACACACTTTGAGTCATACCAGGCACGCTGTATATTGGATTTATGTGAGGTTAATTCCTACATGTCACAAATGACTTATGGATTTCTTTCTTAATGTATCTAGTAAATATGAGTGTTTTTGTTTGGTTTTGAGTGAGTGATGCATGTTTTGAACTAAAATGAAAATTTTATACTAAAAAATAACACTTTGAGTCATACTGAGAACACTATGTTTCATATTGAAATTTATTTAATTCTTAAATTTCATAAATGAAAATGAATATTTTGAAAAGATTATTAAGTTAATATGAGTGTTTTTTATGTTTTTAGTGAGCGATGTTGTTACAAATAAAAATCTCACTTTAAAACTAAAAACATGCACTTTGAATCATATCGGGCACACTGTGTTTCATATTGACATTAAGTTAATTAATACACATGAAAATTGAATTATGGATTTTTTTTCTAATGAAAGAAGAGAATCAAAGTGAGATTTCTCATTTTTCAAAGAGTAACATATGTTTTGAACTAAAATGTCACTTTTAAACTGAAAACAAAAACTTTTCATTATACCAAGAACACCATGTGTAGAATTGATGTGAGGTTGATTCCTACAAGTCAAAAATAACATATGTATGATTTTAGTAAATTATGAAGATAGTCCAAGTATTTTTTCTTTGGTTTTAATGAGTGATGTATGTTTTGCACGAAAATATCACTTAAACTAAAAATGTGCACTTTGATTCATACCATGCACACCGTGTTTCATATTAATCTGAAGTTTATTCTTACATATCATAAATGATTTATTAATCATTTTCTTAATGTATCAAGGCAATTTATGTGCATTTTCTCAGTTTTGATTATGCGACATGTGTTTTGAACTATAATGTACATTTTAATTAAAAACATAAACTTTCAATCATATTGGTCAGACCATGTGTTGGATTGACATGAAAAAAATTCATAAACATAAAAAAACTTATAGATAACTTCTAAAATATCAAGAAAATTTGAACATATTTTCTCAATTTTCAGTGATTGGTGTAAGTTTTGAACTCAGATGTCACTTTTAAATTAAGAACACACACATTGATTCATAATAGACACACCTTGTTTCAAATTAACTTGCAGTTGATTCCAACAAATAAAAAATTATTTATGGATTAGTTTTCTAATTTATGAAGATAATATGAGTGTTTTTTCTTAGTTTTGAGTATGTTACATGTTTCTTGAACTAAAATTTCCATTTTAAATAAAAATACACACTTTCCACCACACCAAGCACACCATGAATTAGATTGACCTACAGTTGATTTCTGCATGTCACAATTGAATTATGAATTTGTTTCATAAAGTATCAAGACCATCCAAGTACGTTTTATCATTTTTAGTGAGTGACACATTTTTTGAACTAAGAATTCACTTTTAAACAGAAATCACATACTTTGAGTCATACCCAGAAGACTGTGTATTCGATTAATATTTGATTAATTTCTAAATGCCACAAATGAATTATGAATCATTTTAATAAATTATTAGGAAAATATAATCTTTTTACTTGGTTTTGAGTATAAGGAACACATTTTGATCTAAAATTCCCCTTTTAATTAAAAATAATAACATTAGATCATACAAGGCACATTGTGTGTCCTATTGACATGAAACTGATTAATACAAATAAAAATTAACATATATACTATTTTATTAAATTATAAAAGAAATATGAGTGTGTTTTCTCAGGTTTCAGTGAGTGACAAATGTTTTGAAGTAAAATGTCACTTTTAAACTAAAAAACACAATTTGAGTCATACCAGGCACATTGTGTCTCAAATTAACATATAGTTAATTCCTAGAAAAAAATGATTTACGAATAATTTTCCCAAATTATAAAGTCAATTTGAGAATTTTTTATTGGTTTTGTGTATGTGATGTGTATTTTGAACTAAAATTTCTATTTTACATAAAAGCACACACATTAAGTCATAACAGATATAAATTATGTTATATTGACATGAGACTGATTCCTACACAGATAAAATGACTCATGGATCATTTTTTTAAAGTATTAAGACAATGTTAGTTTGTTTGATTGGTTTTTAGTGAGTGATGCATGTTTTGAACTAAAAGGTCACTTTTAAACTGAGAACATGCACTTTGAGTCATAACAGGAACAACCTATATTGGATTAACATGTATTTAATTTTTAAAAGTCCCAATTGACTTATGGAACATTTTAATAATGTATAAAAACAACTTGAGTTAATTTTCTTAGTTTTCAATTAGCGATGAACATTTTGAACAAAAATGAACTTTTAAAATGAAAACATATACTTTGAGTCATACTATCCACACCATGTGTCATATTGACATGTTGTAGATTTCTCTATGTAAAAAATGAATTGTTAGTTATTTTTATGAAGTAAAAGAGTGATCTGAGAATGTTTTCTTAGTTTTGTGCATGTGATGTGCGTTTGAACTTAAATTTTAATTTTAAATAATAACATGCACTTTCAGTCATATCGGCCACACTATGTGTCATATTGACATGAGTTTGATTCCTACATATAAAAAATGACTTATGTATCTTTTTCCAAAAGTACAAAGACAATAAAAGCATGTTTTCCTAGTAAAACAAAAATTTGTTTCACCATCATGTTATTAAAAGGGGTTGGACCCAAAATAAAATGCATTGCATCACTAATAAATGTAACAAAAAAAATAACTGTATGGAGAGGAAAAAACACTTGTGTGTATTATCTTTACTGAAGCCTGTTAGATTTGGTGTTCTAGGACCAACTATTTATACTTTGATTACATGTATATTCAATGTGTTGAATTTTAATTAAACATCTTATTACATATTTTTCATTATTATTCATGGATTTAACGTAATACTGACATAGATTATTTGTTTTATTAATAATGTCATAATAGTTCCCCACTATGATGAGAACCTTAAAGTTCGATGAAAATATTATTAATATAGTTCTACAGTTGGATAACATACTATGATGGCACATATTGTATTTAAATTGTCAGGTGAGAGTACTCATAAGTGGATGATGATTCTTCGTATGAAGTTCACACTTGGTAATCTAAAAGATGGAATATTATGTGAATAGACTCGCTAGTAATAATTCTATATTATTTGGAATCATTGAATATTAATATCTGTGAGTGTTTTTAATGGTCCTTAGACTTTTATATTATCATTAATGAATTTCGTGACTTGCACACTTAAATTTTATGATTAAAACCATGATGACATATATTCACGATGAGGTAGGGCATGTTGGGTGGATCATGATTAACATGTAATTAATGGATAAGTCAAGGAAGGATTTTTCCATTCTATCTTTAAGGAAGCTTATATCTCATTCCATTGATTATAATAGAACCATATCCCTAAATTACATGGATATGGTGTGAAAACATGTTTATTCAAAATAGTAAAAGAAAGGCGTATCCAGAAAATAGGTTGGTGACATAGATGCACAACCTGTTTAATGAGATATTATAACAAAGGGATTATATTACATAGTGATCTTTCATGTTTTGTTTTTTCATTAAAACATTAAGTTCTTTCTCTTAGGTTCCTTGAACTATTGCTAGACATTAATCTTGGACTTTAGGCAATCCCACCTAATGACAATAAGAAATAATCCTATAGGGTTACAAACTAAGTGTTTCCATTTATCTCGATTGAATTTTATTTTATTTTAATTAACGGAATAAATATTATTCTCAAGACCATGGAATAATTTTAATCAAGTTTTATTGATTTCATAAATTAAATATATATCTATCCACATGATTTTGAAAAAAATATATTTATTTATTTTATTGAATATTTAATAAATATTTATTTACTATTTTATTAATAAAACATTATTTAAGGGAATAATATATTTTATTTGTGTATTTAATAAAATTTAGAGAAGTTTGAATAGACTAATACCGAGTTCGATGACAAATATTAATTAAAAAGTAGGTTAAATAATACTTATTATTGTGCAAGTTGGTGCATGCCATAAAATAATAATAATATTTTATTATGTGGAATGGGGTTTGTTAAAGGTTATTATATTATTTAATTGATGATAAGCATTACATAATTATTTTAACCAAAACCTAGCTCTATAAATAGATGGTTATGCATATTGTGTAGTGTATCGGTCAATAAAATCAAAATAGAGTGTTGTTGTGCAAAATAAATTCTCTTTAGACTCCTCCTTATATCTCCCTCTCAATAATGAGAAATGTAAGAGAGATTTCTTTTAGTCCAAAGAATGAGTGATCAAGAGTGAACAACCCAATACATTATATTCCCTTGGCTAGCACTCAGGGATCGAGTGACGTTTCTCAAAGATCATAGAAGAATATGTGGATCACTGCTAAAGGGATTTTATCATTGGATCCTCAGAGTGAAATGAAGGAAATCCAAAAGGGTCTTTGTAGATAATCAACATTCATCATTAAAGAAAGAACCAAATACTAGGTATTCACTGTTGTGGTTAGATTTAAATTTCATGTTATTTATTATTTAATTCGATTTAAATGAACATGCTTCAACATATTAATAATGATTCATTTAGTGTTTCATTTTCTTAATGGTTTAAAACATATCAAGAATAACCAGAGATTCCTTTGAGAAAATACCAATTTTTGTCCAGTAATATTGGGTTACATGGAGTGTACTCTAAAATACACATCGTGTACCCTAGTGCACTACATATGGATGTACTGAGGGATACACGACATGACACAGTAATTACAGACGAGGTGTTCCATGTACTGACCGACTGACCTATAACATGATTTTCAGATTACATGATGTGTATCAATGATCATTCCATGTAGTCTACATGGTTTAATGGCGTAAATTGCACAATCCATATAGTTATTATACACCTTAAAAACCACATGTGACTAAAAACCTAAAATATTTATGATATACACATTGTGTATGCGGTGTACGTCGTGTGTAGTTCATCAATTACTATATCCAAAACACACACTGAATTACAAGACTTGCATCCTGGACAAATGGAAATAAGAACACACGGTTCATAACTAGTCTTTACACACAGTGTAGTTTAGACGAGGTACACACCACAAATCCAGGTGTATACCCTAGATACACAAAATTTGAGATACATGATGTGTATATAGTCTGTATACTCTATGCAGTCTCCCATTAAAGGACAAAATTAAAAATTACATTAAATTTAAAATTTTATCAATAAAATCGTATTTCATTGATAGACATAAAAATGTGTGTTTGAAATTTTAATAAAGGTTTTAAAGAATATTAAATGCTTAATTAATTTATTATAATTAATATGTCATTATTGGTTTTACCATTTATTTTTCATGAATTCCAAAAATTATGGGTATCTCCAATTAAGTTTGGATGATCATTAAGAATAAAGGGAATTAATTAATTAATTAATGCAATCAAATTCATCTTAACAAATAAGAAGGAATAAAGAAATAAATTATAGCCAGTTACTTTTGTGTATTTGTTGCATGTATGATTGTTCAGGGGCTTGAACAAGACCTGTGTATGTGTTAGATGTTTTTATTTAATTTATTTTATCGTTTTGAAATTATTTATTATGAAATTAAATAAGATGGTCTGTGTGTCATCTCTCTCTCCATTTTTATATAGGACCTTCATGTCTAAGGATATTTATATAATCCCATTTTAACCAATCCTTTAGTTCCCTCACCTCTGTGTGATTCATAAATACAAGTAATTAATGGAGTATCTTAAGGCGCATGGATATAGTTTAATATGGAACCATTATAATGAAAACTCAGGTGATACACAGGTGTACAACTAGAATTCTACAACTCATGCCGAGACTGACTATAAGAGTTATTTCCCCAAGTTCAAATATTGATTTAATGTCTGCTTATTAAATCAAAAATTAGATAAAGCTCATGAATGAGTCATTTAATTAATTAATTATTTTTTTCTATGAATTTTTTTTATTTTATGGATACAAGGATATGATCACATAAATAAATTAATTAATGTTGAATGATAGAAATTAAATAAATTAATTATACATAAATGTTTTATCCATCATGGATAATTATTTAAGTAACACAAAATTAATATTAACAAGACATCTAAATGATAAAACATGATAAAAATTTATGTATAATTATTTAATATACCTCAATTATATATTAAGTCTGACATGGCCTTCCATTGCTTGATTAGGAATGAAAGCATTGAAACTAAGTGTTTGACCAACCCTCACCGAGACACTTACATTTTTATGTGGAGTTCTTATGAAGGTTATGTGTTGAATTAACCATATTACATAAAGGGAATTATCCCTTGATAGACTTTATGTAACTTTTAGGTAAGTGTTTAGTAAATCCCAGTTAGGATTTTAGGATAGGGGAGTCCACTCAACAGATCAATGAGATATAATCCTATAGTTGTCAAAGACCTACCTACCTAAATACCTTCAAGTAGCTTGACCAACCCTCATTTGAGTTATGTGAAGGGGAATATATATCCTTACCACTAGAGTATTATAGAAACTAGGAATTCGAAGTTCAATGATGGAGGATATTGGTACTTGATAAAATAGTGTGAGATTTAATAAAAATTATTAAAAATAATTTAATTTATTGTTTATCACAGGACTTATAATTAAGAAAAGTTCTAATAATATGTTATTTTAATTATATAATAAAATAGAAATATCACCATCCAAATTATCCCTATGATAAATATTAGATAAAGACAACCTCCTCACTACTAGTAAATTTTAAGAGTATTTTAGACACCTTATGCTATTACATGAATATAAATCTTACATTCTATAATCCTTAATGTCTGATCCACCTACTAATGAGGCAAGAGATGAAGAGTTTTTAGTCTATGAAAGAAATTTGATCAACGCAGTCAACATTCAATGTTTGAAGATTTCTTCTTTGTCTAGTGAACTCATAAAGTCTCATGAAAGCATGGATGATCAAAGCATGCTTGAGAACCTCCATGGCATTTACTAAGATAGATCTATATTGGAATGGTTTGATATGTCTAAGGTTTTATTTCAGAGCAATCTTAGAGAGGGTTCCCCATCTAGGCCTTATGTAGTCAAGATCATTGGAAACATTGAGCGCATAGAGGTTCTAGGGTTTACAATCTCCGAAGAATTAGGAACCAACATCATTCTAACATCACTCCCTTAGATATTATTTATATTTCTTGTGAATTTTAATTTGAGAAACAATGAGAAAATCTTATATATATTCTTACTCTCCTTATCCAAGAAGATAAATATAAAAAATGGGAAAATACTTCCATCCTTATGGTAAAAAATGGAAAGGGAAAGTGAAGATATTTAATCCCAAAGCTTCTTCATTCCCTTCCAAGAATAAGAAAATCAAGGTAAAATCAAGGGAATAAGATGCTTCCTATTTCACATGTGAAAAAAGGGCCACTAGAAGAAAAAATACACCCAACCAAAGAAGTAAGGGGAATCTTCAGGTGCATTTGTTAACAAGAGTAATTTATTTTTTTCTATAAATTGGGTATTATATACGAATTTTGGTTATCACATATGTATTCACATATATTAACCAAGTAGATTCAAAAATTTTGACTAAGGGGAGGTAGATCTATGAGCATCCAATGGAGCTGAAATTGATGTTGTAGATATTATTGACTACCACCTCACATTGCCATATATGATGATCTTAGTTTTAAAGGGTTTTTATTATATAAATTAAGTTCCTAAAAACATTATATCAATATCTAGAAGAGATAAAAATAGTTTTATTTTCAAATTTCGAAATAAATTTTGCTTATTTTATAAAGATAAAATTTGTTATGGTAAGGAACAATTAAATAACTATCTTTTTGTGTTAGACTTCACAAAACAAGTAATAGAAATTGATAAAAAAACAACCTCACATGAATCATACCACACCTAACTTTTTTTATCACCATCTAGGTTACGTAAATGAAAAGATCTTGTCTAAACTACATCAAGATGGATATTTATATTATTTTTAACTAAAACTATTTGGTGTATGCCACAAATTTTTACAAGGTAAAATGACCAAAGCCCCTTTTAGTGGGAAATGTGAAAGGGATAAAGAGATTCTTAAATTAGTTTATACTAATGTGAGTGGATCATTTCCTATTGAAGAAATTTGTGGGTAATAATACATTATAACTGATTGAAATGATATTAGTAGATATGGATATATATAATTAAAGAGGTATAATTCAGATTCTTTTGATAAATTAAATAAATGCAAGACTGAAGTTGAGAACCAGATTAGTTAGAATATTAAGAAAATCCGCTCAGTCCATGTTGGATAATATCTTAATCAAGACATCATTAATAATTTATGGGAATTCAGGATACTATCTTAACTCACTCCTAATTATGTGCTTTAGTGGAATGGAGTAAGTGAAAGGAGGAACCACACCTTTTTAGACATGGTGAGATTAATGATGACTCGTGAAAGTCTTCCATTATCCTTTTGGGGATATGAGTTACAAATAGAAACAAAAAACCAAGTGAAAAATAAAGTAGCAGATGGTATACCATAAAAATTAAGGATTAGAAGGAAACCCGTTTTGTCATAATTACATCTGTGGGGTTAAGAATCATTTGTTAAGGCCTATTCATGTAACAAAATTAATCCTTTAGGAATAAAGTGTACCTTTATAGTATATCCTAGGGAAACAAGGGGATATTACATATACAACCCCTCATAAAAAATTTTATAGTAGAAATACACACCATATTCCTTGAGATGTAGTACATCTTTAAAATAGACAGTGGGAGTGGGATATAATTCGATGAAGTCAAGGATCAAGGTACACAAGATTTGGTACATGAACAGATTCCACAAAGCCCTATAGAAGAAGAAAATTTTCCAATGACACAAGTACTATATAAGAGTACAAGAAAGGTTAGATGGCCATAACATTATGTTTTTATAGTTACTAAGGATGGTGACTCATTATTAGTTTATAATAATAATCCTCTAACCTACATGGATGTAGTAAATGGTAAATATGTTCCTAAGTGAAAAAAATCCATGAATTTTGAAAATGGATTCCATATACCAAAACCAAGTTTAGATTTTAGTAGAGCCTCTAGTGGATGTAAATCCCATTGGTTGAAAATGGGTATTCAAGAAGAAACTAGAAATAAAATGAAAAGTTAGTACCTATAATGCATTATTGGTGAAAAAAGGGTTTAAACCGTATCAAGGCATTGATGTGATAAAATATTTTCAATAGTTTCAATACTAAAATCCATCATAATTCTACATGACATTGTGGCTTACCATGAACATGAGATTTGGTAAATGGAAGTGAAAATATAATTTCTTAATGGGAACCTTTAGGAAGATGTCTATATGAAGTAACCCAAAGGGTTTGTGTCTCTAAAGGATTCTAATAAGATATGGAAGCTGAAAAAATAAATTTATGTATTAAATAAAGAATCTTGGTCTTGGAAAATTCGTTTTTATGAATCCATAACAAAATTTGGTTTCTTAAAGAATGAGTGCGAGCCTTGTGTCTATAAATAGTTTAGTGGGAGAGTAGTAATTTTCTTAATAGTTTATGTTAATGACATATTACTCGTTAGAAATGAAATAGAAGTATTACAGTCTATTGAGGAATGGTTGAATAAATTCTTCTCTATGAAATCCTTAGGAGAGGCATAATATATTATTGGGATCAAGATTGATGAGGATAGATCATAGGGGTTGATCAGCCTAAGTCAAAGTACATACATTGAAAAGATACTAAATAGATTTAGTATGGATTAATACAAGAGGAGGTTGTTTCAAATAGCACATGGTATTCATATTTCCATGGAAATGTGTCCTCAGACATAAGAGGAAAGAAATATAATGATAAGGATTCTATAAACATAAATGATTGGGTCAGTCATGTATGTTATGTTATGCACTTGGATAGATATTTCATATGCAATAAGTGTGGTATGAATATATCTTGCTGATCCATGTGACCGCCATTGGATGGAAGCCAAGACTATCCTTAAGTACATGAGGTGTACTAAGGATTGTTTCTTGGTTTTTGGAGGAGATGAAGAATGATTCCTCAGAGGATATGAAAATGATTGTTTTAAAACTAATTAGGATGACATGAAGTCAAAAATGTGATACATATTCACTTTGAATGTATGTGTTGTGAGCTGTAAGAGATCAAAGAATGCTATGGCCACAGATTATACAATAGAGTCTGAGTATATTACGACTTCTGAGGAAACTAAAGAAGCAGCATTGATACAAAACTTTATCTAAGAGATTTATGTGGTACCAAAAGTAAAGATCCTATCACACTCTACTGTGATAGTACTACATCAACGACTCTTGAAAAAGAGAAAAGGTTACATCAAAGGAGGAAGCACATACTTCAGAAGTATCATATCTTGAGGTATTTGTATTATATATGTGAGGTTTCAGTGAGTAATATTTCAATATAATACAATATGGAGGACCCCTTGACTAAATAATTGACTCAGCATAAACATGATTATCATGTGAGGTCTAGAGGGATGAAATTCATTGGTAGTTGGCTCTAGTCTAAGTGAGAGGTTTTTAGAGTTGTTTTCCTAGGATCAACTAGTTTGTACTTTGATTACATGTATATTTGATGTATTTAATATTAATTAAACACATTATTAAATATTTTTTATTTTTCTGCATAGCTTTAATGTAATAATGTTCTAGAATATATTTTTTCCATTAATAAGGTCATAAAAGTTCCCCAATTTGTTTAGAACTTTGAAGTGATATGAAAACATTCTTAATATAGTTCTGCGGTTGGATAATGTTCTATGATGGGACAAATAGTATTTAGACCAGCAGGTGTGAGTACTCATAATAAGATGATGATTCTTCTCATAAAGTTTACAATTAAGAATCTCCAAGGTGGGATATTATAAGAATAGACCCTTCAGAAGGAATTCTATATGTTTTGGTGTCGTCATATATTCCTATATGTGATTGTGTTTAATGGTCCTTAGACTTTAATATTATCATTAATTCATGTCATGAATCGTGAACTTAGATTATCTAATGAAAACCATGATGAAATTTGTTTGTGATGAGGTAGGGTATGTTGGGTGCATCACAATTGACATGTCATTAATGGATATGTCAAGGAAGGATTTGTCCCTTCCATATTTATGGAAGCTAATATCTCATCCCTTTGATTATAATAGAACCATTTCCCTAAATTCCATGGCCATGGTGTAACTACATGTTTATTATAGGTATTTAAAGGAAGATGTATCAAATATGTTTATTAGTGGAACATATGCGCATCTTGATTGATGATATATTATGAAAAAGTGATTATATTATATAGAGATCATTCGTATTTTTTCATCATTTTTGTAACATTATGTTCTTTCTATTGGGCATCTTGGCCTGTTGTTAGAAAATAATCTTGGACTTTAGGCAACCCTTCCTAATGCCAATGATAAATAAACCTAGATGGTCACACAATAAGTGTTTCTATTTATCTTAATTCAATTATATTTTAATTTAATTAATGTAATAAATATTATTCTCAAGACTGAGGAAGTATTTTATTGAAGTTTTATTGATCACATGAATTAAATAAATATTTATTCATTTGATTATCAATAAAATATATTTATTTATTTTATTGAATATTTTTAAAAAATGTATTAACTGGTTTGTGAATAAAATAGTTATTTAAGAGATTAAAATATTTTATTAAGGTATTCAATAAATTTCAGTGGAGTTCAAAAAGACCAAGACCGAGTCTTGTGAAAAATATTAATTAAAAAGTTCATGAATTAATACTTCTTGTCGCACAAGATGGTTCCTTCCACAAAATAATAATAATAATATTTTATTATATATAATGGGGTTTATTAATGGTTATTATATTATTTAATTTCCAAAATGCATTAAAAAATTATTTTAACCTAAAACCTAACTCTATTAATAGAGAGTTATGTCTATTGTGTAGAGTATCGATCAGTTCAATCGAAATAGAGAGTTGTTGCCAAAAAAATCTCTCTCAACTCCTCCTCTCTCCCTCTCAAGAATGAGAAACAAAACGACTATTTTTTCAATACCTAAAAATGAGTGATCAAGAATGAACAAATAAAGACATTCGATTAACTATTCCAGCACTCAGAGATCGATTTATGTTTCTCAGAGATCACAAGATCATGTGTGGATCACTGTTAGAGGGATTATATCCTTGGATCCTCATAGAAGAATTAATATAATTAAAAAGGATCTCTTCATATGATCAACATTCATTAACGATTAAATATCCTAAGCCTAGTTATTTATTTCTTCAGATATTAAATAAATAAATTAGAAATTTGACATGAAATATCCTCACTCATGGTTTTGGGAAACGATAATTAATTTTTTTAATATATCACCCACCACCGCATGCTTCTATTATACATAGAAACAACAAATCCTTCATTATAAAATGAAATTTCTCTTTGCATTTTGTATTTATGAAGAACACAAAATTCATCCATACAAAGTTTAATGTCCTTCTTTAAGAGTAAAATCATATCTCTTTCAGAATATCAGATAATTTAAACTCAATTAGTTTTGAATTCATCAATGTTTGGTTTCAAAATTAACAAATTAAAATATAATAGATATGAAAATAAGTGGGATTCTAAAGGGGAGACGATTTTAGCCTTCAATAAGGACCATGAAATCTATATGGATGACTTTTGTGATATTTATAGTCACAAAATTCTTAGAGGAACCTGAAATCTATATGAAGTATGTTCCTACATTTCAAAAATCATTCAATAGTCATAATCCTAAATAATAAGTAGATAAAACAACTCTTAATGATCTCTATGAAATAAAAAAATTAATAATGTGATATAAAATCACCTATTCATGATGTCTGTAAACATTCTGACACCATGTATTATGCCTACATATTTCTAAACAAATACACTTCCTCTTATAAATATGTGTATTGTTGAAAGTTTTAGTAGAATAATAAAAATATAAATAAATAAATGATTAATAATTAATTTAAATTTAAATTAAATTATCATTGTAAATACCTATTCAGGGATATTGGTTTATTTATGGAATATGATATATTTCATAAATTTTCAAATGTAATAACATAATCATTGTAATTAATTTGTTTTGAATATTACAAAAACATTGATAAAAATAAGCAGTTTATTTTGATATATATTTTGAGAGTGAAATATTGTTATATATACCCTAATTCATATTCATTTTTTGAAAATCATAGGCTTCACGTGCACAAAGACCTTCCTCATACCATGATTTTGATGATATTTAAACACTTTCCTATCAAAACAACATTTGTATTAAAGGATAATATAATACATATAATTTTATGTTTATTTATAGAATTTTGGATATAGTGTAATAAGAATTGATAAAGTAAATCATGTGTGATATATTTCTTAGAAATATATGGTTTGGTTCCAAAAAATAAATCTTTAGAGTATCCAAATTTACTACAGTGAGCTTTCAATGATTTCTAAAAAATAAAAAAGGAATAAGAAATCAAAGAAATGAAAATATATTTTATATAAGTAAATTGTAAAGTCTTACCCATTCATTGTGGGTATTAATAATATTATGTCATATGTATATATTTTTAAGTGATTCATCTAGTTGCACCATAGTTATTGAAATTTCAACTCCATCTAATGAATCTTTCTCTATGGAAGTGTGGTGAGGACTAATGAGTCAGTTTTTTATTCCCGATGTTTTCCCTTCACATAGTAAAAATATATATGCCTATAAAAAACAAATAGTGTTTAATAATAATTAAAATAGTAAATAAATTGTTAAAACACCAACCATAGTATCCCATATGTAATATCCCAATATAATAGATTTAAATACTATGTTCGATAGTGTGTAAGATACATACCACCGAACATAAAAGAAAAATGAAATATTTTTATGTGACAATTATAATCTATCCATTAAATAGGAAATTATTAATAATAATAACTGATTTATGAGATAAATATAAACTTCTTACTCAATATAAATTTATTGGTAAATGATTAGGAAATACTCAAATATTCATTTTCTTCAAAAATAATTTTTATTGTTTTTATAATTAATTTATGGAGATTATAGAAACTTTACTTGATAAAATTAACTTCATTTTTGAAATTATGATATCAAAATTTTTTGATGGAAAAATATTGATAATTTTTTGAAAAGTTTGATTTTTCAATGAATAGTGAAAAATATCATTTTTTATTAAAAATTATATTTTCAAGTATTTAAAAGGTAAAATAATGTTTTAAATTTATATTAGTTCATTTTTATTTAATGTATTATAATTATAATTTTTGAAATGGATATTAAACTTGAATTTAATATAAAAACATTTTATATTTTAGAAGGGCATTTTTATTAAAAGCTATTTTTCGTTTCATTTTTCCAGTTTAATTTTAAATTAAATTATGAAACTTCTGTTTTTTGAATTTTTAAAAATGTATTCCATATTTTTATTCATAAGGTTAAAATTTAATAAATAATTCTTTTTATTTTTGGTCAATATGCATAGTAACCTTGGTAATTTTTGTTTCCAAAGTAATGGGTAAATTGGGTAATTTAGGTTAAACATAAAATGAAAAGGGCTATAAAATGACACTAACACTTACCTAAATTTTATTTTATGATTAATATTTGTCCATAATAATTTAAGGTTCGTTTATATGACCATTTATGGCTGTTTTAATTATATTATGTTGTTTATAATATTTTATATATTGAAAAGTCAAAGACGTCACATTAATGTTTTTAATAACTATTACATTTTAAATATGGTGTTATCCCAAATATATCTTCAACTATAAATATTATTTTAAAATATAATAGATTTATATACATTGAGGAAATTTATTTTAATTTTTTGGTGAAGAAATTTTTACCTTAAATACCTACTCAATGATGATACGATAATTTTTCAATTAATGGAAAAAGCGAATAAATGATATAAAAAATATTAAAATAAATAAAATATGAGATAATTAATGTTATAAATTAATTTTATGGAATAATTTTACATATGTGAGATGTATATTTTTTTTAATTTCTCTATTTGTATTTATTTTATTAAAGTCAAAGTAACAAATAATCCTTAAATTTGACGTTATTAATATTTTACAGTAAATAATATTTAAATAAATGATAAAAAATTAATAAAAATAATAAATTAATAAAAATTATTGGTATAAGGTTTAATATTTATCTCACGATCCCTTTATTTTTCTTTTGGAATTTTATAGTAACTATATTTACCCTCAAAGAGTAAAATCCATGTTGTCACGGTAAGAGTTAAAGAGGTTAAGTAAGGGTTAAAACCAAAATATAAGGGGAGAAATATAGTAAAAAATTATATAAATTATATTGTATGAGGGGATTTAGATCTATCCCCATATTATCTTAAAAATAAATCACTTTTTATCCATTTTTAATTTAAAATTAATTTATATTAATTTAATAGTTTGAGAAATTCCATAAGGACACCTCCCCTCTCTTACAAAAGGGAACCCATTCTTCTTATTTCTTCACACTTCAAAAACCTTTTATTTCAGCCAATCGATACCAAAATAAATTCCTAGAATAACAACCCAAATTTTATATGTATTATATTATACATATCACCACTCATATTGGTCTCAAGGTGTTAAGAAAAGAAGAATGGCTGAAGAATATGTATCATTTTTAATCAAGAATTTCTGAATTATTTCATTTTTCTCCCACTTAAAATATTCTTAAACCATGATAAAATCATAAATAAAATATCTTAAATGAACTTATATTTTATTTTGTTAGTTTATTGGCCTATATCCATCTCCACTTCCATCAAATGGGAAAATAATTCATCATTCGTATGTACGGTGGATTACTGCCTAACAAACTGATATAATTCATTTTCCATCACCATATCTATATAATGGTTATAATGATCAAATTAAGACTTATATAATATATTCATGAAATATTTATCATTATTAAAAGATAATATATCATTTAATTTCTTACTTTTTTATGCACAGAAAAATGATAACGTTATTTTTGCATATGTGTGGACTACCACCTCTACAAAGTGATATGATTCATTTTTAATCACCACATCACATATATGATAAATTTAAATTTATTTAAATAATTAATATTATATATATGATATTATTATTATTTTTTAAAGATATATAATATTTTCCTTCTTTTCATAATGATCGTTGAAAAATTAAAATGTTACCCATGCGTATATACGGCCCATCGTCTCCATAACGGTAACGTAGTTCATTTTTCATGTCTATAATTGATGGATGGATTTAAAAGTATAATTTATTAGAAAAATGATAATTATTTCATGATTATTATTCTAGATATGATTTAATAATGACCACTTTTACTATAAACATCATACCAAAGTCATTTTGGACTCAAGTACCGAATATCACAAAAATGTACGACGTGAGCATAAATATTTATATAATTATTGTAACATGTTAATAAGTGATGTAAAATGGATAAAAAATTGAAAAAAGTTTATTATTTTAGTAAATAATTAAACTATGTTTATTATTCAAGAACATAAAGAATGTACGTGATGATTTAGACATAAGGTAAGAGATTTCTTAACTTAACTTCCATTCATTGGGTTAAGTTCCTACTTCATTGATTATTCCATTTTAAGGTTATGTGTGAAATGAATTTTGATTATATATTTTTTGTATTTACACTTTTATTTAATTCTATTTACATTATATTTACATAATCAATTCATTTTATTAACACTCACTTAAATTATATAATTTTTGTAAAGGACTTCGTCTCAATTTTCTTTCATTGAGGCATATTTTGATGTTTTACACCTATATTCTTTCATGAGGTGAATATAATGACCATTTGACATATTATATCATGAATTCATTTATTCTCGTGATATTTTATTTTAAATTTAATTCTTTAATGGGGCATGTGATTTAACTGATTACAAAGTGGAAAGGGTTTATTTCAAAATCTTATCATTATTCGAGATTGTTTAAGTTTAAGTCCCAGCTGAGGAATATTTCTTTTCAATTCCCATATTTTCTAAAAATGTTTAAAAAAGTTTCTAATTTTCCCCAATTATTATTAAATAATTTTTTAACCCTTTTCAATTTTTACAAATTTTTTTAAGCAATCTTCTAGTCGATTTTCCAAAAAGTTATTTTATGAGTTTTCCTATAGAAGCATAAAAGAAAGGTTTTTTAACTTATAAAACCAGAAAAAATTTCCCAATTTCATGACACATTAATGTTTTTAATCTTCATTTACAATTTTATATGGTTATTTTCAAATAAGTGGTATTCATTTATAATGGAACGATTTAGAAAATATTATTTCCAAACAAAAAGGATATTTTACTCAAGAATTATTTCCAATGATCTTTTAAAATAATTTTCCATATAATATAACATTTTATAAGGTTATTATTATTTAATAGGGATATTATCCAAGGATACTATACTTATTGTTTTTCTATATGGTTTTTGTTCATGATGAAACAATGTTGATAAAGCCCGTTCCCATTTTACACTGGTTATACTTTTAAGAAATTCATTTATTTTCACGAGTTCTAAGATGTTGAATGTTTTATGATATTTTAGAATATATACATATGATTTTATTTATGTAAAGGGTGGGACCTATATCTACATCCAATTAATTGGGTAAAAATGGATAACTCATGAGTGAAAATGTAATGCGTGATCCTGATTACATGTTCACAAATGGTATGTTTGAACCTGATTACATGTTCACAATGTTACATGTGAAACAGATTACATGTTCACAGTGTTATACATAGACATGTATTTCATATCCATAATAGTATGTGTGGAACTAGTTTTATATCCATAAGTTTATACAAGTGATTTATTTCATGTCCTTAAGTTAATGAGTGAATGTATTTCTATTTATACATGTTGACATTGTTAAAAGTTTTAATTTATGCCACAATTTCATGTCTTATGTTATTCTATTATAGATCTTGTTCTTTGATTATTTTATCATTCATGTCTTGTGACCATCTAAGATTTATTCCATGACACAATATTATGATCTCTGATATACATGGTATAATTTTCAAATGTTATGTTCATGTTCTTATACCCTTATACTCATGTTATGCTTACATTATATTTGATTTCTCATATGGTTACACTTAATAAGAATTTTATCTCACACTTTATACCCATAAATGTTTTATGGGATGGTTTTTTATTCTTATAATATATGTAAGAGTTTTTCCTAATTATTTAAATCTCAAAACCTAAAAGATCCATGGGAATGTAGTTGATCCAATATTTACTTTTAAAGTCGTAGGGTTTTAATAGAAAAAATTGGATAAATTTAATTATTATCAAATCTATAAATGTAATGTTTATGTTTTTTTCACCAAATATGGATGTTTAGATTTTGGTCTGTTACATTTGGTATTAGAGTAGGGTTTAGATAAAATTGGAGACTGGGGTGTTTTCATGATAAGTTATCTTAATAGTTATAGATACCATCATAGGTATAAAATACCATATTTTTAGAGTCTTAGACACCACTTATGAGGTTTTAAGTTATGAAATTTTAAGGTGACTAATGATATTTTTGCATAAATTTATTCATGATGTAATTATGGGTCATTAAATTTTGAGATGCGAAATGAAGAATATAAGGAAACATTTAAGGTTAAAACATTTATTTAATGTTAAATATATTAAGTTTATTTTTGAGGTTGTCTATCATTTTTTTTTTAATTTTACAAGGATAATTTTTGAAAAAACAAAAACCCATAGGATGGGTGAAAACCTGTTGTATCTCGAAAGGCCGTGAGGTTTGAACGCACAAACGAAGGGCGGAAAGGGTGAATAACCTATCACTGGCCTATGTGACATCCCGATTAGTACTCCATTTTATTTTTAAATAATTTTATGGATAAAGAATATCTTGATTTTGGGGAACATATATTTTATCATATTAATAACCATGGGTTTAGATATTGATTTGGTGGTTAAGTAATTAATGTTACTTCAGAATAAGTTCATTATTTTGGAAAACTTATATGATATTTTGGAATATTATTTGAGGAATAAAGGTTGAATTATATTTTAGAATCACTTATGATTTTATTATGGATTTATGGTGGTTAAATTATTTATATAAATTATTAGCATATTTTGAAGATTATGTGATTATGGAAGTTTTATTTTTGTATGATAATTTAAGAGTGATGGATGTTATTTGTTGATAAATGGGAAAATTAATCTCAGAATTCTATGTGATATAATCCTTCTGATTTTTAGGTTTCAATCATAGTTAGGAATATTTTAAGTAATTTTAAGGATAGTTATTTATTGAATGATATAAGCTGAAAATTGTGTGCAACTATTTAATTTCGAAGAATAGAGTAGTTTTCTTCATATGGTGGTTAATTTTTTTGGTAATCAACTTATCTTGTGTAAACCATTTTGGTTTTGTTTAATTCATTAATACGGGGGGAATTTCTTGTAATACTTTTATGGAATTCAGGATATCTGGATGTTGATTCTAGTGCTTCAGGAATGAAAAATTTATACTCATCATTTATAGTAAAAATGAATTTTTGGTTGAAATTTTTTGAAGGATAAAACTCTAGTTTTCTAGTAAGTATATTTACTTATGTTCTTAATATAGTTAGTAATAGTATTCCTCAGCTTTAGGAAATTTATTTTGAAATAAAAATATTTTCCATTTAAATTTATGACCAAGAAATCAATAACCTTTTAACCTATCACAAATTTAAGATTATTTGGATGTTAATTTTCTCATAACATGTTATATATCTCTATTTATCAATATTTTAGAGTCAATTTTCTCTTTTATGTCCTCGTTTTCCAACATAGAAACCTCATATGTGTTATTTCTGATGATCTTCATACTTACTTTTCTCTCTTTTATGGTGAAATTTTTTATTTACCATTTTTCCAATGTGGGACTTCAACAAGAGTATATTTAAAATTACAAACTTTTTATTGAAAATAAGTTCAAATTACAAAATAATAACTTATTTCTAGGGGGGGGGGGAATATAATATCATGAGATTTTAGAAGGAAAGACTATGTTTGAGAGTGTAAAGATACACAACTCTGAGCTTAAACAAAAAATGAAATACTATTATGTGACTATTTTAACCTAACCATTAAATTGAAGAGTATGAGTTATAATAACTTATTTATGAAATAAATATAAACTTCCAACTCAATATAAATTTATTTTTAAATGATTAGAAAATAATCCTATAATTCATTTTTGTTAAAAATAATTTTTAAAGATTTTCATAATTAATTTGTTTATATTTTAGAAAATTTATTTGACAAAATGAACTTCATTTTTAAAATAAACATATAAAAAATTTCCTATGGTGAAATATTGATAATTTTTTGAAATGTTTGATTTTTAATGAATAGTGAAAATACTAATTTTTATTAAAAATTATATTTTTCAAGTATTTAAAAGAGAAATTATGTTTTAAATTATAATTAGTAAAATTTGATGAAAAATATTATAATTATTGTTTTTAAAATATATTTTATACTGTAATTTAGTATAAAAAATTTTATATTTAAAAAGGGTATTTTTTTGAAAAACTCATTTTCGTTTAGTTTTTCTAGATTAATTTTAAATTATATTCTAAAGAAATGTATTTTGAATTTTGAAAAATGGATTCCATATTTGTATTCATAAGGTACAAATTTTTTAAATAGTTACATTTTATTTTTGGCAAATATGAATAGTAACCTTGATAATTTTTGTTACCACGATAAATGGTAAATCGAGTAATTTAGGTTAAAAATAATATGATAGGTTCTACTTAATGACCCTAAAACTTGAATTTTTTTTATTTTATTCTTAATTTTCATACATAATCATTTTTTGTTCAGTTAAATGACTATTTATGTCCATTTTAATGAGATTATGATGCTTATAATATTTTATTTAATTAAAAGTCAAAGATATCACATTTATGTTTTTAATAACTACAAAATTTTTAATATGGTGTTATCCATAATATATATTAGAATATAAATATTATTTTTAGATATAAAATACTTATATAAGTCATAGTAATTTATTTTAAATTTTTAGTAAAGAAATAGTAACCTTAAATAATTACACAATGATGATGTAGTAATTATTCAATTAATGAAAAAATAAAATAAATGATGTTAAAAATATTATAATAAATATAATTAGAGATAATTAATGTCATCCAAAAAATTTATAGATCAATTTTACATATTATGGATGTATTAAAATATTTTTTTGAAGTTCTCTTATTGTATTTATTTAATTAAAGTCAAAGTAGAGAATATTCCTTTAAATTAATATTGTGAATATTTTATAGTAAATAATATATTATTAAAAGATATAAAATTACCAAAAATATTAAATTCAACCAAATGATTTTGATAAGTTTGAAAATTTTATAAATAATCTATTATATATGTATATCTACATTTTATATTAAATATATTAACCCTCAAGAAATAAAAATCCAAGTTGTTATGGTAAGAGTTAAAAGGGCCAAATAAGGGTTAAAACCAAAAGATAAGTGTAGAGATATTTCCAAAACATATTGTATGAGATTATTTAGAAACATAATCATATTATATTCTAAATAAATCACATTGGATCCATTTTAAATTGAAAATTAATTTATATTAATTTAATGTTTTGGAAATTCTAAGAGTACTCCTCCCCTCTCTTATAAATGGGCACCACACCTTCTCATTTTTTCACTCATAAAACCCATTTTGGTTTATAAAATACTTTCCAAAATATCTTTCTATAATCTCCCCAAAAATTATATAAGTATTATTTTATACATAACACCAACCTTAGTGGTCTCAAGGAGTTATTAAAATGAGATTTTCCAAAAAGAGCTATAATTTTTAGTCAAGTATTTTTGTTTTATTTATTCATACACCTCATTCAAATATTCTTAAAACATTATAAAATAATAAATATTGTATCTTATATATACTTATATGTTATTATATTAGTGTAATGACCTATATCCATCTTCACTTCCATCAAATTATAATAGAATTCATCATTCGTGTGTACAGAGGACTACCACATCATGGACCAATGTAATTTGTTCTCCATCACCATCTCTCAAGACTAGTTATAATGATGGAATTTTGATTCATAAATGATATTAATTAAATATTTATAATTTTAAAAGGATAATATATCTTTTAAATTCTTAACATTTCATGCATAGAAGAACGATTACATCGTTTGTGCATACGTGTGGACTACCACCTCCACAATGATCATTGAAAAATGGAAATGTTACTCAGGCGTACATACGACCTACTGTGTCCATGATTGAAATGTAGTTCATTTTTCATATACATAATTTATGAATGGATTTTAAAGTATAATTGATTTTTAAAAATGATAATTATTTAATTGTTATTATTCTATATAAGATGGAATAATGACCACTTTGAATATAGACATCATACCAAAGTCATTTTGGACTCAAGTACTGAATATCGTCAAAATGTACGACATGAAAATAAATAATTCTGTAATTGTTATAAGATGTTAATAATGGATATAAAAGGAAAAATTAACTTGAAAAATGTTTCTCAAGAAATTAAACAATTAACCTAAATTTATTATTCATGAAGATAAGGAACATACATGACGTTTTGGATATATGGTAACATATTTTTTAACTCAATTTCTATTCACTAGGTTAAACTCCTACTTAATTGATTATGTCAGGATAATATTATGTGTGAAATGTATTTTAATTATATTATGTATTATTTATACTTATTTAATGTGCATTTATAGTGGATACAAATAATTAATTCATTAGATTAACGCTCACATCAATGATATGTTTTTTGTAAGGGACTTCATCAGAATTTTCTTTTTTTCGAGGTATATTTTAATATTATGCACCTATATTCTTTCATGATGTGTATATAATTCCCCTTTTACATATTATATAATGAATTTATTTATTTTAATGATATTTAGTGTTTTTTTAAATGTTATTATTTTAGAGACCATACAATTCATTTGATTATAATGTGGTAAAAGTTTATTTCACAATCTCATCATTATATGAGATTGTTTAAGTTTAAGTATTTGTTAAGGAATATTTATTTTCCATACCATGTTTTCTAAAAATGATTTAATTTATTTAATATTATCCAATAATTTTTTAATTTCATTTTTACACCTTTTTAATTTTTAAAAAACTTTTTAAAAGGAATATTCGTTTCAATTTTCCGAAAAGGTATTTTATGATTTTTCATATAAAAGTGTGAAAGGAATGTCTTTTTTAACTCATACAGAAGAAAAGGAATTTTATGACATCCTGATGACTTAATTTTTTGAAGCTTCTTTTACAAGTTTACAATGTTATTTTTAAAGAAAATGTTTTCCTTTATAATTGTTCGTCATTAAAAAAATTATTTTAATACAGAAAGGATATTTTTCTCAAGAATTATTTCAAGTGATATTTAAAAATAATTTTATATATAATATTACATTATTTGATGTTACTTATACTTTACTAAGGATATGATCCAAGGATACCATCTTTATTATTTTTCTATATGGTTTATGTTTATGATGATAAGGTGTTGATGTAACCCATTCCCATCTTCCCTGGGTTATA
Organism: Viscum album; assembly: GCA_963277665.1. NCBI lineage: Eukaryota > Viridiplantae > Streptophyta > Magnoliopsida > Santalales > Viscaceae > Viscum > Viscum album. The sequence continues at coordinate 1,378,947,215 of OY728121.1, forward strand.
ATTTAAAGAAATTAATTTCTTTTCATGAGTTCTAAGATAATGAATGTTTTATGATCTTATGAAACATGTATATTTTATTTTATTTATGTAACATGTAGTAGCTATATTTACCTTCAATTCATTTAGTAAATATTGGTAACTCATGAGTAAAAATTTTATGTGTGAACCTAATTAAATTTTCAAAAATTATATGAATATACCTGATTATATGTTCACAATGTTAGGCATGAAACTGATTACATGTTAAAAGTGTTATGAATGAACCTATCTTTTATGGCCATATTATTATGAATGGACTTGGTTTCATGTCTCTAAGTTTATGAAAGGGCCTGATTTCATGTCCTTAACTTAATGAGTGAACCCATTTCTATTTATACATGTCCACAATGTTATAAGTTTATGTGTATGATATAATTTCATGTCCTATGTTATGCTATTATAACTTATGTTATTTTATTCTATTATGATTCATGTCTTATGAACTTCCAAGATTTATTACATGACTCAAGGTTACAATCTTTTATATTCAAGGTATAGTTTTCAAATGTGAAGTTCATGTTATTTTACCCTTATGATCATATTATTATTAAGTAATATTTGATATCTCTTAGGGTTTCCCTTAATGAGAATTTTAGATCACCCTTTATTATGTTTCATTTTCCCTAGGTAATTAAGAAAGGTTTTAAGTTGGATCTATCTAAGAATGGTGCTAGACATAAGGAAATTTGGGGAGATGATATAGATTTTTATGGACCATTTATTTATTTTTTTAAGATTTGTAAGATTTTTTCCAAATTCTTCAAATCTATAAATCTAAAATATCTACGGGCATGTAACTTATTGAATATTTCATTTTTTATTTGTTTGTTTTTATTGAAAAAAATGGATCACATTTACTAGTATCAAATCCAGAAATGTAATGTTTATGTTTTTATCACCAAATATGGATCTATGTATTTTGGGATATTACACCATAGTTGGTGGTTACTTTATATCATTGGTTCTAGATACAAGTAATCACATCCCAAAGGAATGAATAGTTTAGTATTATTATAAAACTAGATACATACTAGAATTTAACATTACAATTGAAAGCCAAAAATACTACACAATATTTTTTTGAGAATACCATTATTCCCTTTAGTATATCTATGAATTTCAACCATAATACTATTATTGACATCTTTGGGAAAGGAAACATAGGAAAGTAGTGAGCTCTAATGCTCAGAAAGAGTATGCCTATAGTGGAAACTATCATGAATAAATGTGGAATAATCAATATGAAAAGGTAAATAACTGAAACATATTCCATTTAATCTATAACTTAAACATTAATAATAATATTTCAAGAATAAATGATGATCAAATAATTCCATATAAATAATCACACGATCTTGAATCTTATCAATGGATATTTTAACTAATGAAATAATCACATGGAATTCAATAACTAATCTCATAATGGGGGAATGAATATTTTTGAAAATATTAACCATATTTTCAGGGAATCATTACAAGAAATATTACATGAATGAGTAATTTACCAAACAAATAATTATGATTGTTTTCCTTGTGAGACCTTTTGATACATTGAGGTGTTATAGAAGGCACCATCTATGACTTACTAAGTTCGACACATTCCTCATTTGAAAGTGGAGAAACAAAATCAATGTATAAATTTACATTGAAAAACTAGCATATTTTTTAATAATTTTCATAATCAATAAACATAATAATAAAAACATTAATATTAAAAAATTAGTATATGAATGTTAATACATTCCCCAGTCAAACTTATTATAAACCATCTAATGAAATAACGAGGATGGTATCAAAATAATACATCTCTAGTGTAACACCCTAATATTTTATGAGATAGATTCTTTTTAATTTCTTTTATGTGTTGTGTTGTATGCTAAATCAATATTATCTTGATCTATATACAGCAGCATATTAGATTGCAGTATACACGACCCTATTCTTGTCTTGTGTTACACAGAATTTCAAGTTCTTTTGATAAAATTCATTTCACACAATACTGAATATATATTTTGTTCAATTTATAAAAAGAAAATGTTTGGATTTTGTTATACACAACACCAAAAGATTATTTCACTAAATGTAAGACTGACTTGGCTTGTGTTACACGTAAGAGTGACCGTTCTCGATAGTTTGCGTTGTACGCAATACCGAGTTTCACTAAACAATGATATATTATTAAAATATTATTATTTAATGGGATATAAACTAGCCATAATGAATAGTATTAACCAAATTTTAAATTTTATATAATATTAACATTAATCTTATGTATCATCTAGAACAATATATAAGAACAAATTCAATTTTTCGGATAAAAGAAGTATTTTAAAAAATGCAGTTTTGATACCTTTTGATGGAGTACCAATTTTAAATCTCATTTTTAACACTTTTATATATTATATTTAAAAAAAAACATATTATTTAGAAAATGGAAATCAATATTTAACTTGGTTGAAATTTGGGTATTTTTTTTGATGAAATTCATATTTTGATGAATAGTAAAAATACGCTAAATTTTAATAGAAAACAAATTTTTTCATCGAAATAATTTATATTGTTAAATTATATTTTTGAACGGTTTTAAAGTATAAATAAAATATAATTTTATAATTTAATACAATTTAATACATTTTCATTAATTTTACATTGAATTCACATGTAAAAACATTTCAATATTTTGCAATGTTTTAACTTTTAAACAAAAACCTATTTTTTCTGACAACAAGATTAATTTTAAATTAAATTACTTCAAATTAGAAGTTTTTAATTTTTGAATATGGTTTCTATATTTGGAATAAGTTTCTAAAAATTATGTTAATAGTTTATTTTTATTTTTTTGATATTATGAATAGAAACTACAATACTTTTATTTAACGCGGTTAAGGGTAAATCGAGTAAATTAGTGTAAAAAATAATATTATAAGGACAATAAAATTATCATAAAACCTACCAAAATACTAGTGGAAGAATAAAATTTTACCCTTAACATCTTAGGTTCTAAACTTAGTCATTTAATGTCCACATGACAATGAAAATAACATAGATATTACTAAAACCAATGAAAGTGACAAAATGAAAAACTCACATTTCTTTTAAGTATAATAATTTTAATATATGGATAAACTTCGTATAAATTAGAAAATAAATAGTGAATGGAAATATAAAATAATTACCTACATCATGGTAATTTATTTTTAATTTTTATGAAATATATATTTACCTTAAAGTCTTATTATTTGATGATGAAAAAATTAATTCATTGATGAGAAATCAATGAAACATTTTTTATTAAAATCCTAATATCCATACAAATGTCCAAAAACCTGGACAAATCTTATTGGTATATTATATTTTGACCGTAATAATCCAAATTCTAAGTTAGTGACCATTTTTATCCTTATTGAATAGATTATAACCTTTATATTATTTTATTTAAAGTAATGTTAAAGTTGTCACATTCATACTTTAATAAGTATAAAATTTTTAATGTTTGATTTTATAGTAGATAGATTTAAATAAATATATTATCATAAAATATGTTAAATTTATCTACATCATTGTATTTTATTTTTAATTTTTACTCAAAAAAATATGTATATTAAATAATTACACAATATCATTGTAAAAATTATTTTATTAATGGAGATATCAAATAAATGTTATTAACAATATTAAAATAAATATATTTTGGGATAATTAATATGTCCAATGAATTTTATTGATAACTATGACCTAATAGTAATATAATTGAATAGTTTTTTTTATGTTAAAATGTTATATTAATATTTTTTAAAATCAATAAATTTAATATTGTCAAAATTGACACTGTTGATTTTTTATAAAAATTGTGTTTTATTAAATTATTTAAAAAACATAAAACATTTTTAAAAATAAATAATAATTATTATATGGTCCAAAATTTTCTGAATTATTTATTTATTATCTAATTGACACCAAATAAGTAAATATTTTACCCTTTTAATATTGAAATATTTGTTACCCTAGTTAAAATGAAATAGAATAACTAATTGTTAAATTGAAAATATCGGGTTTTAATGGATATAGAAACATGTATAAAATTTATTGGTTGATAATATTACAACCCTATATCATATAATATTCTAAATTGGGAAATTTTTTAGGTTTTTTAGTGTGTTTTTATTTTATTATAAATTAATATTTTTGAGGTTTCCAAAAGTGCCCCTCACCTCATTTATTAAAGGGAACCTCCTCCCCCATTTCTACACAACTCATTAAGCCTTCAAGTTAATCAATACCCTACCAATATATATTTTAAACTTACCTAGTTAAATTCTATAGGTTCTATTATTCTCAAAAGATCAACTCTTGTTCCATTAAGAGGAGATCTAAGGAGAGCATATCAAAGAAGTGGTGATCTCCTCTACCGATTGTTTCATATTTCTTTCTACTTCTACTTATACCTCATGAGTTGTTTAATTATAGAATAAAAAATCCAGTAGTACTTATATTATAATATTTAATTATAATTATTAAACAACCATATTCAACTTTCTATCCATCCTAATAAAGACAAAAATTACCACGTGTGCACACGTACAACAAACTGTCTCCACGCCGTTGTGTAATCTGTTTTTCACCACCACCTTACATGTATGGGTATAAAAATGGATGTAATAACTATATATGATTATTATAAAATGAAATTTATTCTTAAATAGAGTACACCATTCAATTCAATACCATTAAAAAATTATGGTAATGATATATTTGCTCAAGCGTATGTACGACCTACCTTCTCCACGATGCGATGTGATTTGTTCTACATGATAAACACTAAAAAATGATTATATAAATGTAAATAATGAATAAATATAGTATTTATTATGTTAATATAATTTTATAATGGTATAAATATGACCTAATAAGGATATTTGGAACTTATTCGAGAAAACATGGATATGATCATAAAGTAGTTAAAACCTGAATAACGAGTAATAATTAATTGTTACAAACAAACGAAGGAGAATATGACCATATATGATGAAAATGATTCTATAATAAGTTAAAAAAATTATCTAAATAATTATACAGTTGGTTTAGATGCATTGGAAGCATATAAGACCTATGGTAGGGGATAATTTTGCAATCTCATTTTTATCAGAGATTATTTATACGTATGTATTTTCTAGGGGTATATTTATCATCAATGTCCATATTTTCAAAAAAAATTAATATTTTTATATGTATGTTTAAAGACATTTTTACCCATTTTATACTTTTACTACAAGGTATGGAAGTAATATTTATTTCATTTACCATACGAGTTACTTTTTTACTTCTCCAACAAAAGTATGAGGATAATGTTTTTTTACTTATATGACATGAATGTATTTTTAATATTTCATAATGACTTATTTACATTAATATTACTTTAGAATATTTTAAGTTTATTTTCAATTAAATTATTTTCATTTAAAATTTCAGAAAATTTTGATAAAAGAAAACATTTTTGAATAAGAAAGGATATTTTTCTCAAGAATTGAGTTGAAGTGTTTTATCAAATTTATTTTCCATATAAGATGACTCTCTTTAAATAGGGTTACATTTATATCCCTACTATTTCTATGATTTTATTATTTTAATGATGGAATGATATTTTATATGGATTATTTTATGATTTAATTATGTTTAAGAAACCCATTTTATTTCTTGGGTTATGCTATGAGGAATGATTTATGTTTTTGTGGAACATGTAAGAATGATTTCATTATGAGATGCGTGGGACCTATAGATCCCTCCAATGCTTTGGGTAACGATTTATATTTTATGAGATAAACATGGCTAGAATGGTATGTAAATCTGGTTTAGTAATAAATGGATGTAAAGGAAAGTAAATCTGGTTCACTAATACATGACTGAAATGGCAAGTAAACCCGATTCAGTAAAGGACTTTGTCCACTATGATAGTCTTGAAAATAATGTCTTTGATACTATAAAAATCATATTATGATCATATTTTTTTTCCAAAATTCGATGTTTTATGCCAATTATATTATACCATGGTTAATGTTCCTTTATGATCTATGCCTTACGAACTACCATGATTTATTTCACGACTCATGATTTTGATATTTAAAATTTATGTTCATGTTTTTACATTCTTATGTTTATGGTTTGTTTTATGTTCTCAATGTTTACCTTTACTGAGAATTTGTGCTCACCCTTTTTATATTTTCTCTTCCCGAGGATATAAAGAATGGTTTCAGTTAGGAAAAAAATAATAGAATATCTTTATGGGAGATGTTGACGATATTTAACCAAGTTAGAAGATTATGTTACAAGTTTCCAAAGAAACTAAATTTATACGGTATTAGGGTGCCTGTTTGTTCCATGCATTAAATGTTCTATAAAAGTAATGTAATGTCCATGTACATCAAGATTGGGTCTCTAAAGTTAGTATCAGAGCAAATGTTTAGCCAACCTTTGGAAATTAGGATGAGAAAACTTTATTGAGAACCCTAGAGATATTTATTAGGATATTTCTAGAGATGTCCTAAGGATAAGTCATGTATAGGTCACAATATTAGGGTTTTGTGATAAGCAATACTAACCTAGGGTTAAACTAAATATATCACATATTGAAATATTATAAGTAATTTTCCGTACTTATGTGTTTCTAATCTCTGATATGTATATCTCATACTTTGCTTTCTGGTATTAGTCAATAACCAAAACTTTATAGAACATATTTAACCATTGAATGATTCAGATATGAAAAGTATGGGAATTATGAAGATAAATTTCCTATGTGGAAACATCATGAAGAGAATCATGATGATGATGAAAGTATTGGTCAGACTATTGAGGATAAATAGATTGTAAATGACATGCGAAAGTCATGTTATGTTATTCTAGTATTTTTTATGTTAAAACTAAGAATCTTGAGGTTGATAAAACTTAATACATGATTCATATTTTAGGAAATACGAAGATGGTGGATCCCGAGTAATGGTTTAAGAATAAAGTTGGATGATTGAGGTGCATATGTTTTGGTATTCAAATATTATGTTATATGAATCATGAAATATATAAGTGTTTTCAATATAAGTTTTTCATTAATGATTGGAAATGATATGTTGAATAGTTCTAAGGATCCAAAAAAGTGATTTAAGGGTAAGGTGATATACTAGGAGAACACACGATTAAGGGAAAGATAACCATTAATATGTATCGTATGTTATGATAATGATGTTTGGATAAATATATGTTGGATTTGAATAAGTAAATTAGATGAAGATAGTTTCTTGGGAACTAATTATGGAGTTGTTGACAAGAGGGTTATGATATCATGGATGATGTATAAATATTTTTGGGACTTAAGGAATATATCCAATACATTTTGGAATAAGGAAATATACATGTTTTCAATAAGGATATATGGTAGTTGAGGTTATTAACATGACTCAATAGAATGCATGATGAAGTCATTCAAATGTTTGGAATGTGACCAAAAAGATATATCGTATAATATATGGGGGATAAATGATGGTATTAACATTCTTGTCATATGAACTTTCTTTTAATTTTTTTGTACTGTGAGTTTGGACTGAAGTATTTTGGATAAGACTAAAGGTTGAAATGGATTATGTTGGACATCAGATAGTATTGTTTAAGGCTAATTTTTTTAATATTATTTCTAGAATGTTATAATAGTGTAGTTTTCGAAAATGGAAAACCCACAGGATAGATGAAAACCTGTCGCGTTGGACAAGGTTGTGGGAATCAAACCCACAACCAAAGTATGATATGACTTTATTGCCTACGACTGGCCTACGAGAAGTCCCTGGTTAGTATAAATGAGTTTTATTTTTTTAATCGGTTTGATAGAAGATGTATAAGTCCATTTTTGGAACTATATATGATTAATTTCACCATAGATGGGCTTATGTATATTTGATAACTTGTGCTAACCTTTTTGTGATAGAGACAGAAGGAATGACCTATCATTCTATCGCATGATCGACTAACACTTCAAGAATGAAAAATTCAACTTCCTTTATTTAAATAAGATATGAAGTGGAAATTTTTCAAGACACGAACAATGATGAGATTATACCAAAATCAAGTGATTATTTATTCTCAGGAAAATTTCTTCAACTTTTGGGAAAGGATCTTGAAACAAAAAATGTTATCCTAGTACCTTCTTATCCGATGAATCAGATGGTCCCTTAAATCACTGTGGATTTATGGATTTATGGTTGTTAACTTTATCCAAACCTTATTCTATATCACTATCCATTATAACTTGATGGTTAGATTTCACTTCCATATCCATGTTTTCACTTCCCATCTATGTTCTCCTTTGTGGAAACCTAGTGATGAGTTACTTTGGGTAACCATTATGTTTCTAAATTTCCTTTTTAAAATGAAGTTTTAGTATCCCTTTTTACGATGTGGGTTTTCATGAAACTAACTTTCAAATTGTAAACCATTTATAACCCTGATGAATTTCGAGGGAGAAATTTATTTTAAGGGGGTAGAATGTAACACCCCAAGATTTTATGAGATAGATTCCTTTTAAATTTTTTGATGTATCATGCTGTATGCTAAACCAAGATTATCTTGCACTGTACACAACACCATATTAGCTTGCAATATACGTAAAACTATTATTGGATTGTGTTACACACAATTTCAAGTTCTTCTGATTGAATTCATTTCACGCAACACTGAGTATAGATTTTGTTCAATGTATAAAAGAAATATGTTTGTGTTATGTTATACACAACACCAAAGGAATCATTCACTAAATGTAACACTGACTTGGTTTTCTTTACAAGCAAGAGCCACCTTTCTTCATAGCTTGCATTATACTCAATACCGAGTTTCACTAAAGAACGATATGTTATTAAAATATTATTATTTAATGGGATATAAACTAGTTTTTATGAATAGTATTAAACACATTTTGAATTTTATATAAAATGAACATTCATCTTATGTATTTTTATAGTCCATGTTATAATAACAAATCCAATTTTTCTGATAAGAGAAGTATTTTAAAAAAAAATGCAGTTTTGCCGCCTTTTGATGGCACACCAATTTCAAATATAGTTTTTAATAGTTTTATATATTATATTTTATATAATAAAAATATTCTTTGGAAGCGAGACATAAAAATTTAACTTTGTTGAAATTTTGTTATTTTTCTGATGAAATTCATTTTTTGATGAATAGTAAAAATAAGCTAAATTTTAATTGAAAACAACATTTTTCATCAAAATAATTTATATGGTTAAATTATATTTTTTAATGGGTTTAAAGTGTAAATATAATATATTTTTATAATTTAATACAATATATTTAATTTTCATTAATTTTACATTGAATTCATATGTAAAAACATTTCAATCTTTTATAATGTTTTAACTTTTAAACAAAAACCCATTTTTTTTCCGACAACGGGATTAATTTTAAATTAATTACTAAAAATTATGTGTTTTGAATTTTGAAAAATAGATTCTATATTGGGAATAAGTGGTTCCAAATTATGTTAATAGGTTACTTTTAATTTTTTTGGTATTATGAATAGTAACTAGGATAATTTTTATTTAACATGGTTAAAGGTAAATCAGGTAAATCAGTGTAACAAATAATATGATAAGGAATATAAAATTATCCTAAAACATAAATAAATCCTTGTGGATGTATAAAATTCTACCCCTAACATCTTAGGTTCTAAACATGGTCATTTAATGGCCACTTGACAATGAAAATGACATAGATATTAATAAACCCAATGAAAGTGACAAAAAGTCAAACTCACATTTCTTATAAGTATAATAATTTTAATATAGGGATTACCTGGGGATATATTAGAAAATAAATATTCCATGGAAATATAAAATAATTATTTACATTATGGTAATTTATTTTTAATTTTTAGGAAATAAATATTTACCTTAAAATCTTATTCTTTGATGCTGTAAAAATTAATTAATTGATGAGAAATCAAGGAAACATTTTTCATTAAAATCATAATAACAATAAAAATGTCCAAAAACATGAATAAAAATTAATTATAGATTATATCTTGACCATAATCATCCAAATTTCAAGCTATTAACCATTTGGAGCCTTATAGAATATATTATGACCTTTATATTATTTTATTTAAAGTAATGTTAAAGTTGTCATATTCAAACTTTAATAAGTATAATATTTTTAATGTTTGATTTTATAGCAGATAAATTAGACTTCATATATTATCATGAAATATATTAAATTTATCTACATCATAGTGTTTTGTTTTTCAATTTTACGCAAAAAATAAGTGTATTAAATAATTACACAAAATCATTGTTGTAATTATTTTATGAATGGAGATATCAAATTAATGTTATTAACAATATTAAAATAAATATATTTTTGGATAATTAATATGTCCAATTAATTTTATAGAAAACCTTGACTTCATAGGAATATAATAAAATAGTTGTTTCGATGTTAACATGTTATCTTAATATTTTTAAAAATCAATAAATTTAATAGTGTCAAAATTAACCCAATTGATTATTTATCAAAATAGTGTTTTGTTAAATTATTTAAAAATTATTTTAAAAAAAAAAATATAGAATAATTATTTTATGGCCCAAAATCTTCTAATTTATTTATTTATGATCTAATTTACACCAAATAAATAAATATTTTACCCTTTTAATGTTAAAATATTTGTTACCCCATTAAAATGAAATAGATTAACTAAGTGTTAAATCGAAAAGATAAGGTTTTAATTGACATAGAAACTTGTACAAAATTTATTGGTTGATGATATTACAACCATATATAATCTCATATTTTAAATTAGGACATTTTTGAGGTTTTCAGTGGGGTTTTATTTTATTAAAAATTAATATTTTTGACATTTCCAAAAGTGCCCCTCACCTCAATTATAAAAGGGCACCTCCTCCCTCATTTATCCACAACTCATTAAGCCTTAAAGTTCGTCCATAACCTAAAAATTTATCTTCTCAAATTACCTAGTTACATTCTAGAGGTTTTATTATTCACAAAATTCTAACTCTAGTTCCATTAAGAGGAGATCTAAAGAGAGCACGTCAAAGAAGAGGTAATATTCTCTATCGATTCTTTCATATTTCTGTCTACTTCTACTTATACATAATGAGTTGTTTAATTATAGAATAATAACTCCAGTAGAAATTATATACTAATATTTCATTATAATTATGAAACAACCATATTCAGCTTTTTATTCATCCTAATAAATATGAAATCACCACACGTGCGTACGTACGACTTACCGCCTCTACGCCGTGATCTAATCTGTTTTAACCACCACCTTACAGTTATGGGTATAAAAATAGATGTAATATATATATATTATTATTATAAAATTATATTGATTCTAAAATATAGTACACCATGAAATTCAATACCATTCAACAGTTATGGGAATGATATCGCCGCTCATGCGTACGTACTGCCTACTGTCTCCACGATGCGATGTGATTGGTTCTACATGATAACCACAAAAGCATGATTATATAAATGTAAATAATTATTAAATATGGTATTTATTATGTTAATATAATTTTATAATGATATAAATATGATCTAATAAGGAGAATGAGAACTTATTCAAAAAAATATGCATACGATCATAAAGTAGTTAAAACCTGACTAACGAGTAACAATGAATTGTTACAAAATAATGAAGGAGAATATAACCATATATGATGACCATGATTCTTGAATAAGTTAATGAAATTATCTATATCATTATATAGTAGGTTCAGATACATAAGAAGAATATCATACCTAAGGTGAGTGATAATTTTAAAATCTCATTTTTATCTGAGTTTATTTATACGTAAGTATTTTCTGGAGGTATATTTGTCATCCAAGTCCATGTTTTCAAAAAATGTTTTCATAAAATGTTTAATATTGTTATATATAAGTTTAAAGTAATTTTTACCCATTTTTTACTTTTAATACATGGTTTAGAAGGAATATTTTTCTCATTTAACATATATGTTTCTTTTTGAATTTTTTGAAAAAAGTTCTAGGAGAATGTTTTTTAACTTATATCGCATGAATAGATTTTTAATCTTTCATAACTCCTTTTTTCCATGAAGATTAATTTATAATATTTAAAGTTTATTTTAAATTAAATTAAATTATTTTTAAAATTCCATGACTTTTTTAGAAAATAAAACCTTTTTGAGGAAGAAAGGATATTTTCTTCAAGAATTGAGTTCAAGTGTTTTTTTAAATTTATTTTCCTTTTAAGATGACGCTCTTTAAATAGGGTTATGTTTTTATCCCTATTATTAATTTTATTTTATTTTTTAATGATGAAATGATATTTTATTTGGATTATGTTAGGATGGAATTATGTTTAATAAACCCATTTTATTTCATGGGTAATGTTATGATGAATGAGTTTTTTTGGCACATGTAAGAATGATTTCATTATGAGATGGGTGAGACCTATAGATCCCTCTAATTCATTGGGTCAAGATTTATATCTCATGAAATAAACATGGATAGAAGGGTAAGTAAATTTGGTTCAATAATACAAGGTTGAAATGATAAGTAAATCCGATTTAGTAATACATGGATGGAATGACAAGTAAACCCAATTCAGTAAAGGACTTTGTCAACTATGATGATCTTGGTAGAAATGCCTTGTCTACTATAGAAATCATATTATGATCTTATTTTTTTTCCAAAATCCCATGTTTTATACCAATTTTATTTTACCATTGTTAATATTCCTTTATGATCTATGCTTTATGAACTACCAAGATTTATTTCACAACTCATGATTTTGATATTTAAACTTTATGTAAATGTTTTTACATTCTTTTGTTTATGGTTTGTTTTATGTTCTCAATGTTTAACCTAACAGAGAATATGAGCTCACCCTTTTTATGTTTTCTCTTCCCCAAGTTATAAATAATGGTTTTAGGTTGGAAAACAAAAAGGGTAATATCATTATGCTATATTTTTAAGATCTTCCACCAAGTTAGAAGATTATGTTCCAAGTTTTCAAAGGCACTAAACTAATACGGTCTTTGGGCGTCTGTTTGTGTCATGTATTATGTATTCCGTAAAAGAGAGGAAAATGAAAGGAAAACTTATAATTTTAAAAAATAACTATAGGAGAAGAAAATATATTGAATTTTACATGGAAGTATCAAATAATTCTCCCACTTAAGCCTTAATCCTAAATAATTCAGATGAAAGACGAGATTATGAAATAAACCCTTACCACTTTGCTAACTTTTGAATCATAACCCCCATGAATGAAATAAATTCAAACTAAACTTAAAATAACATAAATATAAATATATTCATGATATAAAATATCTTGGTGTAGTATATATACCACAGAAAATAAATAAGTGGTGAATATGATATATGTCTCATAGAATTAAAAGTGAGATGAGAAACACTTATCTTTGGTCCGGTTTCCTTTTTACGTGTTATGAAATCCTATATAATAAATATTGGTTTGTTATTTATATATTAAATAACCATAATAATATATATAATACCATATATTATTTACTTATATATTTTTTTTACCCATTTTTTAACAATTATTTATTAAAATCATTGTTTCGAGTAATAACTAATTTGTTTATCATTTATGTTTTGGTTTGGTGGTTTCGATCCATTTACTTTGATCATGGTTCCATAACATAAATAATATTAATAGTGGTATAAATATTATACAAATTAATTATATATATTTTTAGTCATCTAAAAAAGTCACAGAATGAAAATGAGTTACACCATTCATGGAGATGGTAGGCCGTACGTACATAAGAAAACTTTTTTTTTCTTGAAGGATGGAATGAAAGAAAAGTAAATATTAATTTACTATTACATAATATTTATTATAAAAAATACATCATTTATGTTCATAAAATACATACTTATTACTATCCATTTCAAAATAAAATGAAAAACGAATCACATTGCTTCGTAGAGGCGGTAGTCCACACTAACGCAAGAGAAACCTTTTCGTTTTCCAATGGATTGGAAGGAAATAATATAGATGTGATATTATAATTCCATGAACATATTTATTTCATAAATAATTTATATATATATTAAATCCATCATTATATATATATATATATGTGAGAGGTGGTGATGGAAAATGAAATACATCGATTCACGGGGCAGTAGTTAGCTGTACACATGATCAATAGTGTTGTTTCTCATTTGATGGAAGATGAGATAAATATAGGTTATTCCATTAATGTAATAAAAATTAAGTATATGGGAGATACCATTGTTATTATTTAATTATTTTTATGGATATTTTAAGTTTTTATAAGAATAAATACAATGAAAATTCATTGTTAAGAATTATACCTCTTCTTTGGACAACCTCTTTAGGTTTATACATAAACACTTTCTAGATTGGTTTTCTGATAAAAAAACGACTCTATATCATGAGGTGGGATTTAATGAAGGTATTAGGGTAGTATTATTATAATCTAATGGTAGTTTTATGTGTGAAGAGTATAGGATAGGGGGTCCCTTTATAAGTTAGGGTGAAGACACATAGAATTTTTGAAAATAAACAGGCATACCCATATTTTACACATTATAAAAGGATACACACGAGATAATTATCAAAACAAAGATGATATAATTTCAAAATATGTCCATAAAATATAAATTATACAAGTTTTTAGGTCATTTTAACTCTTATATTTTTAGTTTAACCTCCTGGTAAATCCATTTAAGGCTTAACTGTGGTAATTAATTTTTACTACTTTTACTATTCATCATGAAAAAAAATTAATTTAAAAATATTATATAATATTAGTTTTTATGATTCTAAATATTAAATCATTTTTATTAAATTAAATTCATATAATTGCCATAATTTCATTTAAAATTAACCCCCAATTGAGTAAAAAAACACGATTTTCCAAAGGAAAAGTCTTCTTAAGTATAATTTTTTTATATAAAAACTCAAAATAAAATTCATTAAAATTAACTAAATTGGATTAATTGTAATATAATTTAACTAGTTTTAATTTTAAAACATTTTTGAAACAAATTTAACTTTCTAAATTCATTAAATGATAAGGTAGTTTTTTACTTAAAATCAGTATTTTTCACTATTCATCAAAAAAATTAATCTTTTCAAAAAATTATGTAAAATTAACTCTAACATAATTTTTATATTTTTATTTAAAAAATAAATTTAATTTTTTAAAATAATTTTTCTTAAATTGGTAGAAATTAATTTTAAAATAGGTGTTCAAAATACAATGAAACATTTTTTTAGAAAAATATAGTTTTTCAGAAAAACATTTCTTTTGTTTTTAAATGATTTTTATTTGAATTTATAAAGAATTTATAACTAATGAAATTATTTTATAAATGTTTAAACCATATAATTTTCATAATTCATTTATTCCTATTCATACCCCTCATTTTAATGACTGAGTTTAATGATCATAGTTAAGTAATATATTTCACTGGTTGTTTAAGATCGGTGTTGCGTGTCGTATATGCCATCAAACACATCATTCTTATTTTAAAATCTTCATATGTTACATTAAACCCAACATAAATAATTTTCATCATCATAATTTAATATTTTTCTCATAAATCAAGGGTTTTATATTTTAAAATACCATTATTGAAAACCCACATCGGAAAAATAGGGTTCATAAGACTTCCTCTTGAAATAGAGAAAGGTAATTAAGAAGGTCATCTGGAATTACACATAATTAGGTTTCCAAGTAGGAAATGATTAGTGTTAAGTGAAAATATGGATATGGAGGAAAATATTAAAAAATTATGGAGAGTTATAGGGATTATTGATCACATGAAAGTTAATTATTAAGAGAAAGTCAACGACCACAAAACTAAAAATTTGTGACTGGTTAAAAAACCATTGTTTCATAAAAAATGAAGGTAAATGTATAATATTTTTATTTTAATATAATTTTCCAAAATTTGGGGGATTATTTTATTATCAATATCGAGAACACGAGAAAATATACTTGATATATTTTATTTTATAAGAATAATTTCATCCTTTCGTTGTGCTTTGATCAATTTATACTTCATTTCTTACTCCTAAAAATGAATATCCAAGATGATTTTTATGCTTGAAGCACTAAAATTAAATATTAATAGATATTATAATCTATAAGATAATAACAATATATTTATCTTGTCTTAACTAAATCCAAAATGTTTAGCACAATGTAAGACAATACCCAAAATGAATAAAAATTCATTTGAATAAATAATATATATTACTTCAAAATTTCCATCAAAGGTCCAACTTAGATTATTAGAAAAATAAAAAAACATACATCTAAATTAACCTAAATAACATCATAATTAAATAGTTTTTTAACCTCAAAGTTTATCTCATGCACTTCAAATTACACCTCTAAATACATGAAACCATTCTTCCTTAACAATCCTTTATGTTAAAATAGTAAAACATCTCCCAAAATATTATTTATCATCTAAAAATCATAAAAGTTAAAAAATATTTGATCCTATAGTATGTTTCATAAAATAAACCTAATATTTATCCTTTAAACCTTATGAGTAAAAAAAATTTCATATTAAATAATACATCACATAGGTTAGTGGTAGGTACTGCACCCCTGTCGACCTTCAGTTATGGCTTTAAGGCTTGTTGCCTTGTTGGATGTGATAATTTGTGACCCGATATGTAGTTTGTTAGTTTTATAATACTATTTTAATATAACTCCTATAATGTTCCCAAAAATATGATGAACATCCTAAAAAATTGCTTTAATCATCAAATCTCTTTTTAACCCCTAATGTGTTCTATACAACATATTTTTTTACTAAGAAATCCAAAAATCCTAATTGACAATTATTACCCTAACATCAAGGATAATATTAACCTTAAAGGTTATAATTACATTTAATTTTATGAAAATATAATTCTTACTCAAATAATACTTAATGTCAAACCTGTGGGTTACATATATCATAAGCTAATAAAATATCTCCTAAATTTCATTAATCACATGAAAATACTGTCACTTAAAACCTCAAAAGGGGTGTCTAAGAATATGAACTTATGATCAACATTAAACACATCAACCCATGATAGTATCCAAGAATCTTATGTTAACCTAGAATGAAGACATATGTGATTCTAAAAATTAACACAATCCATAGATATTTCATGATTCTTATAACCAAAATAACATTGATAAAATTAATTCTATAATATAATTCTTGAATCCCAATGCATAAATACTTCAAACCCTTTTCATAAATGATTAGTTTGACATAGGTCCTTACTTGGTCTGGGATATATCCATTAAAAGTGGGCATTGACATAGATAATTCCTAGGTTCCCCAAATTTAATACAATAAACTATACATTGATCTCTATTGTGAAAGTTATTTATATTTATTGAACTCCACACTTTTCCTTAGAAATTCATTGGTCAATACCCTTATTTTCACACATAAAATATTTTCCTCTTTCTTTAAGTCAATATCCCTGGTTTATCTTTCCACATTTCTTATATATAGGAAATTGATCCTTCTTTCCACTATGGTCTACACCACCCAAGCTCTCATTGAACACCATTATTATTTTATTTGGTGAGTCTGAGATTTGGTTATGGTGAAATTTATTAATCATATATCGTGATAAATTATTAGGAATAATCAAAATATCTTTCTATATAGTTATCATCCAATTTGGTTGCTCATAATCACCACATTTTCCATCATATTAAAAGTTAACACGATTCCTTTAGGTTCTAACCATTTACTAAAACCAAAATGAAAAGTGTGAGAAATAATAATCATAGTGGAAAAAAACATAATCATTTAAAGGATTTCTATACTGTGAATCCTTATTTTAAATATAATACACCTTAGTTTTAACCTAGGTTATTCATTATCATCATATATTCAAATAATTTATTATGGTTTATAATGAAAATATAAATTGATTCAGGCATATCCTCTAGAGGTTTCCAACTAGGTGTGCAACATGACGCATTGTTGTACACTAGGTGATGACTGAGACAAATCCCAATGAAACCTTTTTTGGGTTATTACCCCTAGGTATAAGTGTTCCAAATCCACATCCATTTGTAGTATGTCGATAGGGTTTCATTTCTAGGAAAAACACATAATATCCACCTCATCAAAACTTTAAGATGTTATCTTACTCTTATAATTTTCCTCAAAGTTAGTCATAGGGTTATATTCCCGAATATAAGTTTTCCTAAATCTAGTTCAAATGGTTTCTACTAAACTTGATATGATACCAACTGTAAAAACCCCAACCCTAGTAACCCAATGTTGGTGGTTACTTTATTAAATTTGTGCTAGATATAATCAATCACATCCCAATGGAATTAACTATTAATTAGTAGTGGAAAACTAGATATTTACTTAAACTTCACATGAAAATTGAAAAAATAAAATACAACATAGTATTTTCTTTAATAAAACCATTATTAACTTTAGAATATCCCTAAATATAGATCACAATACACTTCCTAAAATCACGAGGAAAGGAAACATAATAAATGGGTGAGCTCTAATGATCAATAAGGGTATGCTTACAATAGAAGTTATCCTAGAAAAATAAATCATAATCAAAATTTAAAGGAAAACAACTAAAACACATGCCATTTAATTAGTCACTTATACATGAATGATAATATGTAATGAATAAATGATGATCAAATAATTAAATATAAATAATCACATGATCTCTAATCTTATTAATAGATATTCTAACTAATTGAATAATTACATGGACATCAATAAATAATCTCATAATGAGGGAATGCATAATGCCGAACATCATAACCATACCATCAAAGCCTTATGAAAAGAAATATTATATAAATGTGTGAGACCTTATCCAAATACCCAATCTATTTTGTCTTATGAGACCTACCGCTGCATCAAGGGGATATACTAGACCCCTCCCATCACTTACTAATTCCAATACATTCCATATATGAAAGGGGTGAAGCATAATCAATTTAAAAATTCATATTGAAAAACTAGTATACAAAATTGTAATAATCTCCCAAATAAATAAACATAATAAATATAATTATTCATATAAAATTACTATCATATGAATGGTTAATACATTCCCCAGTCAAACTTAACATAAAGCATCCATTGGAATAATAAGGATGGTGTGAAAATAGTAAATTTGTATTAAAGCTAAACATGAACCATCTAGATGAATAGAAAGGATTGTATCATTACAACATATCCCAATTGGTGCATAAGTAAAATAAGGGTTTTTATCATTTATCAATATAAATAACATAAAAATTTCATTACAAAATTAATAAAGAAAATATACTATTCACTTTGAAAATCACTTAAAAAAAATTATATAATATTATGGGAGAATTTTCTTTGAAAATAACCGTGTAATTTTTTTAAATTAATCTCAAATGAAATAAGCGTACATGATGGTGGGAAATTCTATATATGATAATTAGGTTAAAATAAATATTCCTTTCATATTATGGGTAAAAAGTCAAAAAGTACATCATACAAAAAACATCTTGAAGATTCCATTAAAACCATTTTTAAAAATTCAAACATGCATAATTTTTTTAATTAATAATTTTTATAATGTTAAAAAAATTCATAAAAATAGTTTTTATAAAATATGGATATGTAAGAAAAAAATATTTCAATCATGGAGAGAAATATGGTTGATTTTTCCTTAAAAACATTCTTTTGGACCCTTGAGTACATAAAAAGAGGAAAATGAAATGAAATATTATAATTTTAAAAATTAAAAATAAGATAAGAAAACATATTTGTTTTGGAATATTAAGATAAAATAATTCACACAGTAGAGGCTTAAACCTAAACAATCCCAAATAATGATGAAATTGTGAAATAAATCCTTACCACTTTGGTAACTTTTGAATCACAACCCCCATGAAATAAATAACTTAAAATGAAACATTAAAAAACATGAAGATAAATATATATCGATTATATATCATATTAAGGTGAAGTATATACACCACACAAAAGAAATAAGTGGTGAATATGATATATGTATCATAGAAGTAAAAGTGAGATGGTAATATTTTACTTTAGGACTGATTTATTTTGTACATGTTTGAAAATCTTGTAAAATAAAGATATATTTATTATAAATACATTATATAATTATAATAATATATATCATACCTTATATTATTTACTTTTAACTTTTTATCACCCGTTTATTAACAATTCATTTTTAAAATCACTATTTTAGGTAATATTTGCTGCTTTTTTCATGTATGTTTTGGTTTACTAGTTTTGGTCCTTGTAATTTGATCATGGTTAAATAATATAAATAATTTTAATAATTATATAAATATTATATATATTCATTATATATTTATTTATAGTGATTCATTAAAGTTATAGAATGAAAAACAAGTTACACTGTTTATGGAGTCGGTAGGCCGTACATACGCATGGACGCTGTTTTAATTTTTTTGATGGATGGAATGAAATAAAGATAAATAATAATTAAAAAATTATAGAATAATTATTATATAATTTAAATCATATATCACATCCATACTAATTACCGTCCATTTCAAAATAAAATGAAAGATGAATCACATCACTTCATGGAGGTGTAGTCCATACGTACGCAGGGGGAAAACTATCATTTTCCAACATATTGGATGGTAAGAAGATTCATGTGATATTATAATTAAATAAGTATAATTATTTAATAAATAATATATATATATATATATATATATTAAATCTACCATTATATCCAACCATGATAGGTGGTGATGGAAAACAAATTGCATCAGTTCGTGTGGCGGTTGTTTGCCGTACACACAATCAACAGTTTTGTTTCCCATTTGATGAAAGAGGAGATGAATATAGGTTATCCAATTAACTTAATAACACATTAGTATATATAATATACTATTTATATTATATTATAATAGTATATTGAGATTTTAAGGATTTATAATAAGAATTAAAATGAAAATTCTTGGTTAGGAATTATACCTATTCTTTAGAAAACATCTTTAGGTTTATACCTAATGCCACAATAGATTGGTTTTATGATAAAAAATGTACTATAGGTATTGGGGAGGTATGTAATTAAGGAATTTAGGTAGTTTTTTTTCTTGAACAAAAATATATTTTTTGCGTTAATAGGAGAGTAGAGGAGGTGCCCTTTTACAAGTAGGGGAGATGACACACTTGGAATTTTTGAAAAGAAAAAGTTATAACCATGTTTTAAACATAAATAAAGGATCCAAAATAGATAATTATCAAATATAATATGATATAAGGTCTAAATATTTCCATATAATATAAATTATACATGTTTTTAGGTCATGTTAACCATTATATTTTTAGTTTGACCTCCCGATAAACCTGTTTAAACCTTAGCTCTAATATTTTTTATTTTATTTTTACTATTCATTTGAAAAAAAATTAAGCTGAACAAATTATATAATATTAATTATCATGATTAAAAAAAATTTAATCCATTTTTTAAAATTTAATTTACATAAGATGAATAATTTAATTTAAAATTAACCTGTAATCATGTTAAAAAAATGGTTTTCCAAAGGAAAAGTTTTCTTAAGTATAAAAATATATTATATCAAAACTCAATATAAAATTGATTAAAATGAAATAAATTGGATTAATTATAATATAATTTAAATAATTTTACTTTTAAAAAAAATTTAAAAGAAATTATACTTTGTAAATTCTTAAAATGAATAGGCAGTTTTTAATAAAAATTAGTATTTTTCACTATTCATTGAAAAATTAACCTTTCCAAAAAATGCTCAGAAATTCTCTCAAAGATAATTTTCAAATTATTATTTAAAAAATTAATTAAAATTTATCAAATAAGTTTTCTATATCTAGTAGAAGTTAATTTTAAAATGAGTTAACAAAATGCGATGAAATCGCTTTTTAGAAAAATATGGTTTTTTAAAAAAACATTTCTTTTATTTTCAAGTGATTTTATTTCCATTTATAGTAAACTTATAACCAATGATTTTTTTTATACATGTATAAAAATTATACTTTTCATAATTAATTAATTTCTATTCAAACCCTTTAATTTAACAGCTAGGTTTTAACGATCATATTTAATTAAAATATTTCATTAGTCGTTTAAGCTCGGCGTTGCATGTCATATACGATATGAAGCACAATGTTCTTCTTTTAAAATCAGGTGGTCTTACATAAATTTTTTAATAAATATATTAATGTAAATTTTTCTCATGTATAAGTTCACAACTGAGGTTTCCGACCATTCATGCTTTAGAATTTCATTTACACTCTCAAGACCAATCATGTCTGGAATAACATCTCCATACATTTATTCTTGAGATTAAATATAGGTCGTATTATTATCCTTTTACATTATATCCACATGAAATTGAAATGTTATTAAATTAAGAAATTGAATTGGTGGGTTAAAGGAACTCTCATAAGGCCTTTTAAATTTAGTTTTTGATCCTATATATTTTTTTGAGTCAACCTTTTATTTTCATTTCCTTTTCTACATGTACAACAACATTCCTCAGTTTAAACCTTTTTTCATGAATTGTTAATGGGTTTTCATAAGAAATAGATTGTAAATTAAATAAATTATTATCATAATTTATTTTTACAAGATTAAATGACCAAGATTGAAAATATCCAATAGGAAGTGAAACCTTATGAACATCTAGATCATCAAGGGGAATATATATCTCGGTGCTCGAATCAGGAGCTAAATGAATCCCTAATCTCATATGATATTTTAGAATATTTTTTTAGATTATATGATTTGATATTGTACATTTTACCCCTTAAAACAAGGAGATGGGTGGTTGCTGATATATTTAAATGAAAATGATTTTCACCTAATATAATTTTAGTGAAGGAAATGTATAATTAATTATATGTTTCACATATCATAGAAATAGTTATGAAAAAATGGATTACCTCAGGTAAGGATCGACTTTAACTAGCCTCAAAGATAGCGGGTTGTCTCTTCGTGTAGTGGTTGCTGCTATGTTATTTCATTTCCTTAATCCCTTCCTATAACCTTTTCTAACAACTCATACTTCAAATTATGTTTTTATTTTAAATAATATATTTATTCTTATATATAATCAATTTTCATATCTCTAACCCCTATTTCATTTATTTCACAAAATATACTTAAGGCATCACTCTAAAACGTGTAAATCTAATGTGTCCATATTTGTTTGGATTCTTTAAGGCCACTAAAATTATCCAATCATTGGTTATATCCAATGATTTTTCTTATGAAAAAACCAGATAAAAAATACAGGAAAGGAAGTTTTCATTGTTATGTAATAATGATTTAATGTAGGAGTTTTTTTAGTATTTTATACTTACCCATGATTCCCATACTCTTCATGTTTTCATCTACTATTTCTCTCTCTTTATTTACATAAGCCTCCTTCCATGGCACATGATGTGGGATTGGGTTGTCTTTGGATTTTGATTCATTAATATACATTTAAAAAAGTATCATAATTATTTTTTCATTTCATATCACATAGAAGTATTATGTTAGTTTTAAAATACATACCATTTTTTCAAAGGATGCATACCCTATCATTACTTTACAATAGGGGTACCTTTGTTTTGATGGTTGATGCAAGTTTTTAGAACTTATTTCATTTATCATAAATTTATAATTCTTAATCAAAGTGATTAATAGACATAATTTGAGGTAAAATATTATCAATTACAATGTACCTAGAATAATGAATCCTCATAATGACTAATGAGTATATTTCATGTTTCTCGTTTTATCATATGTGAATATATATATAGTGGGTGGAAAATTAATTTCCCTTTAGTACCCCTAATATGATGGTTTATAATATTTTTCCGAATGGCTCTATGAGCCTTTGTAGTGACCATTAATCTGAATTTCATTAGTATTCCTCAAATATAAATGCACTCTTTAAAGGATAATGAACAGTAAATCAAAATTTCATTATTTTTTATTAAAAATGAGAAATTTTATAAAAATGTTACCCTAATGTTTTTCCAAATTATTATCTTCATCATAGACACAAAATTGTGTCACATATCTATATCAATCGACATGCATATTGAAGTGGTGACCCTAATGTAACTAATTAAAATGGACTTTTTGGGGTCAACATGTTGGTAATGTTCATTCCATCCAACCTTGAATTGTATGTCTCTGATTATGACCTTAATAATTTTTTTAAGATTGTCGTAGTACAATGATTCTATTTTTTCTCAAATATAGGTTGTTTACCTTCTAGAATTTCCTCAGTTTAAACATTATAAATATGTTGTTACTCAAGATTTGTATAATATTTAGGCATATAAACCTATAATTCTATAGGATTAGAATAGTTAATATGTGGATAAGACATCATCTATAAAATTAGTCGAATATTTAATTTTGATTATATAAATAAAATAGCGAAGACATAATATTATTAGAGAACACACTATATATTTAAAAAAATCGTTAACCTAATTATTGAGCTCTCTCTATTTTTCAATAAAGGATGATGGTATTTGGGCCTTCTATTTAGAATCCAAATCCCATAATTTTGGACCCCCTTTAACATACCACATGATTTCTATATTTGGAACACTATGAAATTGCTGTGTTTTCCCATTGAATGGGTTATCCTCAATGGATTTTTAATTTGACCATGCTATGGTTTTAGTCGACAACATAAAATTGACCAATTTCTGTTTATAGGATCCAAGACATAAAACACTTTTAGTTCATATTATTCCATTATGAATGGTTTATCCTTGTACCATTAATTAATAAAATTATCATTCATATATCCCAATTCATCAATTTTAACTACACTCCTTTTATCAACCTATTTAAATTGAAAAATTAACACTTGTAATATTGTTTGATCAAACTCCCATATTTATTCCTGAATGGCCCGAAGGCCTTCATTTTTATTGATTTTAGATAACTCCTTAAAAATATGATCTTGTAACCATCCTATACACTATTGATTTTATGTACTCGATATTCCATTTTTAGCCTTAAATGGATTAAAATGCATAATAATTACTTTTTGGGATTTAAGATATGTAAAACCTTTAATTTTTTATATGAAATGTAAATTTGATCCTTCTATTTATCTTTAATAGTAATTGTGATAACATCTCATATGGAAATTCCTTCACCCACAAGGTTCCCACTGCAATGTAATTTTGGGAGACCATTGCTATCCATATTGGACTGGTAGTCAATATATAATTCAATGGATTCCTTAATAAAATATCACTCTTCAGTACAACCTTTTGGAATAATTTTATATTTTATGTACCCTTTAAAAATCTTCATATACCATAAAATGGGGTACATCCATATATAATGTACATGACCACATATCCAGATCTCTCTAACCAGGTTACCCATAAAGTGAACCAACATATCAAAGAATGACATTAGGAAGAACATATCCAATTCGATTAATATGAAAAAATGTAATTTTCTATAGTCAATAACTTTTCTAGGTCTATAACTTCACTAAAAATATCTTTAAAAAAGAAAAAAATTTGGTTAATGTGTTTCGGAAATTTTTAATCAAAGTTCAACATAAAGCTATAGGCATGAAATCTTACATCAAAACCTAAAAATCATTTAATTTTATTCCCTTTAACACAAAGTTAGTATTTAACTTGATATTATTGATATTTTATAAATAACACTATAGAACCTATAAATCACTCAAGAAGTTTCAAAAATGATATCTCTCTTGGTTCGAAAGAGTGTAAGCAACTGGAGGATGAAAATTAATATCGTCACCCTTCACTAGAACCAACTCTTCCCTTATCCCCATTTTAACCGTATCTAATCTAGCCTTAACTTCATCCATTGTTTTTCCTAGTTAATTTAATAACTTTCCAATGAAACCATCACATACATTTTTTACATGTATGGTATCAAGAAAATTTCTAATATACAAACAATTTTAGTATGATAATTAAAAAAGTTAACTTTTTACAAATGTTTTTCATAATAATTTTCAAAATAGGTTTACCAAAAATGGAGAACATGTCCTTTAATGTCTAAAAAAATTGATCACTAGTTAGTGGAGGCATTGTTGTACCTTTCTTTGAATTCCCATCAAATGATGTGATCCAAGATCAGTATTTTTTTCATCGGGGTAAATTTTTTCAATGTCGTAGAAACACAGTCTTTGAGGAATTTTTCAACCAAATTGAGTGTGTATCTTCTTTCCAAATGGGATAACCTTAACTTCATTTAATACTATATCCTAAAAATTATCCATAAGAAAGAATGTCATTTATTATCTCGTAAAACAGGGATCTCAATATGAAATATTCATTTCTATAAGAATCACACACCATAACACTTGAATCCCACTTTAATTTTAGATCTTTGATCTATGGAGTCAACTAAACATTAATATCATTACCCATTTGGCTTGGTCTTAACATAATAAAAGTCAATATAATATATTTTTTCTTCATGCATAACCATATTGGAAAGTTATAATTTACCCAAAAAATTGGCCATGCATTGTGAGTACTTCTTTATACAAAAAAAGTATTCAGTCCCTCTGTAGATAGTTCCATATAGAGGTTTCTCAGATCATTTCCAAATTTAGGGTTCTCATGATCCATTTTCATCCACTAAGGAGAGTCCTCTGGGTGATAAAGTTTCATATCTTTAATTCTTGTATCTACATGCCAAGTTAATTACCTTATAGTCTCCTCACATCCATATAGGTACCTAAACATTGTAACGATTGTAAAGTACCATACAACATTCTATGCGCCTGATTGATCTTTCTTGTATCGAGACGTACCACACTTAGGTAATTTTTTAAGTGATTCACTGTTGTTTTGAAATAATATACTATCATTTGGATATACATGTTCTATTTAAATGATCATACCCATTGAACACAATATACATTTAGTATCATATGTACAATAAGAAGTTAGTTATATTTTGGTAGCATATCATTCAAGAGAGAAAGAAGTCCAATAAATATAGTGTTTCTCTATCTATATCTAACTTTAAAATTATATATCTTCTATATGGTTGACAATGTTTTATATTTAGTACAAAAATATACAATGGCGTCTTTGTGAAACTCTCTAACTTATCAAATAATTATGGACAATCATAAATTTTATCTTAAATTATAATTATCATTTACTCAAAATGACCATCATCATCATTTATACTTGTAATCATATCCTCAATATGATGATCTCCATTATTAATACTTGAAATGATATTAGATGTGTATCAAACCAACCCTGGTCAACTAGACATGCCACCCTGAATGGACCACCACATGGTGAGGTACAGACAATAACAACAAGACTCATGTATAACTTAAGAAACATAAAAGTAAAACCTAAAATAAAGGAATACATATCCATGAGATATAAAAAGTCAAGCCAAAAAATCCCAACTAGATAGATAAAGTGAACCTAACTAAACAAGTATCCATGTGACCATCCGTCACCACCAAACCATCCCACTACAATGGTGATGAATGATAAGAGAACCCAACATACTACATGATGCCATTCCCTTTACCCGAGTCCTAAAAAAAGGCACTTAACCACCTAATGTAAAAATTAGGGTGTGATACTAGATCATAGTAGGATACCACCAAAGAATTTATAAATGTTCTAATATCAATAATGAATAAGTTTTAGCTTTAAACAAATCCAATTTTTAAATCATTTTCATAAATGAATACATTTTGTATACATTACTTTGTTTTTATTAAATGAATACCATATTCACCTAATCTAATAATATGTAAAATATAAAAGAAAGTAGGAAAACAAAGGAAAAAACCAACCATGGATACACCATAAGATAAGAATATGAGAAAATAACCATGAAATAAATCATCATGTGATAAAAAGGTATAAATTAAAAAGAACACATTTCTGGGATCTAACCTATAGGGATACTTACTAGACATGGAATAAAAGCCCCAACATTGCCTATGGTGGACCTAACCAATACAACCTCTAGTGTAATAATATTCACTAAAGTTACATAAAACCTATTGTGAAAAAACAAAAATAAATATTGGAAAGTCTATTCCCGATGCACCCAAGGTTACCCCGTGTGCTAAGTTTGTCAAAACCATTTCAAAACCAAAACCACCATTTTAAACATTTAATGAAATAATTAATGTGCAAAAAAATTATTTTTAAATCCAAATCCATTTAAAATGAGAATCCTTTCCAAAATTTCCTTTCTAATTTCAAAGCATTAATTTTAATTCAATAACCTAAGGAATTGAAACAAATATATAGAAATCTAAGAATTATGACCACTTTCATAGACTCACTTACCTCAAGAACGATGTAAACATATATTCCTTCAAAAATGGAGATTAGATACTAATAGATTATCCTTTTAAAAACATGGAATGAAAGAAAACTACAAAGGATCAATAGAAAATACCAACCTATCACAATCTGAATTAAAAATACAACCAACAATACTACTGCGACAAATGGTATTAATACATCCTTAGTTAGAAAACATGACACACATAATTGATCAAAGTCAAATAAGAAGTTAAGTATAAATGATATTCCCCCTTTCCATGTTTTTCTATGATCTAAAATCCCCCCATAGATCTTGGTTCCAACTAACCCTACTTATCCAACCAAAAGTGACCCAAGAGAGGTGAAACTTTGAGAAAAACCCTGTCACAGACCTCAAAATCAAGAAGTCATTGATGGTAGTCTGTATAAGAATTATGAAATTTTTTTTCCATGATTAATCTCTTCCAGATCAATTGATACCTTTTCATCATTTCCTAAAACAAACTTGATCGAACCAAGGATGTATCTCCCAATTTTTCTCGGCATAATGGAGATCTATACGAGTTCATGTACAAAGCCTCAAGGGGTTCCATTTTAATTGAGGTTCGATAACTAATTATTTAGGAAAAATTGACTAAAGGAAAATTTGTAAGAACCATTTAAATCAAGAAGACAAGCCCAAAGCATGTCCTCAATAACCTAAATATCATTGTCTTGCTATCCATCTATTTGTGAATGATATGGTATACTCAATTTTAACTAAAAACCCATCAAATAATAAAAAACATTAAAAAAATTGAATGTGATCCTTGGGTCCTTATTAAAAACAAACATAAAGGAAAATCCATGAAGTCTAATAATATTTTGGACATAAAAGTCCCCAATATGCTCCACTTTAACTGCCTCGTTGATAAGAGTGAAATATGATGATTTCTTGAGTTGATCAATGATCACCCAAATCACATCCTTCCCACTAGGAGTCTGTAGTAAACTACTAATGAAATCCATGGAAATATCATCCCATTTATATACTATAATGTGTAAGGACTACAAAATAAAGGTCTCTAGTGCTCCAACTTAATTCAATTACAAGTAATACACCATGATACAAAATCCTCAATGGGTTATCTAATCCCTAGACACCAATACTGATGTCTCAAATCATGATACATATTTTTATTACCTGGGTGAATAGACTAACATGAATGGTTCCCACAATTCATTAACTCCTTATTGAGAGAAAAAGGATCAATCAACATACTTTGGAAACATAAAGCTTCACTGGGAGACTGAGACCACTAACTCAAGGTCTCCCCACTATAAATAATTTTACTAAAGCTCTGGAACACAGGTTTAGATATCTGCTCGAGTTTAACCCTCTCATCAAATGATGGGTCATCCTTCATTAAAGCCAAATATATCGACCCACCAAATTCTTCCATTCCCTAGATCATCTCAGAAAACAAACTCATTAGAGACCACTCTTCCACTAATTCCTTTATTACTTTTGTTAGTAATTTCCTACCTAACACATTGGTGACCACATTCCCTTTTCTTAGAGTATAATAAATATCAAAATAAAAAGTCTAGAGATACTCTACCAAACATCTCTATCAGAAGTTCAGGCCCCTCTAAGTCAAAATAAACCTCAGGATCTTATGATCAGAAAGAGGTAGTGACTCCATGTTTTGAGTTCATTTATATATGCTACCAACTCAAGATCATGGATAAGGTAGTTATTCTCATGAGGGATTAACTGGCGAGAGTTATAGGCTGCCACCTATCTCCTCTACATCAAGACACACCCCAATCCTTTTTAAAAATCATTATAGAAAAAATTATAACTTGAAATTGGTTCTTGAAGAATCAAAATTTTTGTTGAATTCAATATCACATTCATTTCCTTGAATGATCAATGACATTTTTCATTCTAATAAAAATTTATACCATTACGGGTTAAACCTGTAATCAGAGAGAAAAGTCATTAAAAAACTTCATTTAATAACCATCTAACCCCACAAATCTTCATATCTCAAAAAAAAAATTGGGATGCTCCTGAGACATCACTTTGTGTACCTCTTCAAGATCAACATAGACACCCCTTTTATATATAAAATTCCCCCAAAACATTACTTCTTGAATCCAAAACTCGCATTTGGAATGCTTACAATACATATGTTGTTCCCTAAAAGTTCAAATAATTATATGTAAATGGTCTGGGTGATCTTCATATGACTTTCATTAAACAAAAATATCATCTAGAAATACAAAAAAAAAATATTCCAAGAACCGATGAAATATATTTTTCATTAAAACTATAAACACTGCATGAGTGTTAGTGTGACCAAATGGAATAACAAAAAACATTAAATTTCCATACCATATCTTAAACACTACCTTATGTATATCCTCTTATCAAACTCTCAACTAGTGGTACCATGATTGAATGTCAATATTTGAAAACCAATGAGCCTGTATAATCTGATAAAAAAGATCATCAATCCTGAGAAATGAATATCTGTTCTTGATGGTCACATGATTCAATTTTCAAAAATCAATACAAATTATAAGGCCCCAATTTACCTTTTTAGAAAATAGGACAGCTGAATCCCATGATGAGATTATAGGATGTCTAAATCCCTTATCCTTTAGATTCAAAAGATGGAACTTATGTTCTACCAACTCAGTAGGCTCTATACGATAAGATAATATAGAAATGGGAATCATACTAGGTAGCAGGTCTAAGGCATACTAAACCTACATATGTGGAAGTAAAATAGAAAAATCCACAGGAAAGAACTTGAGGTATACACACACCACCATAGAAAGTGGAATAATCACACAAGTATCAATGACATCTAGGAAAATTTCAGACAAATGACATGAGATCACCCAAGTATAAGGAAAAACATGCCTTGATCTCCCAGACCTATAATCCCACTAAACATGAAGGACACGAGTGATTCCATATAGAGATAAAAACTAAACCCAAAGTAAATAATAATCAATCTAGGCTTTAAATCTGATCATATAATCCATTATAATAATAAGGTAAAAAATATCAAGATCATGTACCCATAAGTCCCACTCCACCTCATGGTTTGCTATCAACAGTCGACATGATAAACACTTAAAACCTTGTTTATTACAATTTTATAAAGTTGTGTAAAGTTTTTAAAAGAATGATATAAACTGAAAATCAAAGATCAACTTGTAAACTAAATTTTAAGATATATAGTAGTGAGTAACACCTATACCAAACAAAGATAGCACCATAGAAGATGAAATAAACATTTTACCTCTAACTGTAGACAACCTTGCTTCTGATTCCTATGGTGCATACTCCAACACACAAATATGTATGGATTCAGATCCTAAATGAGATTTCTTCTCCACATGAATGCTCCCTTTGTCCAAGAATAAGACCCGCGACCCATAGAAACATTATTATGAACCTACATACCCTTGGTGAGAGTCGATCCATCCTTACTACCTTGGGACATCCTTTCACATAAAATACCTCTGTTGGCCAAATTTTCAACAATGATGAAAAGCATTGGGATCCATTTTACAATTAGTATTGATATGAATAGGAATTCCACACTAATATGAAAGAACCTTCTATTGTCCAGATAAATCCCCCAAATTCGGTCATAAAGAAAAGTATCTAACTTTTCACTTATTTATCTATCCAATAGATACACCTTGAACAAAAATAGTACCAAATGAAGGAGGGAACATGTATATTTAAATAAACCCCATATCTGATTTATTCAAACAACCTCATCCATGATGTCTCAAGCTTGGAAACAATCCCTGACCACCCATGGTAAATTGGATTCAGACGTGAAAGTGAGATGTTCGTGCCACTTTTCTGCACTTAATATCAAAATTATGATGGTAATAAATCCTATCTACCATGACACCAAACCAAACCCAGGCTGTGCAACAACACTTCAGGTTGGGTTCTTCCCTTTGATACCAACTTGTAATGAACCAACTCGGGTCAACTAGTCAAGCCGCCCTGAATGGTCCACTATATGGTGAGATACAGAAAATAACCACAACTATCATATATAACTAATGAAACATCAAAGTAAAATTCCTAATAAATCAATAAATATCCATGATATATACAAATTAAATCCCAACAGGACAAACCAGAAAGATAAAGTAGACCAGACTAAACAAGTCTCTATGTCACAACCATCACCACTAAGCCATCCCACTACAAAGGCAATGAACTAAAAGACAATATAACATGCTACATGGTGCCCTTACCTTTACCTAATTCCTATAAAACAAGGTCTAAAATTACCTAAATGAAAAATTAGGATGTGAGAATAGAGACTATTAGGATACCACCAAAGAATCTACACAATTTCTAATATAAATAATGCACAAGATCTAGCTATTAAAAAATCTAGTTTATAAATAATTTTCATAAATATTTTTTTTATAAAAATTCCTTTGTTTTCCATAAATGCATAACATATTCTCTAAATCCAAGAATATGTAAAATATAAAATAAAATAGATAAGAATCAGAAAAACCAACCATTGATACACCCTAAGATAAACATTTGAGTAAATAACCGTGAAATAATCCATCAAGTGATAAACCAAGTATAAATAACAAAGAACACAATTATGGTCTTAAACCTATAGGGATATGTACAAGATATGAAAGTAAAGAACCAATAGAGGCCTAAGGTGGATCCAACCAATATAACCACTAGTGGTATAACACGCACTAAAGTGACATAAAATCTTTTGTGGCATTACACACATAAAGAGTGAAAATGCTATTCCCAACACACCCAAGGAAACCCCACGAGATAAGTTTTTCAAATCTATTTTAAATCCAAAAACACACTTTAAACCTTTTAATCAAATAATTATTGTGTAAAAAATCCATTTTTAAATCCAAATCCATTTAAAAATGTGAATCATTTCCAAAAACACCTTTCAAATTTAAAATCATGCATGTTAATTCAATAAGCCAATGGAATTGACAAGAATATATAAAAATAAAAGAATTAGAACCATTTTGAATGATAAAACTATGCCAAGAACTATGGTTACCTAGATGACTTTGAAAATGTAGATTGGATACCAACATATTTACCTTTGAAAGACAAGGCATGAAATAAAACTATAAAGTTTCAATAGAAAATCCCAACCAATTATAATTTGAATAAAAAATTCAGCCAATGACACTACTACAACCAATGAAAACAAATAAGTAGAAAGTAAACTTATTATGGATATGAGAAAAAATCTCCATGGGAGTTAAATGTCGAATATAGTGATTCAGAAGGAGGTAGATCACTCAAAATCACCCCAAAACACCCTAAATCTTTAGAGGGAGGCCTATACACCAGATAATAAAAAGATTACGTGTGCGGTGTGCTTAAAACCACTGAAATCAACAATTTACTTCATGAACCCCTTTTATGATTTTAATTCTAAGAATTTAAAGTACGTTGAATAAGGTATCATCTTGGGTTAAATTAAATTCCGATCAACCCATTCTTGATGTGTAATGGTTTCACAACTTGTAAACTCTCATGATCTAAAAGTGACTCATGATATTTTCCTTGTAACATGTTCACATAATATAACACATTCATGATTTGAATCTATCCAATAGGCAGTGCACAATCTGATTTTCTATAGAAATTCCTTGAACCAACTTTTGAGACTCTCCGAATATAAGGGGAACCCTCAAAACCTATTTAATTATTTATTAAAAGACTAATATTTCAAACAAAAACTTATATTCTCATACCTTAGATCATTTTCCATTGTAAAGGATCTCCATCCAATAGAATTTAAAAAGTGAAACCAAAACAAGAGTTAAATAATACCTGAAGAAAGGTAATGTGGTGTTATAATATGATCTATAAACCATAGTGCTATCCTAGTCACTTGATATATTTAATTTTTCCCTCTATTTAGTCTAACATTTATAACTTTGATCTATTGTATGATAGATCAAGTATTCTTCCAACTCCTATTGACTCAATCTTCTTGAATGACAATAATGTAAATTTATAAAAGGATTTTAAAAGGGCCACATATGCAATATTTTTTAGACTTGACGAACTATGTAACCCCATCCACACAATCATTGGTCATATGATTGAAAAAAATCCATTTTTAATTCATATCCATCCTATTTGATTCAATAGTATTCAGATTTAATAAAAAATACCAATAATGTATGATCTTAGAATCCTTATAGACTATTATTTATATATAAACATATATAGTCATCATTTTGATATAAATTATCATTGCGTCAAAAAAAATTATAACATATAAAGATGAAGAATTATTTGGATATAATGTATAATTAAACTTATTGGTTTATCTAAATAATTCACACATCAGAAATAATTTAATTTTTTTGAAATGGATTCATCAAGGGAGATATTTCACTCATTATCACTTTCAATGTGTACCTGAAACCTATGGATTTATATTGATATATAAGTATTAGGGAATATATAAAAATATTTCACCATCAAAACATATAAAAAACAAACAACTTATTGTTTCAATGATTCTTTTGTGTTTGAAACAAAG
Organism: Viscum album; assembly: GCA_963277665.1. Classification (NCBI taxonomy): domain Eukaryota; kingdom Viridiplantae; phylum Streptophyta; class Magnoliopsida; order Santalales; family Viscaceae; genus Viscum; species Viscum album. Next base: position 1,378,982,251 of record OY728121.1, read on the forward strand.
TAATCATATTAGTTAGGGTAGTTATATTTGAAAATTTATGAAGAATAAACCAAAAAATATATTGTAAAAAATATTTGTTAAAAGAATGACTTTTTACCATATCAAAATAAATAGATATCCAACCAAAAATAAGGACAAGTAGTATTCATTACCTATAAACAATACTAAAACCACCAAGAATCCACCTTTCTAGGCTAAGATACGGCATGTCATGGAATATTGGGAAACAATAGAAGTAGTGGATAAAAACAACCTTTTTTGTTTATTAATGTTTAATTTTTTAATGATAGATGATCATTTTCTCGATGGCTAATTTGATAAAATGGGATGAATTTTTTTTATTTTATACCGATTCTCTCTCTAATTCATCATGGGTTTCTTATATTTTTTCATGATCAATTTTTAATGGTCTTATATTTTTTTCATTTCAAAAAGGGGGATACCTTTTTGGACCCATAGTCATATTTTGAAATAATAAAAAAGGTGGAGATTTTTGGGAGTTTTTTGTTCTTGGTTTTTATGTATTTCAAACCAATATTCCATGTTCTGAAATTTTTTAGTTTCTTATTGTCATATAATAGGATCTTCATATTATTATTCCCATATAATTATATTTTGGGATATATAGTTTTTATATTATTTGTTTTTTTTATTTTGTTATGTGCTTTAATATATCCATGAATTAATTTTTTTAAATATGTTTAAGTTTTTAGTATTGTTAAATTTTAATTAGTCTTTATTCTTTCTCATATAAGAGTTTTTATAATTCCATGATTGCACATGAATATTTATATTTTATATAGTTTTTACATTTAAAACATAATACTATTTATGCTTTGAGATAGATATATGTGTATGTAATAAATTATGCATGGAGTTATTTTGGTTATATACTAACATGAGTATATTGTTTTATGATTTTATTATATGAATGATATATGTGCATGTGTTAATGTGTTATGTGCGAATGAATAATTTTATTTTTGTTTGAATAAAGTATAAAATAAGATATAAAATCTTATCTAAATTCCGCATGAAGAATGAATGCATAAAAAACTAGAGCTGACACCCCATGCACTTCAATTATGGAATATAATTTGTTATTGGCACATTTTGACAGGGTTATGTCTATAAAAGAAAAAATAAAGGCCCTAAAGAAGCCCAAAATAAAGCTAAAGGAATCTGAGAAGGATCAACTTCTTGCCACTCTACTATCACAAACCCAAGCCACAAAAAACATCATTACATAAAACCAAATATGGGGTATGATGTAATGTTTTAGATATAAATAGAGGAGGAATTGTTAAAATCAGTACACTCAACCCAAAGAGAGAACCTCATGATGAATCTATAAGGAAAAAAGGACAAGAAACCATAAATTTTGTATGGTTCGAGAAAATAGAAAGAATGATAGAAAAATGATAAAAACTATGGAAGATCGATTAAGAATGAGTAACAATTGATAAACATACATTTAGTCAAGGGTTGAATCATCCAAAAAATTTAAAGGGCGAGGCTATAGGGTTTGAATTCCAAAAGAGCTCAAAAGGTACAATGAACAATAATTTTTGTTATGTTTTTTTAAAGAACTTAAAAGGTTTTATTAGCACTAGTAAAATAGTGGAAACAAAACATACATTTATCTGTGCTAAAATGAAAGTTACTTTTTATCAATGCTAATAAAGTATGGATCTATCAGTGCTAAATATAATGCTGATAAATACTAGTTTATACAAAATAAAAAATAAATTTAAAAATTACAATAAATCACTACTTATATAAATATGAATAATAAAAATTACAAAATTAATTTTTAATGAAATGAATAAATATTAAATATTAATAAATTATAAAATATTTATAGTTAATATGTAATATTAAATGAATAAAAAATAATAATTATATAAATTATAAAATATCTAAAATGAATAAATAAAATTAATTATTTAAATTACAAAAAATATTAAATTTGAATAAATTATATAAATTATATGTATTAAAAAATATATGTAAATAAATAAATATTAAAATAAAAAAGAATAAAAAATAAAAATTTAATTTAAGTAAAAATATATTTACTATAAATTACTAATTAAAAACAAATAAATAATAACTGTATAAAGATTTAACTAAAAAATAATAAAATAAAAATGAATGAATATTGATTTTTTAAATTGAAATAAAATTAAAAATATTAAATATTAATAAAAAAATTATAAATAAATATTATAATTAAATATATTATAGAATTATTAAACTAATAGATACTAAAAATGATTAAATTACAAAAATAAATAAATGTGAATATGTATTAAAAATTAATAGTTAATAATAAATTGATAAATATTAAAAATGGCCAAAATTTTGTAAATAAAAATGATTAAATTGAAAATAAAATAAAATAACGAATCGACAATTTAAATTATATAAATTAATAAAATATTAAAAATGAATAAATATGAAAACCAAATTAAAAAAATATTCAAATTTTAATCTAAAAGAAAATATAAGATAATAAACAAAAATATATATTTTTTATTATATAAATCTTATTTTAGAATATATAAATTTTTATATGTAAATTATATAGATATATATATTGGATTGCAAGATTTTAAGATAGTTACAAGAGGGGAAGGGTGAGTTGTAGTTTAAAAAATTTATACCAATCAAAAACCAAACTCTTTAAGATATTTATTTGACTGAGTATGTGTTTGATGATTAGAGTAACATTTATCAAAGTCGGAGTGTATTCGATAAATAAAATTATAGAAATGTTTATTGAAATATAATTTCTTAACAAATCACACAACAGAAATAAGTCAACTTGTAAAAACAAGAAAATAGAAACTTTACAAATTTCTTTATTAAACTAACAGGAACTTGAAAAATGGAATGAGTACACTTTTACTATTATTGAAATGAAGTCAATAAAGTTGACTTATGGTATCCAAATTTTATACTAAACTACCAGGTATCTCTTTCTTTAGTAGAAAGCACTTGATCACTAATATTAGTATCATCTCTATCTTCCTATCCCCCAAAACCCTTAATTATCCTGATTAGATCTAGCCATCTTCCTATCCTTAGAATCCCTCTATCATAACCTTGATTGGAAAAAGAATACAATTGAAAAATATGTTCTAAGTATTTTTCAATCCTCACTCGAAATCTATAGAAAAAAATCTCAAAATGATTACAAAGAAAATCATAATGAGGAGTTGCAATAGAGAAATCATTAGATGGGTTGTGTTTGAAAAAGAATCAGCTCCTAGTTCCTCAAATTCACCTCTATTTATAGGTACTCCATCAATGATTATATTTCCATGATTCTTATAGTTGTTTGTAACGACCTCAGATGATCCTCACTTGAAATCTCAACAAAAACAAACTTTGTCCAATGTTGTTTTAGTAGCACCATTATAATGTTATTAAAATTGTATTTTAACTAGTAGTAATAATGATAAATTTGATTATAAAATTCTTATTCTGATGGAACAAAACATCCCAGTTCAGTGGACTAAAACCTATCACACTGATAGACTATATTCAATCACACCGATATACTAAATTTTATCACACTAATAAAATAAATCCTACACACCGATAAACTGAATCTAGTCATATAGATAGACAAGATGTTTTCATACCAACGTATTAGATCCAGTCCCACTCATATACTAAATTCAGTTATAACTATATACTAGATTTTTTCATACTGATAGAATATATTTTTTCTTACCGATAGACTAGATTTTTTTTATTCCTTTGGATTGAACTTATGTCAGTCTGATGGACTATAATATTTTTAATCTTATTAACTAGACTTCTGTCATCCTGATTTAATTGACTTTTTCCAGTTTGATGGATCAGACTTTTATGGAAAGTTTATATTAGTTTAGCTAATAATCATTCTTATGTTTGATAGAATAATTTTTTTCTAGAAAAAAATTATAAAAACATGGGAAATATAAATTCTTTAAAACATATTTTTAAGAGTGTGTTGTGATTTTCAAAACTTAGGATTGAAAGGATAGAAAGTAAAATTTCGACTCAAAAATCTCCCCCATTTTGAAAAGTTCAAAACACAACACTTAAAGAAATAAAAAAAATATTTGAAAAACTTATAGTCCCTTTAATTGTTTGGAAACACATATCCTTTTATCTTTATTATATACCCCATTTATTTTTGATTCACTCATAGTTAAAGAAATTATGTTTGGAAGAAAGAGATAAGACATCTTCTTAAAATTAATATCCCTCAAAATAAAATCTTCTCCCCAAAATAAATTCATCCTTAATAAAATCCTTAAATAATAACTTCTCTATTTTAATAATTTATCCCATATTTACTTATCCAAATACTTATACACCTTTATGATTTTCAAAAAGAAATAAGGGAGGTAAAAAGCATCATAATTATTAGTAATAAATATTCTACAAAATAATTTATAAAAGATAAAAATTCATCCCATAGATAATATTGAAAGAGCATTCATCCAAAAAATTTTGGAAAACTTTCAATAAAATATATAAATAGAAGAACATTCAATATTTCATTCATTTAAAAAATATTTTGAATTTTAAAACATCAAGAGTTTAGAGAAATTAAAATTATTATGTCTTCTAGAGATTATTTACTATAACTTTCATCTTCTGAAACTCTTATTAATTATTTTACTTCTCTGGATCCTTTTCCTATAGATTTAAAATACTTTCCTCAATAACTTGAAATATTTAAAGTTCTTACTTTAAACCTTAAACTTCTTGTATGATGAGTTTTTATCTATTTTTTCATCTTTCAAGTTTTTAACTTCTTTTTTTATAAACTTGTTCTCTATATTCTTGGATTTTAGCTTCTGAGTTTCTTATTCTAGTAAAAATTTATTTCATCTCAATTATTCAATATCTTCATCTTAGGATTTCAACATACATTCAATGTTCACAACAAGTCCAATCTTCACATTTAGTTTAGAAGAAAACATATGAAAGGACTCAAAAATTTATAGTGAAGTCTTCCAAACCATTTCGATTAGTTCATCATGAACACTCATATATATTTTAGTGTCCTATAGAAATATCATAATTTTTTTTAACCTAATCCTTTATAATTTTGAATCAAACTTAAAATATTTGAAATATTCTTCATTTTGGACAATGGTTTCAGCCAACTTATTTAGAGCTTCTGATTTTTCTAAAACATGTAATGTCTTCTGAATGTGTTTGCAACAAGACTCTAAATTATAAATATATTTAATGGAATCCACCAAATTATTCAAAGACTTAACGAAATAATTAAATTTGGATTGTATTCTGTTAGTTGAATAAGTATCTTTTGAATCTATTGAATCAAATGATATGTAAAAAATCATATTCTCAAAGGTCCAGGAACAACTTCCTTCTTCACTTTCTCTTTATCAATATTTGAAACTTCCTCTACATCAATTTTTTTTTCAAACATGGATTTTCGATTATTTTGGTATTATATTTTTGATTCTTAAAATATTTTTCATAATTATCCTCTCTCTATGAAATAGAAAATTCTCAACCCTTTTCTGATTGAGTATAAAATGATGATGTTTCTATAAAACTCTTTTTCCATTATTCTTCTTCTTCTTACATTTATTCTAAAGCTGTTTTTTGATACTAATTCAAACTCTTCCTCTAACTACAATGATAATTTTTCATGACTTCTCAAATCATCTTTTCCATGTTTCTTCAGAATTTTCTTAACTTCAACATTAACTTATTCAAAAACAACTTTTTCAGATTCTATAATTTTCCTTTTCCTTTTCATCTAACAACAGGAAATTGAGAAGTACCATTTTTTTCTAGAATAGACTAAGGTAGATCAACTGGAGGAGGAATTGGATGAGAAACTTATTGAGGAGAAATGTAATGAACCCTTTGACCTTCCTCATTTTTAGTGGTTTGAAATTCTTCGTGATATCTTACAACTCCTTTCATCAGACCCTCAACTATCTTCACCTCTTCAAGTGTTTTCTTATATTTTCTTTTCTTCTCTTTATCTATCACAATTATTTGGTTCTTTATTTTAGAGATATGGCTCCATCCATGTATAAGAAAAATTTTGGATCTCTTGACTTCTTTTCAGCTTTAATTTTCATCAATTCATTATAAGCCTCATCAGTCATGGTTTTAATTTTATTATGTACCCTAAGAGGTGATGAAATTTATTTTCTATTATATTTTAATTTTTCCATCAACTATTGTAATTATTCTTTATATATAGCCTCATTTGATTTATCCATAAACCTTTTTAACTCCATCAAAATAACTATTTTCATTCTTAAAATTGTTTCCTCACTAATCAATGAAATTTTTTATCTCATGGAAACTAATTGGTTCCTAATGTTCATCAAGAACATAAATTTTATTGAAATATTGTTCATAATGAAAGGAAACTAATGAATCCTTAACTTTATATGACTTTTCCTGATCACCTAAACTGACTAAAAAACATATTTTACCAAATTTATTTTCCTTGTGTTCATAACAAAATCCAACACAAATATGTAAAGTACTTTTAGGGTGTTTCAGTCACAATTCCTCGGTATACGGTAACTCTGTATCCATAATTCAACTAACCTTTTACCTAGATTCAAATGAAATAATTTACTAACTTTCTTAAAATGTAGAAACAATGATGATTATAATTTTCAAAACTCCCTAACTTCTCAGGAATCTTGGGAGTCACTAGATAAGATTCACCTTCCAATGGAACTTCAAAAATATTTGATACTTGTTAGATATTCAACTTACACATATAATAAAAAATATGAAATTTTATTAATTCTAAATTATATTCATTACTAAATTCAATATAAGAATAAAATTTCTTAACTATAGTTGGGTAGTGAATATAAAATTATTTATTTTCAACACACACCTTCTCCAAACCCTAGAATATAATCTTATCTTTCATAAAGGAATTGGTCTTGTCATCCAAATTATTCTTGATTAATATTTATTTGAAAAATTCTCTATTTGATCTATCTTTCGGAGGAAAAATATTATAGAAAACTTGAACTGATTGAGGAATCAGATCAAATGGGGCATAATTGAATCATTTGAATGAAAAAAAATCAATTTGGCTAAAAATTTGAGGTCAAGAGTCATCAAACATCTAAGAAACCAATGTGGGATGTGGTGACCAGCTCATGAATTTTTAGGCATGAGGTGATGATTTGACTTCCTCAGATATGACGAGTTATATTGAATTAAAAATATGATCTGACTATCGAGAATTTTCGGTAGAATATTTAAATAGATTTTTTGAATATATAATGGTTTTATTACAAAACTTTTATCAGACTAAGTAATTGTTTATAAGTTAAAGATTTAAGATTTTTTTAAGAAATTTAATGTCTTTAAAATATAAAAAAGGAAAAAAATGTAAACAAAAATAGAATAGATAAAACATAAATGGTAAATATTGAAGATTAGATGTTACCTTTTAGATTGAAGATTTTATTTTTTATAAGAAGTTTATTCTGGTAAACTCTTCTTGTTTTTTTAGAAAAATTATATTTTTAGAAATTGAAAAGTTTAGAAATACTAAAATGTTAAAATAAATTTTTTTTAGAAAATTTGTTTAATTTAGAAAAACTAAAGTTTTAAAAGAAACTAAAAAATTAGTGAATCCAAAAAATTATGAAAAACTAAAATTGTTTTGAAAAACTAATGTTTTTCAAAAACCAAAACATATGTACCCCCCCTTGAAATTGAGTTAATTAATGTAAGGAGATTGGTAAACAATAAGAAGATATGAATGATCACTTGATATTGATCATTATGTGGTTTTGTTTAATATATTCAATTCTATCGAAACAAAAGGTTTTAGTGAAAATATATTTATATTGTTCTTGTATTTCGATGTATTATAAAATAATAACTCATTTCGTTGTGTTATCCAGAAGGAAATGGTGTCTTATATATATATATATGTTTTTCTTGTGAGTGATGTTCTGATTTTTTATCTAATGTAATAAAAATTGAGTTGTCACAATTTTTTTACTAAAACTCATGCCATATTATGTGAGTGTGTGTTTCGTCCACAACACTTGAGCACAACAACATGTAGCTACAATATATTAATCTTCAGTTGTGGAAAGTGATACCAAGTATTGTTTCTTAAAAGACCAAGACACTAAATCTTTTCTTGAGAAATTAAAAGTTCTAGAATTTCTTTTTCTATCCATTTTACATCCACCATGATCACTATGAATAGTTATCAGGGGTAGATTATTCTCATTTTTAACTCGGTATACAAAATTTTTAAAACAACAAAAGGCTTCAAACTTCTTTTCTAGAAAACAGATCCTTGTATATATAGTGTAATCATTAACTAAACCATACACATAGTATTTTCCACCAATAATCCGAGTTTATGTAGGACCGAACAAGTCTATGTGAACTAACTATGAATTCAATAATATATTTAAAACTTGACTTATGTTTATTTTATGAATTTATAAGGATCAAAAAAATTAAAAGTATCAAATATATGTTCTATAATATCTTTAACTAGTCCTTTTTTATATAGTTTAGCTAAAGTTCTAAAATTACATCTTCCCAATGACGCGAATCAAGGTGGAAATATACTATGAGGAGTTTAGAGGGATCATGGAATGGATGGTGGAAGGAAAATAAATACAGAAGACTCATTGCATGGGATTGGTGGTCCAATGAATATTGGAAGAATTATGAGGATGAAATAGGGTTTACATTTCCTTGTTTTGAAATTACAAGAGGATTCCCACAATGCATTCATGGGAGGATCAAATGGACCTTTAATAAAACTTATTAAATCCAAAAAGTGCATCTAAATGGACCACCAAAACTATCCCACTAATTTATATCCACTCAAATGAAGGAAATAACCAAATTCAAAAGTAGTGGGACCCTTTTTTCTAAAGTCATGGTGGGAATCTTCAAAGTATTTGGTGTGGTTCCAAAAAGTATTCTTGGTGGATATCTTGTCCCATAAAGCCTTGGGTATGTGTAAAAAAAATTCAAAAATCATTTTTGGGATTTATAATTTTGTGGGCTAGGGATTTTTACTTTTATATTTCTCATTTTTATATAAATTTCCACCTCCTTGTACCCCTTGAAGGGGAATTATGAATTGGAGTGTTTTTTAGCATTATCATGCTTGTGTTTCTTGTGTTCTTGAATAAATGTAATTAGGTATTATTAAAGGAGTGATCAAAATTTGTGGATATTTATAATTTTTAAACTGGAAAGCCTCCTTGGGGTCCTAATTGATCACCCACTTAACCTTTAATTTCATTTTCATTTTTTATTTTCCATTCTTACCACATTCATCCCTTGTGAAGTATCAAAATTAAGTTCTAGAAGATATTTAATAGTCCTTTATTAGATAGTTTTTCTAACATTTTAAAATTATAGTTTGTAAATATTCTATTCTATAACCAATATTGATCTTCCTTTTAACTAAGACAAGTTTGATCTTGTCTCCTAAGGTCTTATAAGTTTAGTGTGTAGAGATTCCTATAGCGATTGGAAGAAAGAATAAATTAATATTTTGAAATCTGAATAACATATTTTTCATTCATAAAGTTCACAAGATACCCCTCATCAAAAAATGACTTATGCTAATAAGGTTTTTAATAAGATCTAAAAAAATAAAACATTCAAAATTAATGATTTTCCATGAAGAAAAATGTTACATTTTACAGTGATTTATCCTTGAGAATTTTCACTAAAAGAAACTTTTTCACCTTTAAATTTTATAATATTCTTGGATAAATCCCTATTTTTAGTCATATTTCTAGAACAACCACTATCCATGTACCATATGTTGTTGTTGTTGTTACATTTATTATCTTCCAGAAAACATAAATATTAGTTTTTTTGAACCCAATCCTACTTGGGTCGTGTATTATTACAAAGTAAAATTTTTAGAATCCACATTTGTCCTTATTTTCTATATTGAGAAAATATTAATTATTTGGAAACATAATACTTATGAAAACATAATAATTGAACTTTATTTAAAGAACATTTATTTTTCCAATGTCTACCACTTTGAAATTTTGTACAAAATGGAGCATTATTTGTAATAAAGTAGTTTTTATGAAAAATAGGTTTACTATTAATAAAACACATTGTAGATAAATATCTATAAGGTCTTCTATTTTTTTACATCTTACCAAATATATCCATAGTATAAGTAAACTTTGAAAAAATATTTTTCAAACTAGATAATTTAGAATTTATTTTTACAACTAGATTCTTATCCTCAACAGAAGTTCTATTAAAATTAGGATTTCTATATCTTTTATCAAGCTAGTTTTTCATTGGAATTTAAATTCTCTAGTTATTTTGGAAGATAATTTTTCTAAAAATTAGTTTTACATAAATATTTTTAATGATCTAATATATTAGTAGTAAGAGTAGGAATTATTGATTTTTCTTTTCTAATTGAGAAACATCAAGTTTTCTAGTTATCTTATAGTTTTGAATTTCTTGTAATTTTGAAAATCTAGATACCTCTTCAAAATTATGTTATGATGACTAATATTACTTATCATAAGATTTAGAATTATTATTGTCATCACTATTAAGATAATATTCATTTAAATTATGATTAGTTAGAGATTTAGCAATTACCTTTTCCATGAAGCAGTTATTGATCTTCAGAATCTCAACATAGAATCTGACATTCCTTTTATCATCACTTCCAATATCAAAATAAATTTATTATGAACTTTATCCACCACTTTTACTCCAAGTATCTAAGGATTTTATACTTTTATTATTCTTGTGATTGTAGTATGTTTTTATAATTTATTTCATAATTTATTTCCTTCTTATAATTTTTCTTTTGAAATTCATATAATCAGGTCTTATTTGTTCATTTTTCTTATATTAATAAAAAATAAATTCTAAAGAATAATTTTTATCACTTATTTCCTTATGATTATTCTTATACCTATATTGTAGATATTTATTTCCAACTATATTATTTATCCACTTTTCAAGATTAGCTAATTCATTTTTAGAGTCTTCTAAATATCTACTATAATATTCAATTATAACTTTATTCTTCTTAGAAGACTTTGAAACTTTCTTAGCTGAATGAACTTTATTAGAAGCATTAGAATTTTTAGCAAAGAAAACTCCTCTATTATTCTTCATCTCTTCAACATCTCTTTTCAATCTTCCCTCGTATTTCATAAGAGTACAAATCAAATATTCCAGAGTCATATGTCTAATTATTATGATATAATCTAAAGTATTTTTCTAAACTCCCATTATCTAGGAATGGTTTATATAATATTTTCAACTAAGATATCCTCTTTAAGATATTTATATCCAAGTGTTTTCTAACTATGTACAATTTTCATGAATATCTTATGCATCTTTACAACCGTTTCACCAGGTTGGGAATCAAATGCTTGATAATCAATATGAAGCATTGAACTTATATTATCAAAACATTTTTATGTTACAAATATTCTAATTTATTCCAAATAGAATTAGTATATTCTTAGGAAGAAATATGAATATATATGTTTCTAGTCATATAACATAAAAGAGTATTCCTTACTTTATAATTTAACTGATATTCTTGCCTCACAAGATTTGTAAAAGTAGAAACTTCCTTATCAAGAATCTTGTAGTTATCAGTCGATAAAAAAAATATCAATACCAGTATAAATAAAGAATTCTTCATTCTATATCTTCAATACTCATAATTTTCACTATCAAATATTAGTGGTGTTTCTGACGCTTTCTCCGGGGCACGCACATCCATCTGTTCGAGGATGGAGATGGTGTTTGTTTCCCCGTATTCCCACTTTCCAAAGGCGGGTGCCACCAGTTCCTTTTTCAGGGATGTTTTCTCCTTCATCGAAACAGAATGATGGGATGTTGGTTCTTCCTTCCATGGATTCATCCTCAGAACTCGTCACCTAGTCTGGGTCTCCCTTAAGACGTTTTTCATGAAACTATTCGCAGTTCCATATCTTCATGGACACCATTAAATTACACTGCTTCTATTGGGACATTCCAACGGGTCCGGTCATGGGAGCAACCTTCGGTCGAGGGAGTTGTCAAGTTGGACATCACTGGCATGTCTGGACACTGGGACACTAGCGCGTCTGGGTTTATTCCCCTTATTATAGGTCTTCTCGAGGTCACGGAATCCCGAGGCATCCCACATCGAATGTGGGGAATTTTATGCCATAGGAATGTATTTGAGGTTTTCATCAACTTCCCATGTTTAACATAAGGTATGTCGCAGGTTTAATATCTAGCGGAGATGGATTAGACTGATCGGAACACTGACCAGAGTGAATCAGGTGGGTGAAACCCCCGGAGGGAACACTGTTGTTGGGGCTAACATGTGGTTAGCTACCCAATTGTTGTTAAAGGGAATAGGGAATGAGGTGGCATGATTCAACCGGGATGTGGCGGCCTGGGTAAGAATCAAAATGGATGATAGATGGTTAAGTGAAGTAGGAGGAGAATAATATGGAGTCAACTCATGGATGACGGTGATATTGGGATTGAGTCTCGAAGAGACCTCCTATGTATCCCTATGGCAGGGAATCAGAGTCCTTGTAGTTCATCTGATGATAGGTTACCATCGATTGGGGACTTCAATAGCTTATCGCTAAATGGGGTCGACAACTGCTTCCCACTGGATGGGGTCACAACAGCTTACCGCTGGATGGGATCACAATGGTTTACTGCTGGATGGGGTCACAAAGACTTACCTCTAGTTGGGGTCACAATGGATTATCAATGTATGGGGTCACAACATCTTACCACGGGATGGGGTCCTAATGGCTTACTGCTGGATGGGGTCACAACGGCTTACCGCTAGATGGGGTCACAACGGATTACCCACTAAATGGGGTTAGAATTGCTTACCCTTGGATGGGGTCACAATGGCTTACCACTGGATGGGGTCACAATGGATTACTACTGGATGGGGTCACAACGAATTATGACTAGATGGGGTCACAATGGATTACCGCCAGATGAGGACACAACGACTTACCGCTGGATGGGGTCACAACGACTTACCGCTGGATGGGGTCAAAATGGCTTACCACTGGATGGGGTCACAATGGATTACCACTATATGGGGTTGATCCTCAGAGAGGATTCTTACATACCTTAACCAGGATACAAGGATCAAAGCCTTCATAGTTCGGGAAGGTGGATGCAGTTTAACATCATGCCAGACAAAAAGGGGGCATGTGGTTTAATATCATGTGGGACAAAGGTGGTCTAACGTGAAGGGGGGTTGAAACCAATAGGGTGTTGGGCTTGAACCTCAGGGAGGCTTCCTATGTACCTTACCCTTGGCAAGGATCAATGTCCGCATAGTTCAGGAGATGTGTGGGAACTGATGTAAGATGGTCGAAACCAATGGGTGCTGGGCTTAAACTTCAGGGAGGCTTCCTACGTACCTTTCCTTGGAAAGAATCAAGGTTCACGTAGTTAGGATGGGGTTTGGTGAACCGACCTGAATATGGTTAGGACTAATGGTTGTTGGGATTGAACCTCAGGGATGCTTCTTACATACCTTTACTTTGTAATAATCAAAGTCCACATAGTTTGGAGAGGTGTGGGAACTGAAGTTAAGATGGTCAGAACCAATGGGTGTTGGGATTGAACCTCAGGGAGGATTCCTACGTACCTTGACTTATCAAGGATCAATGTCCACATAGTTCGTATTGGGTTTGGTGAATCGATGTGATGATGGCTGGGACCAATGGGTGTTGGGATTGAATCTTAGAAAGGATTCCTACGTACCTTGCCTTGAAAAAGATCAAAGTACACGTAGTTCAGAAGGGTGGTGTGGGGATTACACTATAGGATTACCAGAGAGAATGTCATGGTCAGTGCTTGCTCTAAGCCCACGTGAGTCATGATCGGTGTTTGAAATAAGAGGCAGTAATGACCTAATGATCACGTCACGAAAGGTGCGTCTGTGGTCAGTAGAATGGGGGCTTACACGTGGTTAGCGGCCCAAAGAGGAAACAGGGGCTTACACCTGGTTAACAACCCGGGGAGATAGATATTGGGAATTAGTCCATGGTGGAGGCCCGACTGGTGAAAAATCCCAACAGGAGAGGGATTTGGCACCCAGGAAGAGAGGAGGAGCAGAGATGCTACCTCATGCAAGAAAATCTAGGGTCTTACACCAGGGTGGTTGCCCTTTCCTTGCAGATAGACGTCGCTCCAATAAAGAGGATGTCATTACATGTGAGGAATGATCTTACTCCCATGGAGACCAGTGGGCATGCATAATGTCCATGGTGGGGGAACCCCATGTTCAACGCATGGGGTGTGGTCACAATTTAACGTCACATGCTGAGGATGATAGTGCTTGGAAGTTTAATGTCCTGCAACTCGGACGAGGTGGGTTTGCTCCACACTCCTAGGACTTACATAACCGATACCCACCCACCCTTGAGGTAAGGAAGGCATCATCAATTCTGTGGTGTGAGGGTGTTATGGAGTGATCCGTTGGGGGGTCTACATTAGTGTGGCTATGTGAAGAAGAAATAGACGTTAGCGTGCCTATGCAAAGAATCATGAGGTAAAACGACACAACGGGAAGCATCGCCCAAGGGACCTTGAAATTTCTTCGTGCTAACCTGAAGGGCTACACGAGAAAAGGAGTTGCAGAGCAAAGGGGTTCATAGTTAGAAGCCTTGTGAATCTCTAGTGCTCCATGAAGTAGAGGGGCTTCGTGAAGGGATGTGATTCGCGAAGTGTAGTATCCTAGCGTATTCATAAGGAATAGGTGCATATGGAAGGTGCTTCGCAAAGTGGAAAGGCATTTGCAGAGCAATGCATCCCAAAACGAGGGTACCTTGCGAAGCATTGCATTGTGAAGAAATGTGCTTTGCGAAGCATAGGGACCACACCTTAGAATATGGGTCACATGTGTGTGAAGGGTATTTTGAAAAGCATAAACACTTCGCGACAACCCAAGTCCCCTTGGGGATCTACTTCCTTCAAAAATTCCCATGGGCTCCGTGAAGGGAATCCCTATTTGAAGAGGGGCGGAATTCATGCAAAGGGGAAGGCACTTCGTGATGAAAAAGTACCTTGAGAAGCTCATGGTTCACAGAGTGGAAATTGCTTCACGATGTGGGAGATCAGAAGGAGAAAGGTTGGAGGATCTGTCCTTTGGACTCGAGGGGAGCCTGGTATTTATAGGCAAGAGGCACCTCAAATAAGATCTCACTTGGCGTGAAGATGGAGCTTGCTCCGTGGCGGGTTCGCGAATGTCAAAGGGGTTCACGGAGCATCCCGCCTCCTTGCTTCATGGCGGGTTCACAAACATCAAAGGGGTTCGTGACACCTCTCGCCTCTTTGCTCCGCGGAGGCTTCGCGAATGTCAAAGGGGTTCATGGAGAATCCCGCGTCCTATCTCCACGGTGGGTTTGCGATCATCAAAGGGGTTCGTGGAGCATCCCGCCTCCTTGCTCCACGGTGGGATCACAAAGGGAGATCTCTACGCCGGCCGCCGGGCTACGGGGCTCTACAAGCGGTCTTCATGAGGCAGCCCCTAATGCTTTCCCTTTGTTCTTGCTTTTCCTTGATTTTGGCATCAACAAATACCCCCCTCGTACTTGGATCTGAGAATAAAATGAGGGTCGAAGTCGGAGGGTCAACCGCCAAAATTCATCGGTCAATTGAGAACGTGTATCGCGAAGGGGGTATGAGAGGAAGAGCGTCACATGCTGGAAGGTGTGTCGTGAAGCTCCCACGGATCGGACACGCCACAGAGCTCTTGGGTCCTCACCTATAAATAGGGGAGATGAACTCTCTTTTTTCCTTTTTCTTCTCCACGTTTTTGGCTCATAGCACTCTCGATTCGCGAAGCTCTGCATACTCCTCTATTTCTCTCCGAGAATCGTGCTTTCTGCTTCGTGGCGCACAACAAGTTTTTGACTTTGCATCAGTGCACTCCGCGAACTACGTCTGAAGGTCGGGGAAAGCCTCCGCAAACATCATTCGTGACTGAGCTCCGTGAACTTTCTCCGCGAAAGAGCTTCACGATCCAAACCCAAAGATCATCCAAACATCAAAACTGAATGGCTCACCAGGAGGCTTCCAGGGGGTCCTTACATATGCTGCCCGAAGGGATGAGATAGAGAATAGCTTGGGTCTAGGGGAGTTGATACATAGCCACTCTAACCACAATTCATTGGTGGGGCTACTGTTGGAAATCCAGAGGAACTTTCCGCTGTGTAATAGGCTACCACTCTATGGATTTGGGATGAGGGATGATGTCTTCATCCTTGAAGCAGGTAAGGATAAACTAGCTTACTGGTTTAAGAGCACGTTGTTCCAGCGCCAGTGGTTCATGGCAGTGGACAACCATGCCTGGGAGGACTTCACACCTGTTATTTCTGATTGCCTGCAAAACCATCTAAAAAATTTTTATGGGAAGGAATTGCAGTTGGAGACATCCCCCCTTATGTACTAGAAAATATTTCAGGCGGCCCTGAGGAACTTAGGGAAGGGATGGTCTGATGAGTGGGATCTATGCCAGGGCAGAAACTTTACAGATGATTGGTCCTGGGCCTACTGGGTAGGTGCCTCATGTGAAGAGTTCAGGGTAGAGCTGAGGAGAGTGGGACTATATGAGGTAGATTGGGCCTCTCAATTTCATATCTACCAACTGAATTAGCTGATGATGGAGGTGTTGAGAAGGTGTTCATCAAGGACCAATACCTTCCAATTACACCATAGGGAGGTTGGCATCAGTTTGTGGGACATGCACTAGATCTTGGGGGTCCCGATACTGGGAGATATGTATGATGAATTCATCCCTGTTATGGGTGCGTGGGAGGATCTAGATAAAATTCCTCCATAGGTGATGGAACTGATAGAGCTCGTGCTGGGAGAGGACAAGGAAGTCGTGAGAGATGTCCACTTTAGACGGTGGTTCAAACAGTTTCTGAACTTCCCAGAAAATAGACAGTTTCCGGTGAGGCCCCATACTTGCCCGAAGGGGGATCAACGGTGCAAGAACCACTTGTAATAGCGACTCCTAGAGGACAGCTAGTGGAAAACCTAGGGGTTTAGTGTCAGCACTGAGCAGCAATCAGTAGTTAGGCTAGAAAAATTCATCGCTTCTCTCATCTACAATTCGATCATGCCGGTGAGGGATACGAACATGGGCGTGCGACCAAGCACATTTATCATGGAATACATGTTGGAGATAGGAGGGTGGGTGAACCGTGGAATCCTGATGCTCACCAAGATGTACAAGATGTTATGGCATATTAGTAAGGGGAATAGGATACAGAGGATATGCGGGCCATTCCACCTCCGGTACAGGTGGATAGCGGCGCACAATAGGGGGGTCTATGAATATACGAACCCCATCTCCCCTCTAGGATTGATCTTCTATCTTTCCATTCTAAATTCCATGGGGAGATTTCTGACCAAACAGATTGTGGAAGCTATACTAAACCATGTCTGGAATATGGAGGAATTCAACTTTAATCTATTCCCACTGCCAATGGGTGATTTTATTGATAATGTCCAAGGAATGGAAGAGCACCGGTCCTATCTCCTGGAATTTTGAGTGGGAGTTCTAGTGTCAATAATAGACAGTGATCCTCTCTGAAAACCGTACACCGTGAACCGATTCTCTAGGAAGTTTCGGTGTATGCAACGGTTGACCCCACAGGTCTATTTAGGGGTGCACTATGAGGAACATCCATGTGTGTTGTGGTAGATGTGGCTCATGTTCACATGGGAATATGGAATGATACGGAACTAATTTCCTCCTCCCACGTCTGTCTTCAGGTTGTTGAAGGAGTATGCCAAAATATGGGAGGCGGCCTACCCGGGGGAGATGTTGAAGTAGCCAACCATTCAGGTCAGTGATGGTGTGCCTCCCCAACCTCGAGGTCGAGGCCAGAAGACAACAAGGACATCCCGCGTTGGCGGGGCTTCCGTGATGGCGAGGCCTGTATCGGCTGTGGGGGAGGCAATGGCAGTGGATCCAGCAACACCAGCGGACCCAGTGGTCCCAAAAGAACAGAGTTATCCAGAGGTGTGGCCACCAAGAGGATTCTGTAGAATATCCACCCAGGCTCTGGGGAAGCGGCTGCGACCTATAGACATGCCGGAAAATGATACCTTCCCGGAGGCTTGTGACATCTGGGATGTCAAGAGGCAATTCCTTGGCCCATCCTAAATGTGGAAACACATGAACAGTCTCAGGATGTACTTGCCTAGAACCAACCCCGTCAGGCTCGGTTTTGCAGTACCACAAGAGGGGGCGGAGAGATACTTGACCGAGTTGGAGGATTTTATCCACTACTGGGGTGCCCCTCATCCAATGAAAGACTGGGTGAAGGTGTTGTTGGATCGAACAACCCCTCTTCAGTTATTGGATATCAAAATAAGAGAACAGTTTCTTCTACCGGATAATCAGATGAGTCCTCCTGGGGGGAGGAGGCCGGTAAAGGGATCCCATTGGAGGAGGGAGAAGTCGGTGATCAAGGCTCAGATCTTGAGTAATTTGCAGAGGCCCTTGAGGTATCATACTAAGCCCCTTACTCAGGGTCTGTTTCCAGGTCATTTTGAATTCCTTACCAATATTTGAACTATGCAGGAGAACCTCATACACCGAACCCACTCCTGCCCTAAAACAGATGTAGATGCAGGGCCTTTGGGATCTGTGCTCGCTGCTAAGGCGATTAGTGCACCTGGCGGGGCCAGGGCAGCCGAGATGGCCCCCCTGGTGTTTTAAGACTTCCCTATAATATATGGAGGGCCATGTCTCAGGGTCCCCACAAAAACAGACCAGGAACGAGACCGAGAGTTCAACCTCTATAAGTTTCCTTCGTGAAATTCATCACTACCACTCATTGACCCGGCCAACAACATATGTGCCCCTCTTTGTATGCATAGTTATTCAGATGGCGTGGGCCTCCTTGGCGTGGTTGATTAGGACTTCTGGCGGAGCCTTTTCCAGGGGAATGCCGGTGATCGTGGAGGTGGAGATCCAAACCGACCAAGTAGCGACGCTCCCAATCACTGGTGGGACCGTTAGCGGGGCTGATCCTGAGATCATTGAGGTGGGATATGATGATGAGGATCGATCAGACAGCCGAGGCCCTTGCATACCCAATCAAACACCAGATGTGACCCTGTTGAAAAGTTCCTGGGGGAGTTCCCTGCATATGATCCTACCAACCGCACTGACTGGGACGAGGCAACCTCTGATGAAGAGGATAGATAAATAGTTTGTCGCCGATTGTGGAAGCTGATCAAGCGCTTAATTGATGAAACCCCCCAAGTGAAATGGCTGGATGAGATGGATAGACTTTGTTCACGGCTACGTGAACTATATGCTGGGGGAGTGGACGCCCAATGTCCACACATGCTCATATGAGATCTTATAGTAGAGAAGATTTGGGAGTATGAACATGTCCTCGGTGTGGGATGGTAGTGGAGGCAATCAGTGAACATCAAGAGGCCCCGGGAGGCTGAAAATAGGTTCAGTGTCTGTAGGTCTTGGAAGATGATCACTCAGCCTCCCTCAATTCACAATCAGAGCTAATATTGCAATTGAAGGCCTAGCTGGTTGAGGCCAAAGAGCGCATTATTCAAGCCTCTATAGAAATTACCATTATCCAAACTGACGTGGAGTGGGCCCAGATTGTGGATGACCAATTGCGCCCCATCACTGCTGAGGAGGAGAAGGATCTTAACAGGAAACAAAAAATCCAGGACGCCACAAGCTGGAGGGTGGCGGAGTTGAAACACTCTTTTGACGGAGTTAACCCATCCATGGGGGGAATCGAACCTCGGGTGCTGTAATGATTCCAAACCCTCAAATGTACTTTCATTGTTTGATTTTTTTTTATGCCAGATGCATGCCGGAGTTCCGCTATTTGTATTGGTTTATTGAATTCTCATCATATTCATGGAGCATCCAGCGATCAATCCCTAAGCTCATGTGGGTCGGGCCCGGTGTGAGAAACAAGGGATGGCCACATTATTATTCCTGTAACGCCCCGACCCCAGCTACCCAGAGTCGGTGCATTACATCGTAACATTGGCATGATCACAAAAGATCAAGTCTCGAAAGACCGATTAGTTTAGTAGCCTTGGAAACACTAGATACATTCATAAACATTACATTACATCATAAAAATGAAAACTACAATAACATGGTCTCCCTAGTCCACACTCATATCCTCACTGACTATTCTTGCAAGTCAGTCATAATACACTTCTTCACATCCTGGGAAAAATAAAACATTGAAAGGGGTGAGCTCAAATGCTCCGTAAGGATAACAATATAGCAGAAACTTTCATAAGAAAACATAAGCATTTAAGGCAATGTATAACTAAAACAAACGCCTTATTGAACTTGAACTTCAGCATAATATGGCAAAAGTAAAATAAAATAATTCCATTACTTACTCACATGGATATTCTACTAGATGAATAATCACATGAAATATCAATAACCACTTTCATAATGAGGGAATGTATAATGCCAGACATTCTGAAACATTTTGTCAAGGCCTCGGCCAAGACGTCTAAAATGATTAAGGCCTCATCCAAAACCATAAAGCAAATTGGGAAAGGGCCTCAGCCAATTCCACGTCTAGTTGTCTCATGAGACCTACCGATGCATCGAGGAGCTATAGCGGGCTCCACCCGTCACTTATTAAGCCCAATACATTCCTCATATGAATAGGTTTAAACATAACATAAATATTCGTATTAAAACTAGCATACGAAATGTCAACAATTTCTCCATAAACTATGGATGGTATAAAAATAACACATCCACAGTCAAAAATTTCACAAAATGTTCAATGGAAGTTTTGTATCATAAATCAATTTCAATTAAACTTAAAACCCATCAAAGGATGTTGACATGGATGGAATCAAAGCTATTTGAGAGAAATCTCTCTCTCTTTTTTTGAAATCATTTAAAAGTCCCATAATTATAAAATAATTCATTTACTTTGAAAATATTCTTATAAGTTTGTAAGGGAAGCTTCTACGAAGTTATAATGGCGGAAAATAGCCGCACCCGCCGTATAAGTTAAAAAAACATTCTTACCTTAAATTTGTCAAAAAGGTCAAAAAGTACATTGTTTGGAAAACGACGGTAAGATTCCTTTCAAAAACGTATAAGGGTATAAATGACTTTAACCAATTTTCCATTTAATAGTAAAAATGTTTTGAAAGACATTTTTAAGAAACATGGATGTGGATGATAACGAGGTCCCAGTAGATAATTATGTATAAACAACCTTGGATAATGAAGAGGTTGTGAAGTAAACCCTTACCTTGTACTTTTCCTTGGTTGGGGTAGGTTAACCTCCTGTATAATGGTGAAATAATTGTTATTAAATTATACAAGAATCATATACATTCATATGATATCATATACGATCTTTTAACATTGCTTTGTTAACAATATCTTAGATTTATCGTTGTTTCGGGTGTTAACTTACTCATTTTCTTTTATATGTTTTGTTATGTAAGTCATGTTTTTCATGGATAGGTTGTATCTTATTCATATCCAGAATGATATCATGTCCTTAAACATTATTTTTAAATCATCAAATGATAATTATACTTGAATGGATACGACGGAGAATGAATCTCATCGCGTTCGTGGAGACGGTAGTCCGTACGTACGCACGGGCGACAATATCATTATTTTGATATTAAAATAATATATAATTGGATAGTATATCTTATATACAGAATCTTTATCATGTTATATTTATTATTTACATGAATTAAATATCATTATTATACCCATCTAAATAATAATATATTGAATAACAATTACACCACGACGTGGAGACGGTAAGCCGTACGTACGCACGTATGGTGACATGTCATTCAAATGATGGGTAGAATACTGAATATGGTTGTTCCATATTTATAATAAAATAAAATTATATAGAAGATACTGGAGTTATAATTTTAGAATTGAAATAATAAACAAAGAGGGAGTGGAAGAAGAAAGAAACTTGAAAGAGGGTGATGAAAATGTTACCTCTTCTTCAGGTTCTTCTTTTGATGTGATCAAAAGGACTCCTTAGGATGGATTTATGACTAAAGTAAAGCTTCTAGGATGAAGGGAGAGAAGTTGGGAGAGTATTTGGGCAGAGTTTGGCCGAACCAAAAGGCTTGAAAGTGTGAATAAGGTGGTAGAGGTGGGGGCCTTTTATAAGAGGAGAGGAGGGGCTCTTTTGGAAAGATTGAAGTGTTACATTATTATACAATGCTTTTCGGATTATAAAGGTCCCACACTTATAAACTTCATGGATAAGGTGATAAGGGTTTTAAATATACCCATCCAATAGTCTTTGGACAAGTGTAAGCCTTGGATTTTACATTATCTTTTCATTTTATTAAAATCGTTAAATAATGAGGTCATCACTGCATCATAATGATGTCATAAATAATTTAATTTATTTAATGTCTAAAAATTATAAAAAAAATAATATGATGTAGGAAATATTTTTATCTTTCTAATGAATATTTATAGTCAAAATTTGGACTTGTGTAACCCCACTTAAAAACTGTTTTAGTAAAACAACTCATGTTTGTGTCAATTTAATTTTAACATTAAATAAATATATATTAATGTCATTTTCCAACCAAAGTGGCTCCATGGGGTCCCCAAGTTGACCCATGGGTTGTCTTGGTCGGCCATGACTCATCCAATAGGAGTAGGACAAGTGTCAAGCTCATCTCATATTATTAAAACATTATTTTTACCTTAAACTACACTAATTACCTCTAATCGTGATTAAGAACTTAAAAGTTACTATTCACCAAAAAATTATTTTAATCTCATTGAACCACATTTTACTTCTTAATGACAACCATGTATGTTGGATTTTTTAAAATCAAATCACATAAGTGGTAATATTTCATTTTAACGAAAAATCAGTTTTTAACAATCACTTAGTGGTTTCACTATTCATCAAAAATTGAACTTTTTCAAAATAAGGCCAAAATTTCACCCTAAGCTATAATTGATATTCCTAATTCAAAAATGATGTCTATTTTACAAAATTCCAAACATATAAGTTTCATTAATTAATTTTATAATTAATTCCCGCTATTACAACAAATAGCGTGTTTTTAAGAAATAATTTATATCAAAAGATTGTCAATTGTTTATGTCCAATTTCAATGTTAAATTAATTCTAATGATCACCATTGGATAAAATGGTAAAAATATATTCTAATTATACTTTAAAACCACTAAATAGTATAATTTATCACTATAAATTATTTTGATTTAAAAAGTTGTTTTTAAGTATTTTTCACTATTCATAAAAAATTAGATGTTCTCAGAAAAATACCAAAAATTCAACATAGGCTAATTTCGATATTCCGAATCCAAAAATGAAGTCCATTTTGATAAATAAAATTTATAAAATTTCAAAAAGTTGGTATTACTATTCACAATGGCTAGTTTAATTAGTTGTGGTGTGTGTTAGAGCTCGAGGTTGCGTACAACACACGCTATTGCATTATTCGAAGGGAAACGTACCGTGGAAGCTTGGGGTGTTACATTCTCCCCTCCTTCAAATAATTGAGTCCTCGAAATTTCTAGGGTATTACTGCATAAAAAGACTCGGGTGGTTCTTCATCATAAGTTCCTCAGGTTCCCACATTTCCTCTTCCATTTTATGATTTCTCCACAAAACCTTTACCAGACGAGTCGTCCGGTTTATCAGCACCTCTTCCCTCACATCAAGAATTCTGATGGGCTCTTCGCAATAAGATAGATCGGGTTCCAGTTCTAATTCCTCGTAGGTAAGTACATGTGTTGGGTCGGGCATGTATTTTCTTAATAGCGATATGTGGAAAACATCGTGAACTTTGGAGAGATTTGGCGGCATCGCCAAACGATAAGCTACAACCCCAATACGATCTAGAATTTTTAAAGGTCCGATGTACCTGGGACTCAAATTACCCTTCTTACCAAAACGTATAACTCCCTTCCATGGAGATACCTTTAGGAAAACATGATCTCCCACCTAAAATTCCAAAACCTTTCTTCTGTTTTCAGCATAGCTCTTCTGCCTACTTTGAGCTGATTTGATGTGGTTTTGGATTACCTTCACCTTTTCCATTGTTTCTTCCACTAGTTCTGGTCCCACAAGTTTTCTTTCACCAACGTCATCCCAACAGGTTGGTGTATGACATCTATTTCCGTATAACGCTTCATAAGGTGCCATCTGAATGCTTGAATGGAAGCTATTATTATAGGAAAATTCTACCAGTGGTAAATATTGATCCCACATACCCTGAAAGTCAAGAGAGCATGATCTCAACATGTCTTCTAAGGTTTGAATAGTCTGTTCTGATTGTCCATCTGTTTGAGGGTGATAGGCAGTACTCAAACGAAGTTCAGTATCCAAGGCCTTTTGAAGACTTTTCCAAAATCTTGAAGTAAAACGAGGATCACGATCAGAAAAAATCGATATGGGTACTCCATGAAGTCTTACAACTTCATTAATATATAGTCTTGCTAGACGTTCAAGTGGTAGATCCTCCCGTATATCCAGAAAATGTGCTGACTTAGTAAGACGATCAACGATGACCCATATTGCATCATTCCTTCTAGGAGTCTTTGGTAGTCCCATGACAAAGTCCATCGTAATATTATCCCATTTCCACTCAGGTATGGGAAGAGGTTGCAATACTCCACCAGGATGTTGCCTTCCAGCTTTCACTTGTTGACAAACCATACACCTCGACACAAAATCAGCAATCTCCCTCTTCATATTGTCCCACCAAAAATGTTCCTTCAAATCTCTATACATTTTGGTGCTCCCAGGGTGTATAGAGAAATTGGAACTATGAGCATCATCCAGCAATTACGTTTTTAGATCAGGTATATCGGGAACACAAAGTCTCTTCCTGAATTTCAAAATTCCATCCTTATACACAAAGTCCCTCAATCTTCCATCATTCACATCTTTAATCTTCTTCTGAAATTCTTCATCATTGGTCTGAGAACTCTTAATCCTTTCTAGTAATGATGGTTTGGCAACCATTTGAAAAAGCATTGATGTTTCACCTTCCCTAGTTATTCCCATGTCCATATTCACTAGATCCATGAAAATTGGATCCCTTTCAATTCTCATCACATTCAAAACTCCATGGTCTTTTCTACTCAAAGCATCTTCCACCTTGTTTGCCTTCCCCGGGTGGTAATGTATCGTGCAATCATAATCCTTGAGTAGTTCAAGCCATCGCCTTTGCCTCATGTTGAGTTCTTTTTGTGAGAAAATATACTTCAAACTCTTGTGATCAGTATAAATCTCATATTTTTCACCATAGAGGTAATGTATCCATATCTTTAAAGCAAAGATCACAGCTGCTAACTCAAGGTCATGAGTAGGATAGTTTTTCTCATGAATTTTTAGCTGTCGTGATGAATAGGCAATAACCTTATCATTCTGCATAAGGACAAAACCAAGTCCTTTCTTCGATGCATCACTATAAATAACAAACCCATCATTCCCCAATGGTAGAGTCAATACAGGGGCTTTGACTAATCTTCTCTTCAGTTCTTCAAAACATTCTTCACACTCTTTTGTCCAGACAAATTTAATCCCTTTACGTGTGAGCTTTGTCAATGGGTTAGCCAATCTGGCAAAATTCTGGACGAAACGTCGATAATAACCTGCTAAACCAATAAAACTGCGTACCTCAGTTATACTTGTCGGTGCTGGCCATTATTGGATTGCCTTGGTTTTAGAAGGATCAACAAAAATTCCATCCTTAGAGACAATATGGCCAAGAAAAGAAATCTCCTGAAGCCAGAATTCACACTTGCTAAATTTCCCATATAATTCATGTCTTCTAAGAGTCTTCAGGATAATGTGTAAGTGATTTTCATGATCTTCGTGGATTTTGGAGTATACCAAGATATCATCAATAAATACCACTACAAAGTAATCAAGATATTTCTTGAAAAATCTATTCATTAGATCCATGAAAACAGAGGGTGCATTAGTCAATCCAAAAGGCATTACTGTAAACTCGTAATGCCCGTACCTTGTTCGAAATGCTGTCTTTGGAACGTCTTCCTTCTTCACACACAACTGATGGTATCCAGACCGAAGGTCAATCTTTGAAAAGTATTGAGCTCCATGCAGTTGGTCAAACAAATCATCAATGCGAGGTAGGGGATACTTGTTCTTTATTGTTATAGCATTGATCTCCCTATAGTCGATGCACGACCTCATAGATCCATCTTTCTTCTTAACAAAAAGAATAGGGGCTCCCCAAGGAGAAACACTAGGGCGAAAAAATACCTTATTACTCAATTCCTCTAGTTGTTTCTTTAGTTCAACTAATTCCACAGTGGCCATTCTATAAGGGGTCTTCGATATGGGCCTTGATCCAGGAATTAAATCAATGGAAAACTCAACTTCTCATTCTGGAGGATGTCCAGGTAAATCTTCCGGAAACACATCAACATATTCTCTCACAATAGGTACATCCTCTATTTGAATATTCATTTCCTCACCCTCAGTAATTTCCTTCTCTTCCTCCCCAATAATTGAATTTAGTTGAGCTACTGGGGGTGGATCTAGATAAGAATTATGTGGCGACGATTCTGCTCTAAAGATAAGGTGTTCCTTATCATCATCATCAAGAATCGTAACCTCTTTCCTCTTACAATAAATTTTTGCATCATGGTCCGAAAGCCAATCCATACCAAGGATTATATCAAATTCAATCATGGGTATGACGATGAGATCAGCAGGTAAAGAACATTTAGGTGCTCTAATGAGAACTAATCGACAAAACTTTGTTGCAACAATACTTCCCTTAGGGGTTTTGACCGACAACTCCCTTGTTAAATCAAATTGGAAATATCTAATTTTCTTAGCAAACTGGGAAGATATGATACAATGAAATGATCCAGAATCAAATAATGCATTTTCTAAACTTGAGGAAACCATTAAATTACCTGCCAACACGTCTTTAGGAGCTTCCACCTCAACAGTAGTGATAGCATAAGCCTGGCCCTGATCCCTTGGCCTCTTCTGAGGTAAGTTCACCTGACGCTTAGGACATTCATTTGCATAATGTCCCTTCTCTCTACAATTATAGCATTCCACGTTGACAATCGCTTTCTTTCCCTTTCATTCATGAGCTTGGTGGCCTTTCTCACCACACTTGTAACATACTCTTTTTCCTTTTAGACAGGCACCAGGGTGCTTCCTACCACAATTATCACAGGGTGGAAATTCATTTATACCATTCTTCCCTGTTTCCTTATTTCCTTTCCCAGAGTTTTCAGCGGATCTCTTCTTATCTTGCTTTGATTTAAATTCATAAGACTTAGAGAATTCCTTTTCTATCTTGATAGCGCACGAGACAATACCTTCGTATGAAGAGAAGGTTTGTGATACTAAAGCTCGATGAAGAAATGGTTTTAACCCATCAAAGAAACGATCAGTCTTACTTCTTTGGTTACGTATGTAATCTGTAGCATACCTTTCTAACCTTGTAAAGTTAGCCTCATACTTTGCGACATTCTCATCCTCCTTCTGCCTCAGACTCAGAAATTGCCTTTCCATATCCGCTCAATGGTCTCGAGGAAAGTATTTTTCCAAGAACAGCTCTTTGAACTCCTGCCATTCCATGTTTGTTAATTCATCATCTTCCTTTGTGTTTTGAATTAGTGACCACCATTGATCGGCATCTCCAGTGAGGCGATAAACTCCCATGACAACTTTCTCCCTTTCACTACTCCCCAAGGCGTGGAATATTTTCTCTAAGGAATTTATCCATTGCTCAGCTACTATATGATTTGTACTCCCATTGAAGGTTGGTGGTTGTTTCCTCATGAAACGGTCTAGCATTGATCCTCCACGTTGCGGATCAGGGTGCTCCATACGAGTAAGGTTGTTATTCATAACCTGCGTGAGTTGTCCCAGTACGGTGAGAAGCTGATCAGCACCAGTTGTATCACTAGCTCCACCATAATTATCTTGAGCAGGAGGGCAATCCCTACACGGAGTGCGTGCATTGATACGGTTTTCATTCCTTCCACTAGGCGCCATTTCTAAATAATGGCATAAACTAGATTAGTTTATGAATCAAAATACATAATTCCATACTTGTAAAACACTTAACATAAAGTGAACTAATTATGGATATAATCCATAATTATAAAAATGTTTTCTTTGAGGAAGTATATACTCGTAACCCTTCATAGTGGTTTGTAAAGAAAATGGGAATTATCCTAAGCATATCCCCCGGGAGTGTCGTAACCAAGAGTGCAGCAAGGCCTGTTGTCGTGCACCAGTTCTCGTTCGAGTCTAGCTCAAAGAGGTGTTTTCGGGTTTTACCCCTAGGTACATCTATGCTAGAGTCGCCTCTACCTGCTCGTATCCAGACAGGGATGTATTACTCTGAAAACTCACAAAATCTCTACAATACCAAAATTTTAGGAAGTTCTTCTATACTAATCCTCAAAGTTCATCTTAGGTCTACGTGCTCTAATCAGAGTTTGTCTAAATCTAGCTTCCAAGGTTTGTACTAAACTTCCTCTGGTACCAACTGTAACGCCCCGACCCCAGCTACCCAGAGTCGGTGCATTACTTTGTAACATTGGCATGATCACAAAAGATCAAGTCTCGAAAGACCGATTAGTTTAGTAGCCTTGGAAACACTAGATACATTCATAAACATTACATTACATCATAAAGATGAAAACTACAATAACATGGTCTCCCTAGTCCACACTCATATCCTTACTGACTATTCTTGCAAGTCAGTCATAATACACTTCTTCACATCCTGGGAAAAATAAAACATTGAAAGGGGTGAGCTCAAATGCTCCGTAAGGATAACAATATAGCGGAAACTTTCATAAGAAAACATAAGCATTTAAGGCAATGTATAACTAAAACAAAAGCCTTATTGAACTTGAACTTCAGCATAATATGGAAAAAGTAAAATAAAATAATGCCATTACTTACTCACATGGATATTCTACTAGACGAATAATAACATGAAATATCAATAACCACTTTCATAATGAGGGAATGTATAATGCCAGACATTCTGAAACATTTTGTCAAGGCCTCAGCCAAGACGTCTAAAATGATTAAGGCCTCGGCCAAAACCATAAATTAAATTGGGAAATGGACTCGGCCAATTCCACATCTAGTTGTCTCATGAGACCTACCGATGCATCGAGGAGCTATAGCGGGCTCCACCCGTCACTTATTAAGTCCAATACATTCCTCATATGAATAGGTTTAAACATAACATAAATATTCGTATTAAAACTAGCATACGAAATGTCAACAATTTCTCCATAAACTATGGATTGTATAAAAATAACACATCCACAGTCAAATATTTCACAAAATGTTCAATGGAAGTTTTGTATCATAAATCAATTTCAATTAAACTTAAAACCCATCAAAGGATGTTGACATGGATGAAATCAAATCTATTTGAGAGAAATATCTCTCTCTTTTTTTTGAAATCATTTAAAAGTCCCATAATTATAAAATAATTCATTTACTTTGAAAATATTCTTATAAGTTTGTAAGGGAAGATTCGACGAAGTTATAATGGCGGAAAATAGCCGCACCCGCCGTATAAGTTAAAAAAAACATTCTTACCTTAAATTTGTCAAAAAGGTCAAAAAGTACATTGTTTGGAAAACGACGGTAATATTCCTTTCAAAACGTATAAGGGTATAAATGACTTTAACCCATTTTCCATTTAATAGTAAAAATGTTTTGAAAGACATTTTTAAGAAACAAGGATGTGGATGATAA
Source organism: Viscum album (assembly GCA_963277665.1). Taxonomy (NCBI): domain Eukaryota; kingdom Viridiplantae; phylum Streptophyta; class Magnoliopsida; order Santalales; family Viscaceae; genus Viscum; species Viscum album. The sequence continues at coordinate 1,379,012,112 of OY728121.1, forward strand.
CGAGGTCCCAGTAGATAATTATGTATAAACAACCTTGGATAATGAAGAGGTTGTGAAGTAAACCCTTACCTTGTACTTTTCCTTGGTTGGGGTAGGTTAACATCCTGTATAATGGTGAAATAATTGTTATTAAATTATACAAGAATCATATACATTCATATGATATCATATATGATCTTTTAACATTGCTTTGTTAACAATATCTTAGATTTATCGTTGTTTCGGGTGTTAACTTACTCGTTTTCTTTTATATGTTTTGTTACGTAAGTCGTGTTTTTCATGGATAGGTTGTATCTTATTCATATCCAGAATGATATCATGTCCTTAAACATTATTTTTAAATCATCAAATGATAATTATACTTGAATGTATACGACGGAGAATGAATCTCATCGCGTTCGTGGGGACGGTAGTCCGTACGTATGCACGAGCGACAATATCATTATTTTAATATTAAAATAATATATAATTGGATAGTATATCTTATATACAGAATAATTATCATGTTATATTTATTATTTACATGAATTACATATCATTATTATACCCATCTAAATAATAATATATTGAATAACAATTACACCACGACGTGGAGACGGTAAGCCGTACGTACGCACGTATGGTGACATGTCATTAAAATGATTGGTAGAATACTGAATATGGTTGTTCCATATTTATAATAACATAACAGTATATAGAAGATACTGGAGTTATAATTTTAGAATTGAAATAATAAACAAAGAGGGAGTGGAAGAAGAAAGAAACTTGAAAGAGGGTGATGAAAATGTTACCTCTTCTTCGGGTTCTTCTTTTTATTTGATCGAAAGGACTCCTTAGGATGGCTTTCTGACTAAAGTAAAGATTCTAGGATGAAGGGAGAGAAGTTGGGAGAGTATTTGGGCAGAGGTTCGCCGAACCAAAAGGCTTTAAAGTGTGAATAAGGTGGTAGAGGTGAGGTCCTTTTATAAGAGGAGAGGAGGGGCTCTTTTGGAAAGATTGAAGTGTTACATTATTATACAATGATTTTCGGATTCTAAAGGTCCCACACTTATATAATTCATGTCTAAGGTGATAAGGGTTCTAAATATACCCATACAATAGTCTTTGGACAAGTGTAAGCCTTGGATTTTACATTATCTTTTCATTTTATTAAAATCGTTAAATAATGAGGTCATCACTGCATCATAATGATGTCATAAATAATTTAATTTATTTAATGTCTAAAAATTATAAAAAAAATAATATGATTTATGAAATCTTTTTATCTTTCTAATGAATATTTAGAGTCAAAATTTGGACTTGTGTAACCCCACTTAAAAACTGTTTTAGTAAAACAACTCATGTTTGTGTCAATTTAATTTTAACATTAAATAAATATATATTAATGTCATTTTCCAACCAAAGTGGCTCCATGGGGTCCCCATGTTGACCCATGGGTTGTCTTGGTCGGCCATGACTCATCCAATAGGAGTAGGAAATGTGTCAAGCTCATCTCATATTATTAAAACATTATTTTTACCTTAAACTACACTAATTACCTCTAATCGTGATTAAGAACTTAAAAGTTACTATTCACCAAAAAATTATTTTAATCTCATTGAACCACATTTTACTTCTTAATGACAACCATGTATGTCGGATTTTTGAAAATCAAATCACAGAAGTGGTAATATTTAATTTTAACGAAAAATCAGTTTTTAACAACCACTTAGTGGTTTCACTATTCATCAAAAATTGAAGTTTTTCAGAATAAGGCCAAAATTTCACCCTAAGCTATAATTGATATTCCGAATTCAAAAATGATGTCTATTTTACAAAATTCCAAACATATAAGTTTCATTAATTAATTTTATAATTAATTCCCGCTGTTACAACAAATAGCATGTTTTTAAGAAACAATTTATATCAAAAGATTGGCAATTGTTTATGTCCAATTTCAATGTTAAATTAATTCTAATGACCACCATTGGATAAAATGGTAAAAATATATTCTAATTATACTTTAAAACCACTAAATAGTATAATTTATCACTATAAATTATTTTGATTAAAAAAGTTGTTTTTAAGTATTTTTCACTATTCATAAAAAATTAGAAGTTCCCAGAAAAATACCAAAAATTCAACATAGGATAATTTCGATATTCCGAATCCAAAAATGAAGTCCATTTTGATAAATAAAATTTATAAAATTTCAAAAAGTAGGTATTACTATTCACAACGGCTAGTTTAATTAGTTGTGGTGTGTGTTAGAGCTCGAGGTTGCGTACAACACACGCTATTGCATTATTCGAAGGGGAAACGTACCGTGGAAGCTTGGGGTGTTACAATTCCACCCAAATGTAAGAGTGCAGACAAAGATTCAGGTATTCGGGGGTTTTGAACAACCAATCTAGATTTCTGGGAAGAAAGGGAGAGGCCCATCTTGATGATGAGGACCTCAAAATAGTTGAATCATTGCTTTCCCAATGTGCACTAGCACACGGGTAGGGTAACGTTAGGGGCGTTGGAATTAATCTGAACATAGGAGAGTGGAATGTGGGAATCACAATACCCCAAATTCTGAACATTGTAGGATGGTGTGACAATGAATAATATATGTTGACTATGTTCGAAACACAACATCCCTATATTATTATCCTGAAATGGGGATAAAAAATGAGGGCCAATCGCTGACCATGTTCGAAACACGGGGCCTGACTTGAAATGTCATCCATTTGTCTTCTAGAAAGTTGTCCTAAGATAGTAGGTGAGTTGTGGGCCGAGCATCCATATTGTGAGGGGGTTCCCTTAGACGTGAAAGAGGATGAGGGTATGAATGAAAGGCACGCAAAGCGTGGAGTTGGAGTGATGGGTTGTTCTAATGGAGTCCAACACTCTCGAAATCACACCACCGCGGTGAAGGGACATTAGGTGGGAATATCCATCTGATCATGGATCAAACATACTTCCAAGTAGGACCTCTTGGGAAAGGGATTTGGTGCATCCCATTATTAACATAGGGCATCCTGAACTTGTTCAGGGTAGAATCGTAGTTTAGTGTCATGTGTTGAGGACATATGGACTCGTGTATTTTAACTTCATACGATAGGACAAAGAGTGAAAGGGAAGATCCTAGGAAGGGAGTATGTGGTGTGGTAGCTATAAAACCAACGTAAATGAGGACATAAGGAGTCTTCACCACACCACGTATCCCCAAAGAAAATTCTTTAAGTCAAGGGAAAAAAGGTGGAAGTTAGGATGGTCCCAAAGAAAGGTGCATGGACGTTTTAACGTACCCCATTAGTAAGGGAAACAATCCATACATAGTTCTGAAGGAGCAGTTTAACATCATGTGGGATGCAAGAAGGCATGTGTGGCATGACTGCCCCAGTACGCATCCTACCAGAACTACTAAGCCCGTGTGACTCATGCTTGATATGGGAAACAAGAAGTAGTGATGGGACTTTCCTAGCATATGAAGGCACATGTTAGGGGAGATGGGATGCTAGGTGAATGATGTACCAATGTTGCTGACCGACCTATATAACACACCTAGATGCACGAAGGGGTAAAGATGAGTATGTTGGAATTCCACTTGAACATAAGTAAGTGGAAATATGTGAATCATGATGCTCGAGATCTAGAACACAATGATGGTGGTGTGATGATAGGGGATAACTATTGACCATGTTTGAAACACAACATCCATATCGTGTTAGCCTAGAATGGGTATAGACAAATGAGGGTGACTGCTGACCATGTTTGAAACACAGGACCTATCACAAATGTCATCTAAGGTCCTCAAGGATGATGGCCCAAGACGGTAGGTAAGCTAGGGTGGCATGAGACCAGGTTGTAAAGGGGGTCTCTTCAGACATAAAAGAGGATGAGGATCCAAATGACGGGCTCACAATGCTTGGACATGGAACGAGTGAATGTCCCTATGAAAATTCCACACTTTGGGTACTACCACAATGCATATGAGTACGACAACAAGATGTATCAGATAGAGGGAATCGAGTCCCCCTCGAAGGACAAGGGTCCTGAGGTTGCACGATTCCTAAATTAACAGTCGAAGGATGGGCCATTAAGGGGAGATTGATTTAATGGATTGGGTGTAGTGCGGTGAAGTAGCCAAATCCAACGCGTAGTTCCCATAGAAAGATCTTAGTTTAGGGTCATAGAACTCGGACCATATCGGGGAAAGACATGGGGGGAACATGGTGCAACTATTGCAAAAAAAACCTGCCGTGAATGAGGACCCTTGAGGTACTTGCTACACAACATGTTCCCAAGAGAGTTCATGCTGATGGGATGAAAGAGAGGACACGATTTTAGATTCTTGGGGATGGACCCGAGGAAAATATGTCTGGGAATTCCTACGTATTCCATGAGGATGAGGATCAAGCCACGCACAGTTCTTAAAGATGTCATGAAATTTAACATCTTGTGGCTAGGATGTAGAGTGATCTTATTTCATGGTCATAGAACTCGGACCAAGTGCGGTAGGGAATGCAGAAGACATGTGGTGAATGAGGACCTGGAGTCCAGATCACCATGTGTTCCTCGGGGAGGTTTTAGATCTAGGGAACAAAAATGAAAGTTAGGTTGGGCCTGAGGCAAAGTGCACATGCATTCCTACATATCCCGTGAGAATTAGAATCAATCTATACGTGGTTCTTAGAGTGTCAAGGTAAGGTACCAGTGCTAGGGATGATAAGGTCGTGGGGGTATGGCCCTCGCACCTAAATAATCAGCATTTGATAGATATTGGTTCTCTTTTAGGATGAATGTGTGTGTGTTTTTTGTGAAGCAATGGATCTAGGATATAAAGCCCAGGTATCACCACAAGAATCATGCCATATGTTGGCGTTGAAAAATGGTATGGTGTGTGACTGGTACCAAACATGATGTCCCCTCAAATGAGGACAACACAATGCAGTTCCATTTTTCTTCGTGCGACCTGGATGATAATGTCATAGTTTAGGGTCGTGTGATGGGGCCCACCATACATTTTAACGTCATGCAGTATAGATGCAACAGTTTGAAGTCATGTGGGACTATGCAGCATAGTTTATAGTCATATGGCTCAGACATATATAGAAGAAGTGAGGTTCTAGAGGGAATGTGTGCAGTGTGCTAAAGAATACCTGACGTGAATGAGGACATAATCCCACATCATTCCGTTCGCGATTCCGAGAGGGAAACCTTGGGCCGAGGGGCCAAAAAAGGTTAGAGGATATGGGACAGGAGAGGATAGCTCTCAGTTTATCTGGACCCAAATATGAGATGTCCATGTGTTACTACGTATCCTATAAGGATGGGAATCAAGCCATACGTAGTTCCTGAAGGTGCCTTTTAATGTCGTGCATGAAAACATATAGTTTAATGTCATGTGGTATAGGAAGTAAAAGGGACTAACTTCTTGAAAGGGGCATACGTGGTGCAGCTATTGCAAAACCCAATGTGAATGAGGGCACAATCCCACATGCACCACACCATGCGGTCCTATAAGAGTCAGATCCCAGAAGGCATCATAGAAGAGATAAATTAGTGGAACTCGAGCTAGACCCCAAGACAAGATGTCTAGGCATTCCTACGTATCCCAAGGGAATGGGAATCAACCCGTACGTAGTTCTAAAAGAGATATTAGTTTAAGGTATTAGAGCTCGGACCTAGAGAGGCGGAATCCTTCCAAGTAGGCACAGACCTCAATCCGATTCCTAAGCCCACGTGAGTCAAACTCGATGTGGGAAACAAGGAAAGAAGAGGTTTTTTGAAATAGCTAGAACAAACTCTAAAGGGAAGTCAGTGTGGGGCCCCGAATAATTCCTTACATTGGCTTTGTCCTCAAAACGTGTAAATGTGCACTGAGGGATAGTGCCAAGAGTGTCGAAATTCTATTTGGACATGATGGGGTGGAAAAAAATGTGAATCATGTAACCAAAATTCAAGGCTTGAAGGGGCTGGAATTACAATGGAGGATAACTGTTGACCATGTTCTAAACACAACATCCTTATCATGTTTCCTGAAATGGGAACAACAGATGAGCATCGACTGCTGACCATATTCGCAATACGGGACTTGTATCGGGTTGTTGTCTGAAACCCTCGAGGACATTGGCCTATAATGGTTGGAGAGCCCTTATTCCTAGAATCCATTGCATTTGGGTGTCCCTTTGGATGTGGAAGATGATGGAAGCCCAAATGAATGGGAACATGAAGCCTGAAAAAATGGGTGAAATCATGTCTAGGTAGAATCTGACACTCCTGGTTCTAGACCAGAGTACTCATGGGCCAATTGGTGAATCATCAAATAGGGCCAAGGGACTAGACTTAAGGGTAGCCGACTCAAAGAGATAAGAGTATGGGAAGGGAGGGAATGCTGCTTAGAAGTGAGAGGTATGTGGCGTGGTTGTTATAAACCCAACATGAGTGAGGACATAATCCCATACCCCACCATATACCCCTCTTCTAGAAGAACGTGGGCCAAGGGGCCAAAATGACAGGGAGGTTTCTAAGAGACTGGGATGGACCCAAAGATCAAATGTTCGGGTGGTCCTACGTATCCAATGAGGATGGAATCAAGCCACAAAAAGTTCTGGGGGTGAAATTTAACATCTTGAAGGACAAAGAAAGGGGAAAGGTATCTCATCCAGGGATGTGTACGGATTGGAAAGTAACCCGACGTGAATGAGGGCATAAGCCTGCACCACACTGTATAACCCTAAGTGGGAACTTGGACCAGGGGCCCAAGAAGGCCGGACAGAATGTCACGAACAAATTGCGGTTTAACATCTTGTAGTGAGGATGAAGGTGATCTTAGTTTAGGGTCATAGAGCTCGGACCGTACATGCCTAGTTTAATGTCATATGTGTGGGACAGAGAGGGAAAATCATCATGACTATGGAAGAACACAAAGCGACAATGAGGATAGAGGACAACCATTGACCATATTCACAACCCGAGACTTGTATCAACTTGTCGCTCACGATCCTCAAGGGTGTTATCCCGTAACGGTAGGAGAGCCCTTGGGCTGAGAATCCATGGAATTCGGGGGCCATTTTGGATATAGAAGGTGATGGAAGCCCCAATGATGGGACTCGCGATGCATGGCAGGGCCTGTGCTCGTAGGACGGACAATAAATGATGGGAGAGATGTCTCAAGGTGATATGTTTGGGTTCATTTACGACGAGATATATTCCTGTCACAAATGGTCTGAATGAAGACACATTTGCGATGGGAATGCATTCCCGTTGCAAATAATTAGTTATTTGTGACGGTGAGAGATTCCCTGTCGCAATTGTTTTGGCGCGGCTTTCACGCCAAAACGTGGGAAGGATATTTGCGATGGGACGTATCCTTCTCATCGCAAATGGTCCGACTAAAGACACATTTGCGACGCGAATGCATTCCCGTCACAAATAATTAGTTATTTACGACAGTGAGAGATTCCCCATCGCAATTGTTTTGGCGCTTCTTTCGCGCCAAAATGCGGGAAGGATATTTGCGACGGGACGTATCCTCCCTATCGCAAATACCAGGCGGCGGTAAATAATATTTGCGACGGGCTCACTACCCGTCAGAAAAAGTTTTGGCAGCAGGGGTATTTGCAACGAGGCCCATCGCAAATAACCTTTTTCAACGTGAGTATTTGCAACGGTTCCTGTCGCAAATTCCCTTTTAACCACAGGCTGTAATTAATGTGGCGAAGGTATTTTTGGTGGGTCCCGTCGCAAATACTTCTAATTGCAATGGTACATCCATCGCAAATACTACCGTCACAAATAATCTAACCTATATATACCCCCATCCGTTTTTTCCAGAACATCCAATTCTTCTCTATTTTCTCTCTATAATCTTCAGTGTTAATAGTTTTAATTTTTTTTTTCGAGTGGAATTCGAAGGCATCAAAAAGTTCAGTACAAACTTTAAGGTATTTTTTTTTTTTATATTCATTTCATTTTTTATATTAATTTTAATTTTTGTTATTTAGTTGCAATTGAGATAAATTTAATTTAATTTATTATTTATATATAGTTTTATTAATAAAATGATTTTGTTAGTAATAATTAGGCATAATTAGTAGATAAATAATATAATTTGGTATAATTAGATTCTTTATCAATCAAGTAATCATTGTCTGGATACGAACAAGTAGAGGCGGCTCTGGCACAGATGTACCTAGGGGTGAAAGTCCCAACAACAAATTCTGGGCCAGACCCGTGGTATCCTGGTACATGACAACGAGCCTTGCTGCACTCTTGGTTCGACACTCCCAGATGATATTTGTTTGATAATAATCTAATTTAATTAGAAATTAAATAATAATTAAAATAATTAATAAATAATTTAAATAATTAGCTAGTAATTAGAATAATTATCAGATAATTAGAGTAATTACCAGATAATTTAAATAATTACCAGATAATTAGAATAATTACCATATAATTAGAATAATTAACAGATAATTAGAATAATTACCAGATAATATGAATTTTGTATATTATTATTGTTATTATATAATATTATAATATTAATATGATTAATAATATTATTCATATTTTATAATTGTTATTATTTTTATATATATTAAAATTTTCAAATATTTTAATTTAATTATAATATTTTTTAATATGAATAATAATAATAATAATATTTTTTATTTTATTTTTTATACTTATTTGCGACGGGCTGACGACCCCGTCGCAAAAGGTAATTGCGGTGGGCCCGTCGCAAATACTTTTTAATATATTTTTTGAATATTTTGTTATACTTATTTGCGACGCTATGAGTAACCCGATGCAAATAACACTTGCGATGGGACCGTCACAAATGTTTATTTTTTGTACTTTTTTGCGATGGTCCCGTTGCAATTGCTTATTTAAAGATTTTGTTAAATACATCGACTAGTATTAGCGACGTGAATTCTTCCCGTCGCTAATAATATTTTTAGCGACGGTTCCGTCGCAAATAGATTTAGTTACGACGCCATTTTCCGCAACGGTCCATTTGCGACGGACCCCCGTCGCAAATGGCCTTTTGCGATGGGATGTCGTCGCAAATGACCCGTCACAAATAATTTTATTTCCTGTAGTGGAATGATGAGTAACCCGACGTGAATGAGGGCATAAGCCTGCACCACACTATACAACCCTAAGTGAGAACTTGGACCAGGGGCCTGAAAAGGCCGGACAGAATGTCACGGCCAACATGCAGTTTAACATCTTGCAGTGAGGATGAAGGTGATCTTAGTTTAGGGTCATAGAGCTCGGACCGTACATGCCTAGTTTAATGTCATATGTGTGGGACAGAGAGGGAAAATCATCGTGACTATGGAAGAACACAAAGTGACAATGAGGATAGAGGACAACCATTGACCATATTCACAACATGAGACTTGTATCAACTTGTCGCTCATGATCCTCAAGGGTGTTAGCCCGTAACGGTAGGAGAGCCCTTGGGCCGATCATCCATGCCATTCGGGGGCCATTTTGGATATAGAAGGTGATGGAAGCCCAAATGATGGGACTCAAGATGCATGGCAGGGCCTGTGCTCGCAGGACTGACGATAAATGAAAGGGGATATGTCTCAAGGGGATATGTTTGGCTTGGTGAAATAGCCTGAATTGAATGATGACGTGAGTCCATACCATACCACACAATCCTAAATGAGAACTTGGGCCATGGGGCCAAAGGACCTGAGGCTGAGCATCCCGACCAACTATAGCCATATGAATTCTCATGCGGGCATCACCTTCATAACTCCTAAGCCCACAAGAGAAATGCTAGGTGTGGGAAAAAGGAGTAATATTAGGCTCTCCCCATCACATAAGGGTCCGATAGCTAGAATTACACTCCCGCTCAAAGCAGACCAAGATTTGGTGAGATGGTGGGGCAGAATTAACCACTACACTCCATGTTTGGGACATATGCGGGTGGTGACAACGACAGAGGATAACTGTTGAACAGATTCGAAACGCAACATCTATATCATGTGACCTGAAATGGGAACAAAAAATGAGAGTTGACCGCTGACCATATTCGCAACGTGGGACTCATATCGATTTTTTTTGAAAACCCTTGAGGGTGTTGGACTGAAACGATAGGAGAGCCCTTAGGCTAAGTATCCTTATCGTTCGGGGGCCCCTTCATATGTGAAAGTTAATGGGAACCCAAATGATGGGGTGTGTGGAACATAAATGAACCCATGCAATTTGAAATAAAGTTGGATAGGAGAAGAGATATAGATATTTAGGGGAGAGGTATACATGGTATGGTCATGATGAACTTTATGTGAATGAGGGAAAATCCCACACCACACCATGTGTTTCATCCCAATGGGAGGTCTTGAAGTTTGGGGCTGGGCCTACGGATGAAATGTACGGGCGATCCTACATATCCCATGAGGATGGGAATCAAGCCACACATAGTTATAAAAGGGCCATGCAGTTTAATGTCAATCGGTAAGGAAGTGGGAGGATTAGAAGAATGGAGGAGGGCACATGGTGCAATCATCGAAACCCTGACATGGGTGGGGTCAAAGAATCCCTCACGACCCCATATAAGATCCTCCAAAACAACTATGCCCAGGAGGGGATATTCAAAGAGGAAACTGGGACTAGACTCAAGATGAGACGTCTAAACGTTCCTACGTATCCCATGAGGCTGGGAATCAATCCATACATAGTTCTTGAGATGTAGTTTAACATCTTGCAGGATGACACACAATTTAATTTCATGCATGAAATTTCACAGTTTAAGCTCATGTAGGACCGTAATGCAGTTTTGGGTCATGTGGGACTATATAGTTTAAGGTCATGCTGGACCGTAATGTAGTTTAGGGTCATGCGAGACCATTCTAAAAAGTGACCAGGCAAAATATTTCTTGAGGAACTTGGCATTGGTGAGAGGAGTTATACGCCCACCATCCATTGTAACCATCGAGTATGCTCCATTGGAGTAAACCTTATGAACTATTTAAGGTCCTTCTTATTTGGATTCTAACATGGGTGGCTTCCTACCAGGTATCATTGGTGCCCTCAGGACCAATACCAAGTCGCCTTGCAAGAAGGAGCAAAGGCAAACTTTCTGGTTGAAAGCTCTAGCTATCTTGTTCTGATGCCTTTTTAGATTGTACAGGGCACGAAACCTATTCTCGTCGAGCACTTACAACTCATCCAAATGGATTTCAGCTAATTTATCTATAACTTGCTGATCATATACAGTTATGTGCAATGCGGTCAATTGAATCTCGATGGGCAGGACGACCTTTTCCCTATACACCAGGGAATATGTGGTCACTTGGGTGGAATTATGAGTCGTCGTCTGGTATGCCCAAAGGGCGTTGGCGAGATTTTCCGACCAACTGTTCTTATTCTAACCAACCATTTTCTATAGAATTTTAGAGAGGGTTTTGTTGAACACCTCGATCTATCCATTTTCTTGTGCATGATAGCGGGAGGTATGGTTAGAACAGATGTTGTACTTAGCGAACAATTTATTCAGCTCAGTTGCTCGGATGTTCGTGCCATTATCAGTGAGGATGGTATGAGGTAATCCAAATCATTAGATGATTTTGGAGCTCACAAAGTCAACTATGGAACTGGCCTTGACCTCCTTGAGCAGAACTACCTATGCCCACTTGGAGATGAAATTTATAGAAGTCGGGATGAATCTGCATTGACGATCTATCGCCGGTAGATATAGTCCCACGACATCGAGTCCCCATACCTCAAATGGACAAGATTAGTTTGTGTAGTGGAGAGGCTCTAGCAGTCGATGCATAAAGTTAGCATGAATTTGGCATGCATAACATCTTTTGGAAAACTCGATGCAGTCATGGATCATGGAGGGCCAAAAGTACCCTAGTCTCTAGATCTGGTGGGATAGTTTCGGCCCGATTTTATGAGCCCCACAGGAACCGTCATGAACCTCTTGAATGACCTGAGAAATCTTGACCCCTTTAATGCAACAAAAGAGAACCCCATCAAATCCACGCTTGTAGAGGATTTGCTAATGGCCAGGGCAGTCTAGGAGGGAGAACTGTAATGTGCGGTGTCAGATTCGCTCGCGCTTGACCCAATTAGCCGGGAGGTAACCATTTCGGAGATACTCGACAAATGGGGCTCTCCAGTCAAAAGTCACTTCAATCACCACATCCAAGGGACCCGAGGGTCTTGACGTGGAGGTTTCAGTGGTAAGGTGGCTTACCCACGGGCCTCCTTCATCATCTGGGATGACAGGAGAAATGACTCTCTGATGTGCCATTTGGATAATCAGATCATCTGAATCGAGCTCCATGAGTGATGCAGCCAGGCCGGCCAGGGTGTTAGCTCGACCATTCTGAGATCGGGGAACATGAGTAACATTTGGATGAGATGGGAATTGGGCCATTAGCTGGAGAGTGCATTCCAACAATGGTACGAGATCTGATTTTCTGACGACATAGTAATCGTTGATCTGCATGATGACTAGTTCAGAGTCCCCATTCACATGAAAGTAGGGCATATAAATCTCGAGGGCTAGCTCGAGGCCAGTGATGAGAGCCTGACACACAACCTCATTATTGGTGCAACCTTCTAATAATAGGAATGTGTATGGCATGATGGATTGTGCCGGGGTAATGAAGATTATACCCAAACATACTCTGTTGAGCCTGGGTTCATTGATCTTTCTGCCGGTGGGGCTTTGGGAAGCACCATCTAAGTGCATCTGCTATCACGGCATGGATTGGTCCAACGAGAGAATCGCTTCATAGGGAAATCGAGGTCTAGGACTAGTCTACAACAGTTGGATGGGCAGAAAGGAAGTCTGCCAATGCTTTCCCTTTAATAGCCTTCTGAGGGAAAAACCTATTATCAAACTACTGGAGAATCACTGCCCACCGAGCTAGATGGCCTGTTAACATGGTCCAGTTTAGGATGTACATCAGTGGGTCTGCTTGGGACACCAGTTGTACCTCGTGGTTCTGCAAGTAATGTCACAATTTCTATGCTACATATACTAGCACAAGACAACTCTTTTCTATGGGGGAGTATCTGGTCTCCATATCGAGGAGTATGCAACTGTGGTAGTAAAGGCTATTCTCCATCCCCTCATTTTTCTTCTAGGAGAGAAGGTCGCCGAGATATTGTTCCAAGGCAGTGACATAAAGGACCAGTGGATTTCCAGAGATAGGTGGCATTAAGACCAGAGGCTGGAGCAGATACTGCTTGATTTCCTCAAACGCAGTCTGATATTGTTCATCCCACTCATAGAGTGTGCCTTTCTTCATGATCTGAGAAAAGGTCTTACAATTTCTGGCCAAATTCGCGATGAATCAGAGTATGTAGGCTAAGTGGCCATAGAAGCTTCAAAGTTCCCAAATATTGCTCGGAGGAGACATCTGGCTAATGGACTTGATCTTCTTTGGGTCGATCTCAATGCCTCTGTATCTAATAACGAAGCTGATAAACCTTTCAGAGGTGACACTAAAGGCACACTTCAAAGGGTTCATCTTCAGGTTATGAGAATGGATGAAGATGAACACTTTCTCAAGGTATTTGAGATGGTCTTGATGCTAGCGAGACTTGACACCCAGATCATCCTCATAGCATTCCACCAATGTTCTGTGGATCAGCTTAAATATGCGATGCATAGCCCACTGGTAGGTGGCACCTACATTCTTTAAACCGAATGGAATGACTTGTCAATAGAAAGTACCTTGTGGTTCCCTGAAGGATATATAATCCTCATCCTTTGGGAACATTCAGATTTTGTTATACCCGTATTACCCATCCATGAAGGGGAGGGCTTATAATCCAATAGTAGCATCGATCAACAATTCCGTCACAGGAAGGGGAAAATCATTCTTTGGATAGTGAGGATTGTGATCCCAAAAGTCAATGAAGACTCTGATTTGTCCATTTTTCTTTCTGACTAGAACAATTTTGGCTATCCATTTGGGGTACTGGACCTCCTTAACAAAACTGGATCTGATGAGCTTATCAAGTTCTTCCTCAACCAGGGCACTATGAGAAGGGTGCATCTTTCTGGGAGGCTACATGAACCCGCGAGGATTTGTCGGGAGACCGAGGAAGTGGAAGGATACTTGAGGATTTAGTCCTAACATCTCATCATAACTATAGGCGAACACATCAAAATGTTGTTTCAAGAAGTATACGTACTATTGTTGCTCCATGAGGGGCATGGAGGCACTAATCAATGTGGGTCTCGGGTCTGCCTCGCTATCGAGGTTCACCTATACCAAATCGTGGACTATGGAAGAGACGCCCTCCTCAAAGGCAGGAGGATAATCCTCCAAATACTCTTCTCCACTTATAAAGGAGGGATCCTCTATGGGATGAATTTCTTATGTGTTGGAAAATCCCGATGGGAAGCTGGTACCAGCCTGAGCAGCAGTGGACGCTACATCAGCGGACTCCTGTGCTGCCGCAACCATAACGATGAATGTTGTTTATCTGATCCCATCTGGCCTTCAGCCCAATGGGACACACTTTATGATATCGAATCAATAGTGGTGTGTCATCTTGAGCCAGTTAATTCTAGCTCGGTGGAACAAGCAAGTATGACGTATTGTCGTTTCCATGGGGCAGATATCCCAATACCTTATGGGAGTATGATGCTCCTGGATCACCTGGGCCTGAATTGTTTAGGAGTACAAGGCGATCCTCCAGCATTTCTTAAGCCTGAGAATGTGTTCCCCCTCATCCAAAAAAAAAATAAATAATTTCCCCATGTCCAGGTTCGTAGCCTCCAATTGTTGGATTGAAAAGATGTAGGTGTCATCTAGATCTGTCCACGGGTCGGTCACAGCCACAACATGATCAACCTCATTAGTCTGGATCTGCTTGTCCTTTCTCTTGTAGTAGTCATCATCTAGGTAGCAGGCTTTACAAGAGGCAAAGGGAGACACATCACCTTGAAGGATTACCACTTGACCTTTAAGGGAGTACTTGAAGCACTAGTGATATGATGAGGGAACCACCACATGCAAGTGGAGCCATAGCCTTCCCATTAATGCATTATAGGTAGTGTCCTGGGAGACTACCATAAATTTGGTGCTGGAAACTAGGCCACCAAACTGGGTCTTCAAGCGGATCTTGCTGACAGGTGTATGTTCCATCCTATTGTAACCTTGGATTCTTAGGCCAGAGGGACTCAGATCATCTTCAGACAATCCCATTTTTTACAGTGTCCGAGTCGGGATTAGGTTAATTCCAGATCCCGTGTCGACAAGACAACGACAAACCTCCACGCCATTGAACTGGATGGTGATGTACAATGTTCGAATGTTCCCATTTATGGGAGAGCCTTCATCTTTTCCATAGAACGAGATAATGGCCTGAAATTTATCATTCTAGACCACCTCAGCCTGAAAGGATTCTGCAGCTGCTACATCTGTCTCAAACTGGAGAGGGCTTCTTAAAGCCTCAGCAAGGGCCTCACGCATATCTGACGATAGGAAAAGAGCCTCAAGGATGGAGTTCCTTTGTATAATTCTGTAATGATGTTTGAGAACATCATACTTCTATTCCAGGTGTGAACTTCTGCTTATAGGAGGTTGCTCTATGACAGGAGGCATGGTGGGCCCTATCGGCTGGACTGACGACTGACTAGTGCTGGGAATATCCCGCTGCTCACTAGTAGAAGCCTACAAAGTGGCTACTAGAAGAGGACCAAATGAGTGAGACCAGCCTATAGTAGGGTTTGGTTGGTCATGACATGGTCAGGGTGGCTCTTCCTGATCTAGAAACAAGAACAACGGTGAAGGTGGGCCTGATTCCACCAGATGAGAAGATTGTGTATGTGGAGCTCTTTGCTGAGCCTGTTGGCTGGTTTCAGTAGCATGCACAACCTAGATATAAGTGATAATTGAGGTACTCCGACGACCCATATAGCCACAACTCCTTCGATGCTGACGATGACTGGGGTTGTTGGGAGGATCTGCCTGGTGCTCCTCGTCATTAGGAATCATGTAGGGGTTTACTAGCTCTAAGGTATTAACCAAGGCATACCCTTGATCGTTGCTCAAAGAGTCATCCACCACTGGATGGATTCTGGGAGGAAACACCATCTCGGGGGGCATGAAGTCGCCAAGAGAATGGGATGACACCGACATCAGAAAGGGACTTTGTTTTCTCTTCTGCCACTAGTGTTTGCTCTTCTGGGAAGAGGCCGACTGAGACGATGATGCAGAAGTGGTCGCTGTAGCTTCTGAAGGATCTGGCCGATTCAGGGGAACCTGGATGACACCATAGGCATGGTAATCTATTTTACAATCCATCTAGTCATCATACTTCTGGGACCCATGATTGGAAACCAGATGCCACTCTCCCTCGCTTCCACTACTACTATCTCGCCTCACAAAGATGCATACCACATGTGCCGGAGCTGGAACCAACCAGACAATGTTGTTATCCACCTATTCATGAAGCCAATCTTTGAACACATAGCACATTTTGAGGGTTTTCCGCAGGATATGGTGGTAGGGGAAGTACTTAGAGAAATCAACAAGGTTTGCCTCTTTTGGCCTTTTGCACTTAGGAAAACATAGAATCCCCTACTCCAAGGCATTGCGGAAGTAACCGAGGACCTGTGCCTCGTTGAACGAGTAGGTATGGTTTCTCCTATATAGAAAGGGGGACCTTGGATCTTGACCCTAATGAGGGGCTTAAGGAGCCTACTAAGGAGTTGGAGCTTGGTTATCTCACCTGGGAAGTGGTGGCACATTGCGTGGGGGAACCTATTGATTCTGAGGTGGGCATTGTTAGGCTAGAGGCTACGCTTGAGGTGGAGGACCTCTGTGAGGCTGTGGAGGAAGCTCCATTGGTAACAACTCTAGTCACCTAGGGAACTCTATTTGGGTCACTGTAGCAGGATCGACCCTGGTGTCCCTTCTCTTGGAGATCACAAAAGGTAGGAGACATGCCTTTTTAGCCTACTATAAGGCTTACTCTAGGCGCTGGGCCTTATCAGAGAAGTCTCAGAATCCCTCGGGATAGTTATGGGTGATCAAAGAGGGGAAAAATCCATCTTGACATTCCCTATGCACATGTCAACAATTTCTCCTAAGTCAGTGGCATGTAAAGGGAATACGTGAGTCCTTTGCCCTGTGTGATAAAGTCAGCAACACGATCATCCGGGCTCTGCTTGCACTTGAAGAGGTATGCGATACCCATATTCTGCGTGGTGGAACTGAACTGGTATAAAAATTGTCTACGGAGGTCTTCTCAGCTGGCTACTGATCTGATGGGGAGCTGGATGTACCAGAAAAACAAAATCCCTTCCAATGAATGCACAAAACATTGGAGCTTGGTGGCCTCCTACTGCGCTAGAGTTCCCAACATGGGGCCACTCCTTGAGATAAAGTGGGCCAAGTGCTATGGAGGGTCCCCTATCCCCATTTAAGGGGTAAAAGTGGGATTTCCAAAACCCGGTGGTGCTGGCATATCATCCACCCACACCAGATAAGGATTTCCATTGGGTAAGAGCATCACCTGTCGCGTCTCTAATTCCTCGAGATGGGCAATGAGTGCTTCTATTGGATCATTTGGGTGGGGATTCCTATCTTGAAGGGGATCCCTGACTACCAATGCATTGGCGGGTTCTTAAACATGATAAGGTGTCCCAGTGGCTTGTGGAGTGGTTGGTGGAACAATTTATGGGGAAACTAGGGGAATTAGAGCTGGGTCTCAAAGATTTTCATGCCGTTCAGGAGGATTGGGTGAGACATACCACACCCTCTTGCCGTATGTTCCGGCCTCAACCCTGTCTGTGTGGGCTAGATGGTCAGGGTCTCTTAGAGGCAATTCACCGAGGAGAATATGTGCCTACCCCTACTGCCCCGGCCTAGGATCACCATAGTTCAGTCATCGGTTAGGAACGTGTTCAGAAAGGAGGTTGTTGACCACCTTCTTTTGTTTTGCAAGTTTCTGACACAACGCGGCTTTTTCAGGGTCTTCCTCCATCTTCTGCACTAAGCCAGAAGGGTCGAAGGGTTTTACAGATCCAAGGGGTTCCATGTACTTGTTGGGATTCTGGCTGAGGACTAGTGCCTCAATGGGAATGGGAGGACCCATTAGATTCATCTGTTGCTGAGTAATCCTTCTTGATGGATTAAAGAAGTGTGAAGCTCCCTCAGGGGGGGGGGAGGGGGAGGTCCTCTCCATGAAGCTATAGCTCATTCTCATCCTCTGGCAGGCCAACCATGTTAACCGCAACTCTTCCTGGAGGCATATCCTCTATGTTTCCTGGAAAATCAGGTTGTCTCCGGATAGGACTGAAGAAGAGGGCAACATACTGCCCCAAACACGAATCTATATTTGGGGAGAAGCCTCTTTGATAATCCTATTATGTACCCTGAAACTCTAAACGCACCGTTGCTGGAGGGCCTTATGGAGACTTGGTCACTCAGGGCGCTAGTTCAAAGAGAGTGCGACCAAATCAACCAGACGACATTGTTCGCCAATGTCCTCAAAATGTGCTCGGATCTTAGGTTAAGCCACTCGCTGAAGAAGAATATGGAAATGGGTCACCCAGAGGGTTTAACGGAAACACTAGATTTCCTCTTAGGTGAGGGATTATGGTGTACAAAAATTTGGTGTTGTAATAGGCCAACACATCTCAAGGAAGTGGTGTACTGCGAGGATATACCATAGGTTCCTAGGCTCAGATTCAGGGTCTGGCCCTTTAGTTCCCCACTTTTCAACCGGAGGCAGATGGGGAATGGGTATCGGTACCGAAGAAAACCACTGGGATGGCTGGATGGCCGATGGAGAATATGACGAGTGAGCTGAAAAAACGCTGCATATCAGGCTATCCTATGAAGAGTGAAGTGACTTAGTTATGACATCATGGTAAGACGGCCTGACTACTGCAGTTTCCGGTGTAGGGACTGTGACTGCAGGTGGTGGACCACACTACTGTTCATCCACTATTGGTCCCCAAAATAGCTGTCTGGGATCTCTAGTTGAGGTAGAGAGTGCTTCTGGTGATGATGGTGGCGATTTCACAACCATAACCTACAGAGCAGCCAAATTTCCGTCAGCTTGAATATACCTGCAGAGGGAGGCAGGAATCCGATAAACCTCACATTCTGAAGTATGAGGCTAATGCGCCTTGTTCCTGCCTCGATCCTTGAAATAGATGATCTGGACGAGCTTTCCATATCTGATTCGTATTCTATCTCGGAATCTAAGAAGCAAACCATCTTGATATTAGTCTGAATCATCTCAGAATTCTTTTTATGGTAGCGAAGACCTTCCCTCCTTCCCTAGGATGGTTTTTCAGGATAGGGTAGATTTTTGGCATGGGGAGGACCTTCAGCCGTACTGGTGCTTGGGCAGAGAAGATGCCTACCTGAGTAAGCCGGGGTGAGAGGAGCACCAGGGCAGATATCAAAGGGGACACGAGGAGGACCTCTATGGGAAGTGATGGAGTAGGTAAGACCTCCCCTCGAGCCGATTGGAGTATGGGTAGGACCTCCATGCTTGTTTCCCCTGGTGACATCAGCGCGAGGAAGGTCCTTGTACTGGTTGAGCCGAACACAGGTAGGACCTCCATGCTGGGTGTTGGTGAAGCGATGCTGGCCTTCACCCCTTTGATTTTTGTGGTGAGGAGGACCTTCCCCAGCTGTTGTAAGGATATGGGGAGGCCCCCCATGCTGGAGATTGACCGGGTGTGAGACATCGCTACCCCGACGGTCTATGCCAGGAGGAAGGACTCCATATCCGATGTAATGAGAACGGGAGAGGCTTTCATGCTAAGTTTCACCATCCTGTGGAGGTCCCTCATTCAGACTGAGTGTAGCATGAGGTGGACCTCCATGCCGAGCTTGGAAGTAGGAATACCCACATTCTCCGTGGTGGCGGTACTGGGAGGGCCTCCGTACTGGAGGTGTCCACTACCTGTACTGGCGGCTGAGAGGGTGGACCCAGCCTGCCCGTGGGGCAGTTGGTGCCTCGATTCAGGCTGGGTATACAAGTTCCCCTGCTCATCATACACAAGGGGTTGATGATATATGTCAGCGGTGGCCCGAGCCACAATGGTTACTGACGTTGATTCCCCTTGGCGGGCGTCCTCCTCAGCCTGTGCCCGACACTGGCGTCGGGTAAACCGGATTGGGGTCAATAATGCAGGCACATGGCTTACCTACTCCTCGACTCATGGGACCAGATGGCGGTGCTGACATGACCTAGTGGGAGCCCTCCTTGGGGGCCCCTGAAACAGGATCCTGACTGGGCTGGTCCATACATCCCCTACCTCGTCGGTGTTGGGGAGAGAGTCATCGAGGCGTTTTGGGGAGAGGCTCCCAAAATGATTGTACATTGGAGTGGGGAGCAGGGGCTCCCTGTGCGGCCCTTGGGTGCGGTGGTGGTGACGAGGAGAAGACACCTATAGATCCTGGCGGGCCATATCCCAAGTCGGGATAATCCACTCCTCCTCATACTGGCATACGAGGTCATTGATCCCCCTATGATGAATGAATTCAGATGGGGAGATGGGGTGTGGGCACTTGACATTTGTATGCATGGAGATTGTCGCAAAAGTAGGGGAGACGCGTGAGACTGTCGCATTGGGATTTTCCCTGCCCCTGCGTCAGTGGGCGGGAAGAGATCGAATTCTTGCAACAACTTGGTTCCTAAAAAGCAGGGATATTAACCCATATGTGCTGAAAGGAAAGGAATTTATGACCAGTTCCCAATTCCATTCCATATTCTATGGCTGGTAAGATGGATCCATGCTGACAAGGTCACAGACTGGGATGTATAACATTTTGACTACCCCCAACTTCTGGTGAGTTTCAATCCAGACCCGTTATTTGCTTGGTAGGACCCGGCGCCAGATAGCTGGATCTGGTGACACACTAATCCACTAATGTCTCAGATGCTACTAATATCTCTATATAGAAGAATATTTCATGTTGGGTTCACCATTTCTGTTTCCGATTCTTTCGCCCAGGTGCGCGCATCCGTTTGTTCAAGGATGGCGACGCTGTTTGTTGCCCCGCATTCCCGCTTTCCAAAGGTGGGTGGCATCCGTTCCTTGTTCATGGGCATTTTCTCCTTGATCAAAAAGGGATGATGGGATGTCGGTTCTTCCTTCTGTGGATTCCTCCTCAGAACTAGTCACCTAGTCCGGGTCTCCCTTATAGATTTAAGACGTTGTTCGTGAAACTCTTTCTAGTTCCATATCTTCATGGACACTAGTTAATTACATTGCTTCTGTTAGGACATTCCAAGGGGTCCGGTCAGGGCAGAAACCTTTTGTCGGGGGATTAGTCACGTTGGAAATCACTGGCGTGTCTGGACGTTGGGACACTAGTGCGTCTAGGTTTCTTCTTCTTATTATAGGGCTTCTCAAGGGAGCGGAAGCCCGAGGCATCCCACATAGAATGAGGGGAATTATATGCCATAGGAATGTATCTGAGGTTTTCCTAAACATCCCATGTTTAACATAGGGTATGCTGCAGGTTTAACGCCTAGCAAAGACATATTGGACTGATCGAATCACTGACTAGAGTGGATCAGGTGGGTGAAACCCCTAGAAGGAACACTGATGTTGGGGATAACACAAGGTTAGCTACCCTATTATTGTTAAAGGGAATAGGGAATGAGGTGGAATGATCCCACCGGGATGTGGAGGACCGGGTAAGAATCAAAATGGATGATGGATGGTTAAGTGAAGTGGGTGGAGAATGAGATGGAGTTGACTCAAGGATGATGGTGATGTTGTGCTAGAGTCTCGAAGAGACCACCTATGTATCCCTGTGGCAGGGAATCAGAGTCCTCATAGTTCATCAGATGATGAATTACCATCGATCGAGGACTTCAACGGCTTGCTGCCTAATGAGGTCGACAACGGCTTACCACTGGATGGGGTCACAATGGATTACCTCTGGATGAGGTCACAATAGTTTACTGCTAGATGAGGTCACAAGGGCTTACCGCTGGATGGGGTCACAATGGCTTACTGCTGGATGGGGTCACAACCGCTTACCGCTGGATGGGTTTCCAACGGCTTACCGCTGGATGGGGTCACAACCGCTTACCGCTGGATGGGGTCCCAATGGCTTACCGCTGGATGAGGTCACAATGGCTTACCGCTGGATGGGGTCACAAAGGCTTACCGCTGGATGGGGTCACAATGGCTTACCGTTGGATGGGGTCACAACGACTTACCACTGGATGGGGTCACAACATCTTACCGCTGTATGGGGTCACAACGACTTACCCCTGGATGGGGTCACAACAGCTTATCGCTGGATGGGGTCACAATGGCTTACTGCTGGATGGGGTCACAACGGCTTATTGCTGGATATGGTTGAACCTCAGGGAGGATTCCTACATACCTTAAACAGAGGACAAGGATCAAATCCCACATAATTCGTGATGGTGGATGCAGTTTAACGTCGTGCAGAATGAAAAGAGGGCATGCAATTTAATTTCATGCGGGACAAAGGTGGTCCGACGTGAAGGGGGGTCGGAACCAATAGGGTGTTGGGAATGAACCTACGGGAGGCTTTCTATGTACCATGACTTGGTAAGGATCAGAGTTCTCATAATTCAGAAGAGGTGTGGAAACTGACGTGAAGATGGTTGAAACCAATGGGTGTTGGGATTGAACCTAAGGGATGCTTCCCGCATACCTTGCCTCAGAAATAATCAAAGTCCACATAGTTTGGATGGGGTTTGGTGAACCAATGTGAAGATGGTCAGGACCAATGGGTGTTGGGCTTAAACCTCAGGGATGCTTCCTATGCACCTTGCCTTGGAAAGAATCAAAGTCCACGTAGTTTGAGAGGTGTGAGAACCGATATGAAGATGGTCAGAACCAATGGGTGTTGGGCTTGAACCTTAGGGAGGCTTCCTATGTACCTTTCCTTGGAAATGATCAAAGTCCGCGTAGTTTGGATTGGGTTTAGTGAACCGATTTGAAGATGGTCGGGACCAATGGGTGTTGGGCTTGAACCTCAGGGAGGATTCCTATGTAACTTACCTTGGCAAAGATCAAAGTCCACGTAGTTCAGAGGGGTGGTCGGTGCTTGCTCTAAGCCCACGTGAGTCATGCTCGGTGTGAGAAACAAGAGGCAGCAAAGACCTAACGATCACATCACGGAAGGTGCATCCGTGGGAATTGGAATCGGGGATTACCCATGGTAACTAGCCTAAAGAGGAAATAGGGGATTACATCTGGTTAGAAGCCCTGGGAGATAGTGATTGGGACTTACTTCAGGATGGAGGCCTGGGTGGTGACAAAGCCTAGTGGGAGAGGGATTTGGCACCCAGGAAGAGATGAGGAGCAAGGATTCAACCTCCTGCAAGAAAATCTAGGGGCTTACACTAGGGTGGTTTCCCTTTCCCCACAAGTAGACATTGCTCCTATAAAGAGGATTTTATTCCATGTGAGGAATGATCACACTCCCATGAAGACCAGTGGGAATGCAGAATGTCCAAGGTGGGGAAAACCCATTTCCGACGCACGAGGCATGATCACAGTTTAATGTCATGTAATGAGGACGATGGTGCTTGGAATTTTAACGTCCTGCATCTCGGATGAGGTGGGTTCACTCCACACACCTAGGACTTACATATTCAATACCCGCCCACCCTTTACGGAAGGAAGGCATCGGAAATTCCGTGGTGCGAGGGTGTTATGGAGAGATCCATTGGGGGGGTCCACATTAGCATGTCTATGTGAAGAAGCAATATCTGTTAGCGTGCCTATATGAAGAAGCATGAGGCGAAGCGACACAATGGGAAGAATCACCCACGGGGCCTTAAAATTTCTTCATGCAAACCTGAAGGGACACATGGTAAAAGGAGTTACAGAGCAAAGGGGTTCATAGGTAGAAGCCTTGTGAAGCTCTGGTGCTCCATAAAGTGGAGGGGCTTCATGAAGGGATACGCTTTTTGAAGTGAAGTCTCCTAGCCTAGGGATAGGGCATAGGTGCATATGGAAGGTGCTTAAAAAGGTGAAAGGCATTTGTGGAGCAATTCCTCACAAACCAAGGGTGGATGGTGAAGCAATGTGCTTCGTGAAGCACAGTGACCATGCCTTACCATGCGAGTCACATGTGTATGAACGGTGTTTTGTGAAGCATAAACGCTTTGCGATGACCCGAGTCCCCTTGGGAATCTCCTTCCTTTGTGGAGGCCTATGGGCTCTGAGATGGGCATCCCTCTTTGAAGAGGGGTGGAATTCATGCAAAGGGGAAGGCACTTCGCGATACAAAAGTACCTTGAAAGGATCA
The DNA here is from genome assembly GCA_963277665.1 of Viscum album. NCBI lineage: Eukaryota > Viridiplantae > Streptophyta > Magnoliopsida > Santalales > Viscaceae > Viscum > Viscum album. The sequence goes on from OY728121.1 coordinate 1,379,036,348, forward strand.
TGGTTTGTAGACCAGAAATTTCTTCACTATGTGGGAGCTCAAAAGGTGAAAGGTTGGAGGATCCGTCCTTTGGTCTTGAGGGGAGCCTAGTATTTATAGGCAAGAGGCACCGTAAAGCAGAGCTCACTCATCGTGAAGACAGAGCTTGCTCCGTGACGAGTTCATGAATGTCAAAGGGGTTCACGGAGCATCCCGCCTCCTTGCTTTGTGGAGGGTTTGGGAATGTAAAAGGGGTTTTCAGAGCTTCCCACCTCCTTTCTCTATAGTGGGTTTGCCAACGTCAAAGGGATTTGAAGAGAATCCCACCTCCTTGCTCTGCGGTGTGTTCGCGAAGGGAGAGCTCTGCGCCGACCACAGGGCTACGGGGCTCAGCGAGCGATCTTTACAAGGCATCCCCTAATGCTTTTCCTTGATTTTTGTGTCAAAAGGTGGTCTACTTGGATTTAGACTTTCGAGATTACAGACATTTAAACCTACCATCTTATAAAAACAAGACTCTTTCTACAATTTACACATTAGTTTAATAAATAGTTATAAAAAATGTGTATAAAAAATTTAAAAACATTATAAACCTACAATAATTGTAAAAATTTAAAACCAACATGTAAAACATTAGAACCTCCATTGATACTAATTGTTGGATCATAAGAAATTAAGATGGGTACTAGAGGGTGGGGGGGGGGGGGTGAATTGTAGTTTAAAAATTTAAGTAATTACACCCCAAACCTCTTTATAACATTTATCAAATTGATTATGAGTCTAATGATAAGAGTAACATTTATCAGACTTAGAGTCTGTTTAGTAAAGGAAAGTATATACAATTTTACTGAAATAAACTTTCTTAACAAATTCCAAAGTGTAAATAAAACAACTTGTAAAAAAATAAAATATAAACTTTATGAAGTTATTTAGAAAACTAAAAAAAATTCTATAAAAGGAATGAGTACACTTTAACCTTCAGTGAAAAGGTATCTAATAAACATGACTTAATGTATCCATAGTTTAAAATAAATTTTCAGGTCTATCTTTCCCCAGTTGAAATCCCTCGATCCCTAAAATTAGAATTATCTCTGTCTTACTATCTATAGAATCCCCCAATCAACTTGATTAGATCCAACCATCTTCCTATACCAAAAATCCCTCGATCATAAAATTGATTAGAAAGAGAATAAAATTTAAACAGATGTTATAAGGATTTTATAATCCTTATATGGAATTCTTACAATAGAAAACTCTCTGAAAGATTAAAAATAAAATCAAAACAATGAGTTATAGTAGAGAAATATTTTGATGGGTTGATTTCAAAAAATAATAAGCTCCTTGTTCCTCCAATATACCTCTATTTATAAGTACTCCTTCAACTATAATATTTCCATGATTCTCAAAGTTGGTTGAAATGACCTTGGATGATCTTCCCTTTACAGATCAATAAATAAAAATTCTTTCAAGGTCGTTTGGGTAGCACCATTAAAATGATATTAAATATGTATTTTGACCAGTATTAATAATTCTAACTTTGTTTATAAAATTCTCATTCTGATGGAATAAAATATGTAAGTCCAATGGGGTAAAACCTTTCACACTGATAGACTATATTAAATAATAATGATAGAATAAATTTTATCAAACTAATAGACTAGATTCAGTCACACCGATGAAATAAATTCATTCATAATGATAGAATAAATTTTTTTATACCGATTGTAACATCCCAACCCCAGATCCACTAAATGATGCCCTAAGCTGGTTGGTTACATGGACTCAAGTGCACCACCCTATATGCTAGAGTCTTATGACTAGAAGTTAGGGTCTAATGTGATACAGTGGGGAGACTATACCCTCAAAATTAGAGTAACATAGAGGTATCTTGAGTAATAAATCTGCGGAAGCATAATATAAATCAAGAAAGAAGGTAACATCCATAAGACTGTAATAATAATAAATCCAAAATTAGTGTCATGTACAATATAATGATCAGGTCATGTCTCTATACAATATGGTATAAAATAAATGACATTAATCATAGAATACAATACATGTATCAAAAGTACAAAAAAATAAAAAGGAACTATCTCTAGATAGTATCATGATCATATATCAGCCATGTGCTCCCTTTCTCCAAATCAATGATAAAATTAAGAATCATAAAGTGGGAACTTTCCCCGATCCCTACCTACAACCAAGAATTATGTACGGGTACTAACAACAACCCGAACAGGGTGTGAAATAACACTCCATAGTCCACCACCAATGGTGTCTATAACTTTTCTAGTCTATGTATAAATAATGAATCAGTGTGTGGTATATCAGATGTATAAAAATCAAATTGTCAAAATCATATTTGATCTTATCCAGCCAAACATGTCTCCCTGTGAACAATAATCAAGAAACCATAATCATGAGCTAACTATAAATGATAAATAAATAGGTGTGATACTATCCAGTCTAATAACTGAAATAAGATACCCATACCAGGACTATCTGTAAAGCATTAATAAACATTCACAATAGCCTAGGTCATATAATCAAGTGTTAGGATTGAAAGAGAAGGATATAAGGTATAAATGACCAATACATCCTCATTTATTCCAAGGAGCATCTCGATGGAAACTCTGTAGGGAATTTGGTGGAATACAAGGAGCTCGTCCAAGGAATTCCAAGAATGCCAGATCTAAGGAGTAGAAATTTTCTTAGAATCCTATTGAATTACTATCTAAGGAGTAGAAATTTCCAAGGCATCCACTACCATAATCAATACAGATCCATGGAGTATAAATGTCCATGGAATCCAACAGAATCAGGATATAAGAAGTAGAAATGTCTAAGGAATCCACTACCATTATTAATATCCATGGAGTAGAAATGTCCATGGAATCTTATGGAATTAGTATATGAGGAGTATAAATTTCCACAACATCCACTACCATAATCAATTCATTCATCAATTTGAATCTCATTTAACAGTCATAAATAATCCATGAGTTCATCTAACTCATTACTCATTTCAATTTAAAACCATTTAACCAATTCATTCCACATCTACCATTAATGTAATTACATGGAAAGGTAGCATAGAACTTCTCTTATTCATTTATTCAACTCTCATTATATTTATTAAGGCTCCCAATAATTCTGGTGAGATCATACACAACCAAAAAGGTGGTATATCATGGGAAAATATGAAAACACACCTCAAAGGTGGTACAAATTGAGGTGAATAACCTCCAACTGAATAATGGTAATCATAGGAAACCTAAGAGGTTCTAAAAATTTTAATCGCGGCATTTATTTAATTTTAGGAGAAAAAAAGGTTTATCGTGCAATATATTGAAAAAAAGATATATAAAACACAAAACATTAAGGGAAAGGTATATACCACCTACCATATACCCATGGTAGAACACCCATCCAGTATAGACTCCTAACATGAGCTATAGTGAATGAATATTAAGAAATAGATGAATACCTTGGAAATTGGGAATATTATCTTGCACCAAAATAACTCCATTGATATGAAGACAAATTAAGAAAGTTTCAAGATAAATGAAGAAATATTCGGTGCCTATCTAATGAGATAAATAGTGTTTAAATCGGAGTTAGTTTCATGAAATGGAACCCAAGCCTATGATTTTAGCTTCAATGGGGGAAAATGATACTCCCTATATGCTGGAAACAAAGAAGGAGAAACAGATTTAGGTTTTTAGAAATTTTAATGGAAAATTGGAAATTTCCCCAAAAAACACTAGGAAACACGGTTTGGCTATATGGATGGAAAACCATGCACAAACCGTGTGTCTATCACTATTTAAATAGGTAACCCACACAATTTAAGCATAGAGTTTGGAAAACTATGTGAAAAATGTGCTACATGCCTTTTCTAAAAACTACAGAGCTCCCCATATGGGTATGCGACCCTGGGTGCACAATTAGGAAAAAATGTGGACCATTTTCTGCTCTCTTTCCAACCCCATATGGGAATGAATCTCCTACTAAATGGTTTTAATAAAAAAATATGGCCTTGGAAAATCTCACATGGTTTCATCAAATCGAGCAGTCTGAGCCGCATGGTTTCTATTAACCATACAACCTAGTTTCCTTTTCCAAAAACCAAGACCACGGGCTCCAAACAAGCCACAGATAGCTCGGAAACTCCCACGATCTCATTAGGAACTCACATAAGGTCAAAAATAAAGAGTTAAACTGAAATTAAAAAGATCTTTACCATATAGAAACACCTGATATCTTACAATCTTCCCCCCTTAAAGAAATTCGTCCCTTAACTTCTCTTCTAAGGTTGTTCAAGAATTGTCTGAGAATAACTTTGGACACTGAGCATGTAAGTTAGTATCCCTATCCCCTGTGGCATATTGTAAGCAGTTTGGATTCCATAGCACCCATACTAGAGGATATGACCAGCCTTATAGATTTTTTGTGCTCTGATGAACAAAACGTATAAGACGATCTTTGAATGATGCATCTACATGTAGCTGAAGCTCCTTCGAATGAATATTATGAGATGGGACTAAGTGATATTAATATATCTGAGATACATGCAAGAAATCATGCATGGTTAAATACCTTTGGGGTAATTACAATCGATAGTCTACCAAATGGACTCTCTCCAGATTCTCAAACAACCCGATATATCATGGTGAAATCCTACGCTATCTCCTAATCCTTCTATGCCCAATCCTTATAGAAATACATAAAAAGTTCTAATCCTTGACCTCAAACTTGAGAGGTCATCAATAGTGGTCAGTGTTTAATTTTTGTTTATACTATGTAGTGGCCACCCATTTTTTGATCAGCTAGACCTGCTTCAAAGTCTCATGCATGAGACGCAGTATGAGAAACACTGCCTCTCCTACCTCTAACCAACATAGAGGTGATTAGAATACCCTATCATACAACACCTCATAAGGTACCATATATATAGTCACTTGATAGATATTATTGTAGGTGAACTCAACTAGGGGCTATATTATTCTCTGAAGAGTCCCTAAAATCAAGGACACTTTCTATAATAATTTCTTATAGAACCTATATAGTCTGCTCTGACTGGCCATCTATTTGAGGGTAGTATGTCATGCCCAGAAGAACCTGTGTACCCAATTACCAATATAAGTCTTTTAAAATTGATATATAAACCTATAATCCCTATTTGATACAAAGATATGGGGAACCCTGTGAAGGAACAAAACCTCACAAATATAAAGTCTTCCGAGATTATCTACTAAGAAAGCCTTCCTAATTTTTAGGAAATAAGAAAAATTCATGAGCCTATCCACACCAACCCACAAAACATAACTACCTCGAAGAAACCTCAGAAAAACAATCATTAAATCTATCGCAAGATAATTCTATTTCCACTCAGGAATGGATAAATCCTGCAAAATCCCTACTGGTCACTGGTGTTCTATCTTCACCTGCTGATTGGTTGAACACCTCATGAAAAACTAGATACTTCCCATTTCATCCTTGACCACCAGTATTGATGGAGAATGTCATGATATATCTTGGTAACATCTGGTTGCACTTCCCAAGCTAAGTCATGAAACTCTTTCATCATCTCCCAATTTATATCTAATGGAACACAAAAATAACTGTGAATATGCAAAATTTCATGTTAACTGATGGTCCAACTAGGAGGTGGGTCCTCACCTACCACACCCTCCCATAGGACTAGGCCTTCAAAATATTATAAATGTCTCATCATAACTATTTCCATAAGAGTGGAGGTAATTGGTTTGGATGATATAAAAAACTATCCTTGAATGTCATAAACTTACAAGTGTATATTGAAAACAAATCCTTAAGATACCACTCGCTTCTGGTCTCCTGAACTTCCAATATCTGAGTCCTCTTCCTCAGTTCATTGACAAATAAATTACCCTTTTTTAGTGTTTAAGAATGCTCTAAGTCAAAATACTACATGTACTCAACCCACCTTAATTTCCTCAGATTCAATTCACACCATGTAAATATATATTTGAGGCTTTTGTGGTCTGTGTACACAAAGAAACAATCTCCCAGTAAATAGTGCCTCTAATAGCATAAGCCATAAACAACAACAACTAATTTGAGATCATGCTTTAGGTAGTTCCTATCATATGGAATCAAATGATGAGACCCGTATGCCATGTCTTGCTCCTCATACATCAAAACCACTATCAGACTAATACCCGATGCATCACAATATATAGTGTAGATTCTGATCAGCTCTAGAAGAATCTGAACCAGCACTAAAGTTAGTCTCCCTTTCAGTTACTGAAAGGTTGTTTCATATGTATCTGACCATATAAACTTCACCCTACCTTAGTCAATACTATAATATGTGACACTAAAAATAATAATTACTATATGAAACACATGTAAAAACTAGATATCCCCAAGAAACATCATATATCAAAGGCGTTCTTGGGAAGATCCTAGGAAACTACAACTCTCACCACCTCTGGGTCAACTAATACTCATATATCTAAAATAATATGACCAAATAAGTGAATATTATCCATATAGAAGTGGAAATTTGTGTACTTATTATACAAATAGTGCTCTCTTGTGTATCCAGATGATCTCAAGATGTTTATCATGGTTGTGTCAAAAGTGATAATACACCAAGATATCGTCCATGAATACCACCATAAACAAATCCAAATAAGGATGGAAAACCTGGTTCATGAGTTTCATGAAAACTACTATCATGTACGTAAGATCAAACGGAAGGACCAACTACCCATATATGCCATACCTTCTACAAAAAGTTTTACAAGGTTTATATAAAGTCCAAACATATACCTGGTGATAACCCGACCTCAAGGATATCGTCAAGAAAATCTAAACTCATCAAAGATGGTCAAAGAGATCATCTATCCATGAAAAAGGATACCAGTTCTTAATTATCAACTAGTTCAATTTATGATAATCCAGATATAGATAGAGGGTTTCATCTTCCCTTTTCACAAACAGACTAGTGAACCCCAAGAAGAAGCATTGAGTCGTATAAACCCCTTCACTTCCAAGTCCTCTAACTTCCTCTTGAGAACCTAAAACTCAGTAGTATCCTTCCTGTAAGGATTAATGGATACCAGTGATGATCTTGGAACTAGACCAATAGAAAAATATACCTCTCTCTTAGGAGGTAAACCAGAAAAGTCATCTGGGAAAACTTCCCTGATATGATCAACCACTGGAGGGGAATCTGCCTGACACATTCCCTGATCATCCAGATATAAGATAACAGACCAGGATATTATACCTCCTATCCCATGCTTCTTGAGTCTAGATCTACTTTCCTAGACATCCCATTCATCCTTGTGAAAAAACCCCACCTTTTGGTGATGTGATGGTCACCCTCTAGCGATAAAAATCGACATGGGAAAGGAAAAAAACTAGAAAGTCAATCCTAAGCATAATGTCAAAACGTTTTATCTCAAGGAAAAAGAGATTCCATATGAAGTGAAACCCTCATATCTCATGGGAGAAATCTCTGAATTGGAATACACCTTCCTTTATGATCCCCAATGGAGTATTGAGTGTCTTAAGGCCCTCAGAAAATTGAAAAATGATCCCAAGGCTATCCATAATAGGTAAAAATATGAAATAATGAAATGAACCTATATAAAAAAAAGCATATTCAAGAGTAGATGCTACTAGGATCGTATCTATCACTGTAGATGGAATGGTGATCTGCTCCTCAGGGGTAGGCTGTACAGGATATATCTGGCTTGAACCACAACCCTATGAAACAACCTCACTACCCGGAGCCCTCCCAATCTACTATCACGGTAAAAATGGTGTATGGCTAGATCTACTATGACCACCACCTTGGCTTGAACAACCAACACTACTCCAACACCCTGCCTGTTGCAGAGCTATAAAACCCACTCTTTAATCTAGAGTCATGTTTACCCCGTTATACTCACCATTAGAGGAAAATTCCTAAAAAATCACTATATATAGCCCATCCTTCCACATGATAAATGCTCAAATGGGTCTCTATCACACTAACTCTTCATATATCCCTATCCCCCACACTAATTAAGAAATAAAAAACTGCATGAACTCATACTCTGGCTAATATTCCCCTCACAATAAGACTCAAAACAACACTTTCTTCTAGTTGACACTGAACCACTAGGTATAAGGACCCGACCTTAAAACTTACAAAATCTTGAATTAAGTTAATAATTCACATTTAGGATCTTTTCAGGATTATATTTTTATATAATTAGGTCATAAATATTACATTTATTTTCAAAAATTACAAATTAGAAACTTCTACATTGTTTCCATTTTTTTTCACAAAACAAAAACTCTTGAAAAAAAGAGTCATGTATAGCTCCATGTTTAAGATAGCCTGACTTTTCCTTGATCCCATCCTTGACCCCAATCTTCTTTATGTCCCGTGAAAAACATTTCAAAACTTGAGATGAGCATAAAAATCTCATTAAGGGATACACAAAGAAGGAAAAATGTTAGTTTTTCAAAACAACAAGTAAACCATGAATACTTTAACATAAGTAATACTTTTCACATTTATGAAGTAGTAAATAATCTTCACTGAATAAAAGATAACTACTTACCCTTTTGTAAGCAAAATATTACCATAAAACCCATATAAAAAACACATAACATATAAAGGTAACTTGGGACATGAACATACTTAAATGGAATAACCATACGGTCAACTTCCACACATATCACTAAATGGAATATCCATACGGCTGAATTCCATACCCAATTCATTGGAGGTTATAACGTAACCACCCATCCTGGTTTATCACGACACCACCCATCATTTGGTTTATCACATAACCACTCTTCAAATATCCAAGTACCATTATAAAATCATAACACATAAAACAAATATAAAAGAAAGAAAACATTTCCACATTTAAATCACAATATATCACTTAAATATATTGACATAAAAAATCCATTATCAAAACCATTTTCAATACCAAAATAAATAATATTGTATGTTATTTATTTTCCATAAAAAAATTACAGCTTGTTAAGGAAGCCAAAGAAAAAATAATACTCGCGGCGGTGGAAAGGTCATTTTCATAGCTTATGTTAAAAGAAACATTACTTTTTGTTATTTAGTAAAATGATTCATAGAAAAATAATCCCTTTGAAATTTCAAGGGTGTTTATACATCGTATAAAAGAAAGTCGTGTATTAAAACAAAATATGCCTCAATGAAAGGATATTGAGACGAAGTCCCTTACCTCATGTCCGAATTGACCCGTTCATTCTTTAATATCCTGAATAATAAACTAAAGTTAATTTATACTTGATTAAGAACCTTTTTAAAGTTTATTATTCCTTTTATATCACTTATTACCATGTTATAAACATTATGTAATCATTTAAGTTAATAACGTTCGTTTTGTCAATATTTTGTACTTGAGTCAAAAATGAAAACCTTATATTTACAAGTTATCCATGTGGTCTATAGTCTATTATATCCAAAATGATATTCATGATTTAGATATCATATATATAATATATATTCAGTATATACATGTATTTATAATAGTACATAACATTTTGAGGTAAGAAATGAAATGCACCGTTCATGGAGACGGTAAGTCATACGAACGAATGAATGCTACTTCAATTTCTATTTATTATTTTAAAGGAATTAAAACATAATGATACATATATATATTATAATTCTAGTATAATATCATATAATATAATTAACTCCATCCTTTATACATCCCACATATGGCATTAAAGAGTCATATCACTTTGAAGGGGCGGTTGTCTGCACTTCCTCAAATGAAATTATCACGTTTACCCATAATGGAAACCATAAAGGTATGATATAAAAGAAAAATAAAGAAGCATAAATAAAACATAAACATAATATATATCATATATAAATATATTTTCATCTTAATGGCCACCATGATAGGAGGTATGAGATTATCTAATAATCATCGTTTCGTGAGGCGTTAGTTTGTCATCCACAGAAACAGTATGTTCTTCACCCATTAGATGGAAGTGTGTGTAAGTGTAGTTCGAATACTTTTCATAAAAACATCCTAGTATATTTAGGATACTGGTGTTGTTATAAAATAATGGAATAAAAAGTGTTTAGGGGTTGGAGAAGTAAAATAAAAGAAAAGAAGTTAATAGAATCTCTTACCTTTAATTTGGGTAACTCCCTTTGGTTTGTACCAAAATGGGGTTTTGACATGCCTTCTGAATAAGGTAAGGCTTCTAGGTGGAAGAAATGGATGTAGGTAGCTTAATTGGGCAGATTTTGGATGAGACAAAAGGCTTGAGAGGTGTGAGGAATTTCATAGAAATTGTCTCCTTTTATAAGGGAGAGGAGGGGCTCTTTAAAAAAGTGTGAAAATATTATTTTATTATATAATGATATTCAGTTTATAAAGGTCCAAAAATCAGTAGAGTCGAAGATAAGATGACTCATGGTAGAAATAAAATAATCCAATAAGAATTGGATAGGTTTTGGATGTTATTTTAATATTTATAATCTTATTTATTTAAATCATTTATTAGTGAGGTAAATACAACATCATTATTGTGTCATGAATAATTTAATTTATTCGATGTCTAAAAATTATAAAATAATACCATGATGTAGGAAATCTTTTTATCTTTACAATGAATATTTATAGTCAAAATTATTACTTATATAACACCATATAAAAACTAATTTACTAAAAGATTTCTGTTTACGTCATTTTTGCCTTTAAATTAATTAATCTAAAGTGTCATTATCATTCATAAGTGGCTCCATGAGGTCCCAAAATCAACCCAAGGATGGCCGTGGTTGGAAATTACTCATTAAATAATGTTAGGATAAGTTTTTAGGTAATTTTGAATAATTATAATATTCTTTTAACCTTGAATTACCCTATTTACCTTTAATCGTGGAAAATAAGTCAAAAGTTACTATTCACCAAAAATTATTTTCATTTTATGGAACCAAATTTTTCTTACTAATAACAAACATGTATGTCGTATTTTCGAAATTCAATTCACAGAAGTTGTAAAATTTCATTTAAATGAAAAATTCAGTTATTTTAACTACTACTAAGTGGTTTCACTATTCATCAAAAATTGAAGTTTTTCAGAAAAATACCAAAATTTCAGCCTAAGATTTATTTGATATTCCGAATTCAAAAATGATGTCTATTTTTTCCAAATTAAAAACATATAAGTGGAATTAATTAATTTAAAATTAATTCCCGTTGATAAAACAAATAGCGCGCTTTTAGGAAATAATAACTATCAAAAGATTGACAATTGTTTATGTCCAAATTCAAAGTAAAATTAATTCCAATGACCAAAATTGGTTTAAATGGTAAAAATATATTATAATTAAACTTTAAATATAATTAAAAATATAATCTATCCATATAAATATATTATATTAAAGCGCAATTTTTAATTAAAATACAATATTTTTTACTATTCATAAAAAAATGAACTTTATCGGAAAAATTCCAAAAATTTACACAAAGTAAATTTTTATGTCCCAATTCTATAGATGGATTTTATTTGGTCAAATAAAATGTATGAAAGTGAAAAAACTATATTAAAAGAGGGTTCACCATTAAAAGGCGGTAAATCGACCATTTAATGTAAATTAGGCTTAAAATTAGATTCATTCACATTTTAAGCCTCTGACTTTTATTGGATAAATGTATATGCATTTAATAAACATTTATAATAATATTTTAGTTAGTTTCGTTCATTCACACCAATTCAACGCCTAAGAGTTAACTTCTGTTTAAAATAATTATATTATATTATTATTGTGCAATGTAAGATTTCAAAGAAACTCGTTGTTGCGTATCGGGTACGCTATCGAACATAGAAACCCTTTTAAAATAAAATTAATATTTAATTCACAAATATTAATAAATATGAAAATATATTATTCTTCATTTACCTGGGATGTTACATCCTTTAACCCTTTTGGAAATTGTGTCCTCACAATTTTTATTCACTTATCAAAATAAGTGGCGGTAATTATCCCTCATAGCATTTTCAGATTCCCACGTAGCCTCTTCAACCATATAGTTTTTCCAAAAAACCTTTACCGGGTGAATTACCTTATTCCTCAACACTTGATCTCTTTGGTCAAGAATCTGGACTGATTATTCTTCATAAGAGAGATTCTCTTCCAACTGAACTATCTCTGGGCTCAAAACATGCAATGGATCTGGTATATACTTTCTCAACATCAAAAAATGAAAAACATTGTGTACCTGGGATAAAATTGGAGGTAAAGCCACTCTGTACACAACTGATCCAACTTTCTCCAGGATTTCATAAGGTCCAATGAACCATGAACTCAACTTTCCCTTCATACAAAAATGCATCACTCTTTTCCATGGAGAAACTTTGAGAAAGACATGATCACCTACCTCAAAAGAAATATCCTTCTTCCAGTTATTCACATAACTTTTCTGTCTGCTCTGAGTTGTTCTCATGTGCTTCTGAATCAACTGAACTTTCTCTGCTATCTCTTCTACCAATTATGGTCCCATCACCTTCCTTTCACCCACTTCATCCCAAAAAGATTGAGTTCGACAACGCTTTCCATATAATGCCTCAAATGGAGGCATCTTTATATTGGAATGAAAACTGTTATTATAAGAAAATTCAACCAAAGAAATATGTTGGCCCCAACTTCCCTGGTAATCCAGTGAACAAGCACGTAGCATATCCTCTAAGGTCTGAATTGTTCATTCAGATTTCCCATCTGATTGAGGATGAAAAGCTGTACTAAAATTTAATTCTGTACCCAACGACTTTTGAAGGCCTTTAGAAAAGTTAAAAGTAAACCTAGGAACACAATCAGATACAATGGAGAGGGGAACTCCATGAAACCTAAATATCTCTTTAACATACAACCGATCAAGTTGATCTACAGACAAAGTATCTCAAATAGGAAAAAAATGAGCAGATTTAGTCAATCAATCAACAATAACCCAAATTTCATTATTACCTCAAGATGTCTTCAGTAATCCCACAACGAAGTCCATGTATATATTTTCCCATTTCCACTCTGGCACCGGTAAAGACTGAAGAATCCCTTTTGGTAACTGATTATCTGCTTTAACCTGCTGACAAGTCAAACACTTCACAGTAAAATCAGTAATATCTCTTTTCATTCCATCCCACCGGTAATACTCCCGAAGATCTCTGTACATCTTAGTACTACTAGGATAAACTAAAAAAGGATAACTATGATATTCAAATAACAACTCATTCTTCAATTTTGAATCACAAGGCACACATAATCTCTTCCCAAACCTCAAAACAAAATCATTATCAACGTTAAAATCTGGAAACTTACCCTTCTGAACCAACTATATCTTTTTTTGAAACTCACTATCATCTTTTTGTGCTTGCTTTATTCTATCTGATAGAGATTATTTCACTGACACCTGAAACAAAATAGAATAATTTCCTGCACCAATAAATTCTATGCCAAAGTTCATCAAATCAAAAACCAAAGGATCCCATTCCAAACATAGCATGGTTAATGAGAAATTACTTTTTCAAATCAAAGAATCAGCCACTTTATTTTCTTTTCACGGATGGTAATGGATCGTGCAATCATAATCCTTGATTAATTCCAGCCATCTCCTCTATCTCATGTTCAATTATTTTTGAGTGAATATACACTTTAAACTTTTATGGTTAGTATATATTTCACATTTTACTCCATACAAATGATGCCTCCAATTTATTAGAGCAAAAACAACAACATATAATTCAAAATCATATGTAGGGTAATTTAACTCATGAGGTTTCAACTGATGTGAAGAATAAGAAATTACCTGATCATTCTGTATGAGGACACATCCAAGTCCTTTCAATGAAGAATCACTTCAAATAACAAACTCACAATTTCTGGAAGGCAGTGCCAAGACTACTGAAGATTACTTTTTTATTATAAAACGATTTTTAAGGGAAAAGTGAGAAACCACATACAACAAAATAAAACTATCGGACCACCCCAATCCAAAAAGTGTGCTAATAACAAACCTTCACTGACACAGGACCCCTCGATAAGCAGTCTCATGCAGAAGCACGGGCATGAAACCGACGGTGAAGACATACCCTCTCAAGCATCCAATTCCAAGAGACCTACATCAATGAAGACTTAATGCACTAATCCCCATCCGGAGCGTATCCAAAAGCGTGTTCAAAATAAGAATAAACTGAACTGCAAGGATAAATAATAGAAGACCCGAAGCAACCATAGCTCACACAACCCATTCACTCACACCAGCCAATCAAGACCACTAGCTTAAACAACATCGCTAATGAGAAAACAATCATCACATTCTTTTTTCCAAATGAACTTAACACCTTTTCGAGTTAACTTAGTCATTGAACTAGATAACCATGAAAAATTCTCAACAAACCCCCGGTAATAACCGGCCAAACCAAGAAAACTACGGATCTCGGTTATATTTGTTTGTCTTGGCCATTCTTCAACAACTTTTGTTTTTTCAGGATCAATACTTATGCAATTTTTTGAAACAATGTGACCAAAGAAAGAAATTTGTTTGAACCAAAACTCACACTTTATGAATTTCCCATAAAGTTTATTTTATTTTAAGGTTTTAAAGATGACCCTTAAATGACTTTCATGCTCCCATTTACTTTTATAATAAACCAAAATATCATCAATGAACACAACCAGAAACTTATCTAAGAACTCACAGAAAATTCTATTCATAAGATCCATGAATATAGAAGGTGCATTGGTTAACCCAAAAGGAATAACTAAAAATTCATAATTTCCATATCTAGTACGAAACACGGTCTTCGGAATGTCTACTTCCTATACATTCAACTGATGGTACCCTGATCTCAAGTCAATCTTTGAAAAATAATGATCTTCCTAGAGCTGATAAAACAAATCATTGATATGAGGAAAATGATAGTTGTTCTTAATAGTGATATTATTCAATGCTCTATAATCAATGAAAAGTCTCATTGAACCATATTTATTTTTAACAAACAAGATAGGGGAACCCCATGGTGATGTGCTAGGTCGAATGAAACCTTTATCTAATAACTCTGGAAAATACTTATTTAACTCTAAAAGTTCAATTTGAGCCATTCGATAAGGGGGTTTTGAAATTGGATTAGCATTAGGAACTAAGTCAAAAGTAAATTAAACTTCCTGATCAGGTATAATACCAAGAAACTCATCAGAAAAAACATCAAGATGCTCATTTACCACTGGCACATCATTAATCTGAATAGTTCCTTTATTTTCAACAATATGTGCAAGGTAACATTCATTTCCATCTTTTACTAGTTTCTCAGCTTCCTAATATGTTATCAAAAACAATGGTTCATTCTTGTACAAAAACTGCAAATCTTTCTGAAATGAGGAAAAACAACCAATCCATGCCCAAAATATCATCAAACTCTACTAGAGGAAAAAAAATAAGGTTTGAAAGTAGATTCTTTCCACAAACAAGGACATGAAGGTTCTTATAATTTCTTTTTGTCTCAACATTTCTTCTAGGTGTTTTTACCATAATTTCAAGATTCATATCTTAATATGGAATTCCCAATTTACAAGAAAACTTCTCAGAAATGAAAGAGTGTGTAGACCCTGAATCAAACAACACATTGGCATAATCTGAACAAACAAACAATGTTCTTGATACTACTTCATTCGATGGCCCAACATCTGCTGAAGTAGTTGAAAAGGATTTCACCACCCCTTTATACTTGTAGTCTGGCTGCTTTCCCTCAATTGAGTTCTTTGCTGGACAATCATTTGCATAATGAACCATTTAATTACAGTTAAAACATCTTACCATTGGTTTTTCATTGCCTCCTTGATCATCTTCCTTACATGTATGAGCAATATGACCAAACTTACAACAATATAAGCACTTTACATAATTTGATAAACACTCTCCAGGATGATTTTTTCCACACTTCTCACCAGTTGGATATTTAATTTTCTTACCTCTAGGATTCTTTGATGAATTATTTCCCTTTGCCTGCCAACTAGACCTCTTATTCTGTTATTTGTCAACGAACACCTGATCATCGAAAAACTCCATTTCCACCTTCTCCACACATAGAACAAGTTTTTCATAAATTTTGAACTCACGAGAGGCTAATGCTCTTCGATATCGTGGCTTCAGTCCTGAGTAAAATAGATTTATCTTACCATCAAGATCTCAGATGAAATTTGGAGCATACCTTTCCAATCGCGTGAATTTTTCTTCATAAGCATCCATTGAGTCATCCTACTGCCTTAATTTCAGGAATTGTTTTTCCATTATAAGACAAACCACCTTAGGAAAATATTTCTCAGGAAACATACCTTTGAATTCATTCCAATCAAGAGCATCGATCTCCTCACTATCCCTGATATTTTTCACCATCGACCACCACTGATCAGCTTCACCTTCAAAACGGTAAATAGTGAGACTAACATTTTGATGATATAAACACCCCATGACATCAAAAATCTTCCCTAGTGATTTAAGACACCCTTCACCTAGCACAGGGTCAGATGATTCTCTGAATGATGGGGGATGTCGCCTCATGAAATGCTCCACTACTGACATCTTCCTCTGTGGTTGATCTGGCTGATATCATGCATGGATACCACCACTATTTATAGCCTGAGTCAACTGTGTCGTCACAGTAAAAAACTCTTCTGTTCCAATTCTGACCATCTCAGGTTGCTTATTTGAAAGGTTGTCTTCCTCCTGAAGTTATCCCAACATAGATGCCCTATTTCCTCTGTGGAAAACCATTATAAACACAGAAATATCTTAAGTGAAGCAACATGGTAATTTGTAAATGCTATATAATTTCAATATTAACATAAATTAATTTATGGACATTTATTTAACAATACCCTAACTCCTAAAGTTTTCTAAACCGACCTATGATACCAAATATAAGGACCCGACCTTAAAACATACATAATCTTGAATTAAGTTAACAATTCACATTGAGTATCTTTTCAGGTTTAGATTTTTAGAGAATTAGGTCATAACTATTACATTTCTTTTCAAAAATTACAAAGTAGAAACTGCTACTCAGTTTCCATTTTTTTCACAAAAAAAAACTCTTGAAAAAAAGAGTCATGTCTAGTTACATGTTTAAGATAGCATTAATTTTCCTTGATCCCATCCTTGACCCTAATATTCTTTAAGTCCTGTGAAAAACATTTCAAAACTTGGGATGAGCATAAAAATCTCATTAAGGGATACACAAAGAAGAAAACTGTTAGTTTTTCAAAACAACAATTAAAAAATGAATACTTTAAAATAAGTAATACTTTTCACCTTTATGAAGTAGTAAATACTCTTCACTGAATAAAATATCAATACTTACCCTTTTGTAACCAAAATATTACCATAAAACCCATATAAAGAACACATAACATATAAAGGTAACTTGGGACATAAACATACTTAAATTAAATAACCATACGGTTGAATTCCACACATATCACTAAATAGAATAGCTATATGGCTGACTTCCATACCCAATGCATTGGAGGTTATAACGTAACCACCCATCCTGGTTTATCATGACACCACCCGTCATTTTTTTTATCACGTAACCACTCGTCAAATGTCCAAGTACCATTATAAAATCATAACAAATAAACAAAATATAAAGGAAAGAAAACATTTCCACATTCCAATCAAAATATATCACTTAAATATATTGACATAAAAAATCCATTACAAAAACCATTTTCAATACCAAAATACATAAGATAGTATATGGCATTTATTTTCCTTAAAAAAATTATGACTTGTTAAGGAATCCAAAGAACACATAATACTCGCGGTGGTGGAAAGGTCGTTGTCACCACTTACATTAAAAGAAACCTTCCTTTTTATCATTTAGTAAAACAATTAATAGAAAAAGATTCCCATTGAAAAGTCAAGGGTGTTTATAAAGTGTATAAAAGAAAGTCGTGTATTAAAACAAAATATGACTCAATTAAAGGAGATTGCGAGGAATTCCCTTACCTCATGTCCGACTTGACCCGTTCATTCTTTAATATCCTTAATAATAAACTAAAGTTAATTTCTACTTGATTAAGAATATTTTTCAAGTTTATTATTTCTTTTATATCACTTATTACCATGTTATGATCATTATGTAATCATTTAAGTTAATAACGTTTGTTTTGTCGATATTTGGTACTTGAGTCAAAAATGAACACCTTATATTTACTAGTTGTACATGTGGTCAATAGTACATTATATACAGAATTATATTCATGATTTAGATATCATATATATCATATATATCATATATATCATATATATCCAGTATATACATGTATTTATAATAGTACATAACATTTGGAGGTAAGAAATGAAACACACCGTTTATGGAGACGGTAAGCCATACGTACGCATGAACGCTACTTCCATTTCTATTTATTATTTTAATAGAATTGAAACATAATGATAAATATTTATATTATAATTTTATTATAATATCCTATAATATAATTAACTCCATCCTTTATACATCCCACATATGGAATTAACGAGTAATATCACTTTGAGGGGGAGGTAATCCGCACTTTCTCAAATGAAATTATCGCGTTTACCCATAATGGAAACCATAATGGTATGCTATAAAAAAATACAGAAGAATAAATAAAACAAAAACATAATATATATCATATATAAATATAGTTTTATCTTAATGTCCACCATGATAGGCAGTAGGAGATAATCGAACAATCATCATTTCGTGAGGCGTTAGTTTTCCATCCACAGAGACAATATGTTTTTCACCAATTAGATGGAGGTGTGTGTAAGTATAGTTCAAATAATCCTCATAAAAACATACTAGTATATTGAGGATATTAGTGTTGTTATAAAATAAGGGAATAAAAAGAGTTTAGGGGTTGGAGAAGTAAAATAAAAGAAAAGAAGTTAAAAGAGACTCTTACCTTTAATTTGGGTAACTCCCTTTGGTTTGAACCAAAATGGTTTGTTGAAGTGCCTTATGCCTAATGTGAGGATTCTAGGTGGAAGAGAGGTATGTATGGAGCTTAATTTGGCAGATTTTGGATGAGCCAAAAGGCTTGATAGGTGTGAGTAATTGGTTAGAAATGGTATCCTTTTATAAGGGGGAGGAGGGGCTCTTTAGAAAAGTGTGAAAATATTATTTTATTATATAATGATATTCGGTTTATAAAGGTCCAAAAATCATTATAGTTGAAGATAAGATGACTCATGGTCGAAATAAAATCATCCAATAAGAATTGGACAGGTTTTGGATGTTATTTTAATATTTATAATCTTATTTATTTAAATCATTTATTAATGAGGTAAATACTGCATCATTATTGTGTCATAAATAACTTAAT
This sequence comes from Viscum album, assembly GCA_963277665.1. NCBI lineage: Eukaryota > Viridiplantae > Streptophyta > Magnoliopsida > Santalales > Viscaceae > Viscum > Viscum album. The sequence goes on from OY728121.1 coordinate 1,379,055,744, forward strand.
TTATTCGATGTCTAAAAATTATAAAAAAAATACCATGATGTAGGAAATATTTTTATATTTATAATGAATATTTATAGTAAAAAGTATTTCTTATATAACACCATATAAAAACTAATTTACTAAAAGATTTTTGTTTACGTCATTTTTGCATTTACTTTAAATTAATTAATCTAAAGAGTCCTTATCATTCATAAGTGCCTCCATGGAGTCCCAAAATCGACCCAAGGATGCCCATAGTCCGGAATTACTCATCCAATAATTTTAGGACAAGTGTTAAGATAATTTTGAATTATTATGATATTCTTTTTACCTTGAATTACCCTATTTAAAATTAACCGCGATAAATAAAAGTCAAAAGTTACTATTCACCAAAAATTATTTTCGTCTTATTGAAAAAATTTTACTTAATAATAACAACCATGTATTTAGGATTTTCAAAATTCAATTCAAAGAAGTGGTAAAATTTCATTTAAATGAAAAAGTCGGTTTTTTTAACTACTACTAAGTGGTTTCACTATTCATCAAAAAATTGTAGTTTTTTCAGAAAAATACTAAAAATTAAGCCTAAGCTTTATTTCATATTACAAATTCAAAAATGATGTCTATTTTTTCCAAATTCAAAACATAGAAGTGGAATTAATTAATTTAAAATTAATTCCCGTTGTTGAAACAAATAGCGCGTTTTTAAGAAACAATAACTATCAAAAGATTGACACTTGTTTATGTCAAAATTCAAAGTGAAATTAAATCCAATGACCAAAATTGGATTAAATGGTAAAAATATGTTATAATTAAACTTGAAAACAAATTAAAAAGATAATCCAACCATATAAATAAATTAGATTAAAATGGAGTTTTGAATTAAAATACATTATTTTTCACTATTCATAAAAAATGAACTTTATCGGAAAAATTCCAAAAATTTACACAAAGTAAATTTTGATGTCCCCATTCAATAGAATGATTTTATTTGTTCAAATAGAATGTATTAAAGTGACCAAAACAACATTTAAAGAGGGTTCTTCATTAAAGGGTGGTAAATCGACCTTTTAAGGTAAATTATGCTTAAAATTAGATTCATTCACATTTAAAGCCTCTAACTTTTATTGGATAAATGTAAATGCATTTAACAAACATGTATAGTCATATTGTAGTTAGTTTTGTTCATTCCCTCCAATAAAACGTCTAGGAGTTAACTTCCATTTAAAATAATAATATTATATTATTAGTGTGCAACGTAAGATTTCAAAGAAACTGGTTGTTGCGTATCGGGTCCGCTATCGAACATAGCAACCCTTTTGAAATAAAATTAATATTTAATTCACAAATATTAATAAATATGAAAATATATTATTCTTCATTTACCTGGGATGTTACACTAGGTCAATAAGCTGAACATACCTTTCTGCACCCATAGATTCCCTCATGTTCCATTCGATGATATTCACCTAATTCTCTATTTCTTTAATAATAGACTTCCAAAACATGTTTACCTGCAATCCAATGTTATACTTGAGACCTTCCCTGAAGATTCTCACCCTCAATGGTGCTTCAACAAGATAAATTAATGGAAAAACATTATATTTCTATAAATCATGCCGGATACTTCATAACAGCCATCACTCCATGCTCTAGATGCACAAAATCACTGGCCCTATCGGACCTCAAAATCTCAGGAAAGAATTAATCATAAAATCTGGATTGGAAATACTTCTAAACCATATTCTAATGTGTATCAACCTAGCTCAAAACATCTCACTAGTAATTAGCTACTCTCTGAATCATATATGTCATGAGATGCACTCTCCTATTAGGAGGTGTATATATATTATTTAAATCTAATAAGGTAGTCTAATGCCAAATCTCAACAGCTTGTGGATCACCATCCCTTGAAAACATGGGTGGATGATGCTACTGGAACACATGTGTCAGCTCTTCCATAGAAAAGGAAGGCTGAGGGGATCCCTAAAAGTTATTCATAAAGTGTTGGAACCCCTCGTAGAATTGGGAATCCCCATCCATATCTAGTACAACTGGAAGTGTAGAAAGATTCACTACTAGAGGTTCTACTAATAACTCAGGTCCCACCACCTCTAGAGCATGGTTATTTCCACTCTCCTAGAACACAAATAGAGGTCATCGTGGTGGAATTTCTCTACAATATGAAATAAACACCTCAAAAAATAACCGATTAGCGATAAAGTAGCATATATAAAAGCATTAGAAGGGTCAAATCCTTATTATATACAAGCCACACTCCTCTACCTGCTCCAAAATCTAGTACTGTGTAATAGAAATTACCATGAAAAGGATAATAGACACTTCCTACTACCCACTCAAAATTTGGTTCAAGGTCTAGTTCTCTGTTTCATAACACGAGTCCCGATATATGGACTATCCAGTGAAATTGAAAAATCTATTTATCAATAAACTTTCCATTTCAGAATTTTAGTTTCATTTTAAATTCATTTTTATAATACAATTATCTTAAAATGGTAGAACCAAATGGATCACCACTTCCAATCAATAAGGGACCATACACCTTATGTAATGAAGCATGCCATCCATTTAATACTAACCATAACACGTTCCCGTTCATGTGACCAATGGTCCATGGATCAACATTCCATAATTGAATTCTTTGGATGTCTACTATATCCTATGCAATAAAAGTATATTTAGGTAAATCTTGGAACTCTATGTAATAATTATGTTTCTCAATTCCCTATAAGAATAAGTAGCTGGTAACAATTCTATAACACAAGGAACACATAATAAATTTCATGCATTTAAGCAATGAATCCTATATAGAATGGAATATGCATGGAATGTGAATCCTATAAGGTGACTAAAATGATGTATGAGATGGAATTATATCATCTCATTAGGCCCAATATAAAAAATTGTATTCATAATAAACATCAAGCCTCAAGTGCATCACCTAATGTTGATGTCAAATCAACTGTAATAAGTAAAACTGGAACAAAAATGACTCATTCCAGACAATTTGGATTTTTCCTATACATGGATTAGCTACTCCCAGTCATAGATCACTAGCAAATTCTAATTAATTTCTAATATCCTATCTATTGTCTCACAATAATAAGGAAAGAAATGAATCATCTAATACCACTTTGTAACATCCTGACCTAGGAGACACTAAACAGTGCCACGTGTTGGTGGGTAACATGGCCTCAACCGTACCTCCTTGTATTTGAGAGTCTACAACTACCAATGACGGTATAAGGTGGTGTAGTGGGGAGACATACCCTCATGATCTGAGTAACACAATGGTATCTCAAGAAATAAATCAATGGAATCATAATATAAAAAATAAATAAGATAACATCTAGAAGACTATAATAATAATAAATCCCAAAGGATTTTCATAAACAATATTATGATCATGTCAGGTCTCTATAAATTAAAAAAACAATACATGGAAATATACACCCAATACAATACAATTATCAAAAGTACAAAAAAAAGGAGCTATCTCCATCTAGCATCACAAGAATAGCTCAGTCCTATGGTCCCCTACTTCAATTCAATGGTCAAATGAAGCATCATAAAGAGGGAATTTACCCCAACCCCTAACTACATCCATGAAGTCTTTCCGAGTACCCAATGATGAACTGAATAAGGTATGAGATAAAACTAAATAGGCCACCAACAATGGTGTTTATAACATGTCTAGTTTGTGTATAAAAAATAAAGCAATGTTCAGTATATCACATGTATAAAAAGTAAAGTTTCAAAAGCATATTTGATCATATTCAACCAAACATGGATCATTGTGAACAATAATAAAGCAACTTTAATTATGAGATAACTATAAAATGTAAAAAAACAAGTGTGATTCTATCCATTCTAACAAATTAAATCAGATACATATATTAGGGTTATCTGTAAAGCATGAATATACATCCACAATGGCCTATTTCATGTAGTCATGTGTTAGGACTGAAAGGGTTGGATCCAAGTTATAAATAACCATGGTATTCTCATCGAGTCCATGGATCATCTTAATGGAAACTCAATAAAGACTTGAGTGGAATCCTAGGAGCTCATCCACAGTATTAAAAGAAAGCTAGATCCAAGGAGTAAAAATGTCCTTAAAATCATATGGAATCATAATAAAAGGAATAGAAATTTTAAAGGAGTCCACTTCCATAATCAATACCGATCTGTGGAGTATAAATTTCCATGTAATCTAATGGAATCAAGATTCAAGGAGTAGAAATGTCCAAGTCATCCACTTGCATTATCAGGATCTATGGAGCAGAAATATCCATGGCATACTATGGAATCGGTATCTGAGGTAAAGAAATGTCCATGTAACCCACTACCACAATCAAGTCATTCATCAACTTATATCTCATTTAATAATCACAAATAATCCATGAGTTCATCCAACTCATTCCCCAATTTCTATTTAAACCCTTTAAACAAATTTATGAAAAAATTACCATTCACATAATCACGCGGAAAGAAGGAATAAACCTTCTTTGATTAATTCATTCAATTCTCATTATATTTATTAAGGATCATAATAAATCTATTGATTTCACACACACCCAACCAGGTTGTATATCATGGGAAAATATGTAAACAAACCTCAAAGGAGGCACAAGTTGAGGTGAAGTCCTCCAAATGTATAATGGTACTCATTGGAAACCTAATAGGTTCCAAAACATTTAATCAAGACATTCATTTAATTTTAGGAGCAACAAAAAAGGTCCAGTATGTGGTACAAAAAAACAAGGTATATAAAAAACTAAACTTTAAGGGAATGGTATAGATCACCTACCGTATAACTGTGGTAGAACACTCATCCAATATCCACTCTTTACTCAATCCGAATTGGAAGTAAAAAATTAAACAGATGAAAAACCTAAAAATAGTGCATTTTATTTTACACCAAAATAACATCATCAATATGAAGGAAAATGAAGAAAGGAACAAGTTGAATGAATAAGTCACTGGTGTAGATGCAACGAGATGAATAGTGTTTAAATTAGAGTCTGTATTGAAAAACGATACCGAAACCTTGGATTTCAGAATCAATGGAAGAAAATGGGAATCCATATATGCTATAAACAAAAAAGGATAAGTAGATTTTGGTTTTAATTATATTTAATGTAAAATTGGTAATTTAACCCAAAAATACTGGGTCAGATGGGTTGACTTCTTGGTTGGACAAACCACATACTAATTGTGTTCCCCTCACTACCTTAATAGGGAAACCACATGGTTTATGTGAACGGTTTGGAAAACTATGATAAAACCATGTTGTACACCTCATATAAAAACTATAGAGCTTACTACACGGGTTTTCATCCCTAGGCACATAGTTAGGGAAAATTGTGTGCCCTTTTTTTCTCTATGTCATACCCTGCATGGTCATGTGGCCCCTTCTGCACAATTTCCTCAAATTGAATTTCCCTGAACAGAGACATGGACCACAACACATGGTTTCATCAAATCGTGCATCTAGGTAGCATAATTTCTAATAACTGTGTGACCAAGCTACTACTTCTAAAAACCGAGCACCCGAGATCTAAAAAAGACCTGAACACCCCCAAAAATACCGTGATATCATTAGGCATGCCCATAATGCCAACACGAAAGAGTTAAATAGAAATTAAAAAGATACATACCTTATAAAAACAATTTGGATATTACACCAATGGACTATATTTATTCACATTGATATAATAGAATAGATTTTTTCCTACCGATAGACTAGATTTTGTTATACTGATAGACTAATTTTGTTATTCCTATGGAATAAACTTATGTTAATATGATACAATGGACATTTTTTAATTTGATATACTAGACTTCTGCCTATCTAATGGACTAGACTTCTATCAGTCCAATGGATCATACTTGTATAGAAATTTTATAATTGTTTAGTTAAGAATAATTCCTACATTCGGTAGAATGTGTTGTTTTCTTAATTTTTTTTAAAAACATGGGAAATATAATGTTAGTAAAACATATTTTAAATAGCGTGTTTTGATTTTCAAAAATATGGATAGAAAGGATATAAATTGCAATTTTGACTTAACAATATATACACATATTATAAATAAAATTAAATATATATATTCATTTATATATTTATATAATTTTGTATAAAATTTTAATATATTATATTTATATATAATTTTGGTAATGTATTTAAATATATTATTTTAAAAAATATTGATTAATATAAATTTGATAAATTTGTATATTTTTTTTAAAATAAGATTGATAGTAACACTGCCACATATTGCATGATATTCAACACTGCACTTTATCAATGCTAGACAAAAAGCCCTGATAAATGGGGAAACTTTTACCAATTCCCACACAAAATAACCGATAAAGTCAAAATTCATTAGTGCTAAAAAAACATTGTTTAAAGGTTACCCTTTTTCAATTCTTTTTTCTAGAACTGAAAAAAGATACCCATTTATCAGTGCGGATAAAAGTGATACATTTATCAATGATTTTTATTAAGAGCTAATAAATGTCATAGTGACTAATTTAATTTATAGATAAATATTTACATTTTTAACTATTTTCAGCACCATTATTACAATGATAAATTCTGAATGTCATCCAATTTTGGTTATATTTTCTATTAGAAATTTCATAACTGCTCTACCTTTTAGATTTAATAATGTCTAGACCTCTCATCTTTAATGTAGAAGTATTTTCCAAGAAGTTTTAAAATCCATTAATTTTGGAAAAGTTGATTTTTCATGTATCATGAAGCTGAAAATCTTGAAGAACTAACCAAAGGGTTGGTGTAAATATACATTTAAAAAAATTGACAATAAAATTAAATATCTTGAATCCATTCACATTTAGATGTATGATGCTTCCACCAATTCTGATTTTGTTTGTGATATTTATCTATAAATTGAGTTCACTAACAAATTGAACTCTCTTCTACCCATTAAGGATAAACTTTAAAAGGATATTTTCAAATTAAAGTGGCTCAAATAAAGAAATATAAATGATTTATTTTACAATTCTCTCCAAAGATCCAGGAAATTTGGTAGACCTCTCAACATCCTCATGGATAAATGAAATATTATTGATAATGAATAATTCCTTACTGATCATATTATACCCTACTTTACCACCATTTTCAATAGGTATAATCTTAATAAATATTTACTCCCAGATTTCATTCTGATCCTTGTTATCAATGAATAAAATAACCACCTTACCAGTGTTCCTCTTGGTTATGAAATCAATTATTCCATTTTTAGTTTGAATTCGGATAGTTCCATTGGTACTGGTGGGTTTACCAATTTCTTTTTCTAGAAATATTGGGATGCTATCCAACCATAGGAGTGAATATTAGTTAAATATTTATTCTCCAATTCCATCCTTACACATGGCCTTAATGCCCAATTCCTCACCTTGATTCCCAAAGTTGAAAATGTCTCTGAGAAATTTTTTTAGATTTATATCCCTCATCAATACCATTTACAAGATTATCACAAACCATATTACCAATAGACTTTCCAAAATTTCTAATAAATTTGTCTCTTGGAATTAGTTTGGTTTTCTAAAGGTAGAACCATTAAAGACTTCATTTTCTTAGCTTTTGAGTGCATGAATCTTCTAATAAAATCAAATATAGATGGTGGAATTTCTCTTAAACTTCATATCAGAAATACCTTTGATACTATGTATTGGAACTTCCTCTACCAGGTTCTTTAAAATTTTGGATTCAATTTAACTTTTTCTAAGAGGATTAAATCCCTATTTTTCTATGCTCATATCTCAATTATCATCAATGTTTCTCCTAAAGGATTTTTTAAATTCTCAAAAGTGGTTAGAAAATGATATCCACTTTATACCATCATCTTCTCTATTCCTTGGGATTATTTAAGCATGATCCTCACTCGTTTAGTGATAAGGGTAAGATAAATCCTATTTTTTCTTTAATAAATATAAATGTCTCTTGTCATCTCCTTTACATGGATGACACTATTCTATTTTTACTAGGAGGCTTAAGAAATATCCATAATTTTAAGGTGAGCATCTATCATTATGATGATGTTTCGAGTCAGGCTATAAATTTGAATAAATAATTAAAATTCTTGAGGAAAAAGTTTTAGATTGCAAGAAAAATTCTCACCACGAATGCCTATCCATCAAAGTAGGGTCTTTTCCCATCACCCACCTTGGTGTCCCACTATTTTGTGGAAGACCATGAATAAACTATTTTTCCAACATTGTTGACCAAATCAAGAATAATCTTTATTCTTGGAAAATTAAGTCCCTCTATATGGCTGGAAGGATATGCATTGTCAAATAAAACATTGTTTCTAAACTAGACTATTCCTTTATTGTGTATAAATGGACTCTTGATCTTTTTAAAGACCTCAATGTTTGAATAAAAAATTTTGTTTGGATCGGTAGCACTCTTGAATGAAAATTAATCACTGTTCCTTGGGTTAAATGTTGTAGGCCTATTTATAATGGCGGTCTAGTAATTAAGAACATCAAGTTTTATAATGATTCTCTACAGGATTGGTTTACTTGGAACCTTATGAATAGTGATTCCATTGTCCTTAATTTTTATAGAGTCATATTTCTTGATAAAATGAAGAGGGGAAATATGCACTATATGGAATCTTATATTTGGATGGACATCAAGTATTACTTCTCCAACATCATGAATCTTTCTAGAAGGATTGTAAACAGGGATTCCTCTCTTAATTTTTGGCTTGATAACTGGACTGGAACCCCTCTTAATTCCATTTTAGATCCTCAACATCTCTCTATTGATAATCAAATCTCTATCAATGATTTTTTGACTTCCCCCAATCTAGAACTACCTCAAAATATCACCAGATAGATTAATAACTATTAATTTTATTCTTCTAATAACTTTTTTGGTTTGGGAGCCTTCTTGAAATTATATACTAGACTCTAATATTTATTCCCATGATAATTTCAAAGGTAAAAACCAAGATTTCTATTAGATTTTTTTATAAGACTTGGATCAGACCTTCTCATTTTACTCTCATCTAGAGGATTTATTATAATAGGATTCCTAGCGATGATTTCCTTATATCCTTTGGTACCCATATTTTCTCCAAATTTCATATTTGTAATCAATAAATAGAAGATTCTGGCCACCTTTTCCAAATATTTACTATTTCTTCTTCCTTATGGAAGTATATTCATGATTTGTTGGAAATAAAGCCTCCAGAAGCCACTTATGGGAACTTTTTAAGTCTTTTGGAAAGCTCCACTTCCATGCTGAATTAAAGTTAACGTTGACGGTGACTCAAAAGGTAACCCGGGCCCTTTAGGTTGTGGAGTAGTGTATCAGGATCATAATGGACAGATTCTAGGATTTTTTATGGAACATGTTGAATAGATTTATCTTTGGAATATGAAATTCTTAGTATAATCAATGTGGTCTATTTTGCAAAGAAAAAAATAGAATAACATCTGGCTCAAAAATGACTCCACCATCATTGTTCAATATGTTCATAATGGCATGACACATATCTTTTGGCCTCTCATAGCTAGATGGATGGAATTATTTCTCTTTCTTTCTGACTCCAATTACATCATTACCCATGTTTTATATGACGCTAACTTAGTGGCAGATGGGATTTTCAACAAAGGACACTACACTAACATCATTTGGTTTGATGATCTTCTTTCATATTTAATTTTTCTTTTTGGAAAGAACTATAATAAAATTCCATCTTTTAAACTTTTGTAATTTTTATTTTCTTTAGTAAATGAGACTTAGATTTTTTGTCCAAGGCATCACCATTATAAAAAAAATTAATTTTTTTTAAAAAGTATACATATGTAAATATAATAAATAAATATGATTTATATAACTTTTAATAGAAGAACAAATCTTGTTTTCATAAATTTATATATAATAAATTATCAAATTTATATTAGTCATAGTGTTTAATATTTTATTTCAATACATTAATTACAAAATATTTATATAATTAAAATAAATAAATATATTAATATTTTATTTAAATAATCATATAATATATAAATTAATATATTTATTTAAAAACATATTTATATTGATATTAAATAATTTAAAATATATGTAAATGTATAACAGTATGTATGTATGTGTATGTGTGTATGTATACATGAGTGTAGATGTGTATGTGTACATATGTATGTGTCTTGTGCACATTTATTCATTTTTATTTATTTATTTTTAGGGTTTTTAATTCCCATAAATGATATAAATTCACTTTTTACTATTTTTTTTTAAATTTATTTTATTTTATTTATTCATTTTTAATATTAATTTATTTATTATTATATATTCATTAATAATGTTAAAAATATATTTTTAAATAAATATTTATAAAAAAATATTTATATATATGTATATATATATATTTATAAATGTATATTTACTATATTTATAAAATTATATATTTATTATTATAAATGAATATATATATATATATATATATTAAAAATTATTTATATAATTATAAATAAATAATTATATATTTAAATAATTATAAAATTATAAAAAGTTTATTTTTTATATTTAAAATTATATATATTTATATATTTACATATTTAAAATGATCTATACATTCTCTCTCTTGAACCTCATGGGGATTTCTTTAGCAATTGTGGTCTAGCAAGAAGGTTGTAAGAAGAGATCGTTGGGCATTTTAGATGTTTTCAGCATGTAGAATAAATCATCCTTCGATAGATATCATGAGCCACGATGAAGTTACTAGAGGTGAAAGATCTTTTTAAGGTTTTGAACAGGATCACTCTACTAATCCAAAGCCTGAGGAGGTGGTGAAGAATGAAAAACCCAAACTAGGTACACCCTTTATTTGGGTTAGATATTTGGTTGTCAAGGAAAGTGGGGCCACTTCACCCAGAGCAGCAACGAATGGGACCGGGAATTTCCTTGGAGAAGCTGTGGTGTGGGATTTGGGGATGTACATGAGACTTGAAGAGCATGCTGGTGTGAGACTTGGGACCCCAGCGGCGGCATCTGGGCCAGTGACGACATGAGACTGGTGTTTGGCTTGCATCTTGCTTTGATGGAGTGGTGTGTTGACAATTTATTACGGTGGTTTCCCCTGGTTTTTATTTGAAGGCTGGTAACGACATCATCCTACCCATTTTTGGGGTTTGGGAGAGGTTCAAGATGGCGATGTCTCTTAGGAGAACGTTGTGGATGAACTTTCTTTATGAGATCCTACTGGTGAATATCATCATCTTCGGGTCAAAGGAAGATGATGCTGGCCTCAACATGGATGGATGAATATCTAGGAAAACATGGGGTGTTGGATGGGGTTGACATTGGGTGAAATCCTTTCGGGCAGTAGCCAGGCTGGTTGGATCCTCAAAAATCCTATAACGATAACCAGATCGGAACCAACCCACGATCTTCTAATGATGTAGGGAGATGACGATGTGATTGGTATGAACATATATTATCCATTTATGGGAGAAGGTTGGGTATGAACTCAATTATAAAAGGAGATGACCTTAGGATGTATAGTGTCTAAGATAATCTAGTGATTAGGATGACATTGGTATGAATCCTTACTGGAATGATACAGTACAAGTTGGCTCTGATGGATAGAAAATACTTGGGTCCTGGACATGGTGTATTTTTTCAGGGATTTTTTTCCGTTGTGGGAAGGATGGCTGTTATTGGTTAGGAATATGGGATTTATGTGGTGGTCCTTGTGTCAGGTGTCCAACAATCAATTGGGTCATTATAATATTTTTTAATTGGATTTCTGTATGTGTATGTTTGACAGACCAGTGGGCATTGTTCTTGACTGATGAAGGCTTTTTATTGGGTGTAGGTGTGGGTTTCTCAAATGGCCATCGAGGTTTTGGGATGTTGTTGATTGATCTTCAGGGAAAATGTAAACAGTATGGGATGATGATGGGTTTGATGGGTCCTTCTCAATGTGGATATCAGTCGAATGATACGCCGATGGGTTATCAGAAAATTTTTGATGATGAAGTGTTGGGACTCAGACGATTCATGGGTGATAATGGTGAAGGCACAATGACATCCTTGGGGTGGAGTTCGATGGATAGTGACATGATGACATTTGGGATTTATATGTGCAAAGGAACTTGTGGGATGGTGGGGTTGGGGGTCATGCAGGATCCCAGAATAAGGCTTTCGCTCAGTTCCCTTGGGGCTTCAATTGTTTTTTTGGTATATGGGAATGCTTTTTTGGGGTCTTTAGGGCCTTTTCTTCGATGGTTAGGGATTTCACTCCATCTATCTTTTAAGTGGTTCTTACCCACTACCTTTTGTGTTTTGGGGTTTATTTTGTGCCACTTTTATTGTGTTGATGTTTGTCTCCATTTTTATATTCTTTAATAAATTTTTAGGACCGCACAGGATCAGATCCAGAACTTTCTCGGTATATTTATATATTAATAAATATATATATAATTATATAAATGTATTTATAATTATATATTTAAATAATTATAGGATCATAATAAATATATTTCTTATATCTTTAATTCTATATAATTATATATTAATAAATATATACATTCTTGTATATATATAATTTTATATAAATATTTATAAATATATTAATTTATAACTATAATTATAAATATATATCTATAATTGTATTTATAAAAAAATATTTAGAATTTATTTAATATATTTATAATTATATAATAATTATTTATTTAAAATTATATATATTTATAAATATATACATTTAATTTTTTTTATCATATTATTTATATTATTAATATTTATCATCAGTTTTCTAGCAGGTCTTTATCAGCATATATTATTTTAGCATTTATAAAACCCCTATTTATGAGCCATTTTTTAGAAGTACGGATGAAACCCTTCGCTATCTTATAAATTTAACTATAACTGAACCGATTCTCTCATGGTTCAACCTCTCGTAGAATTGAAACCTGTCTGCCATGCACTCCCCCTTACTCTCCCTTGCCATCGCACACCCTCATCACCACTCTTCCTCACCTCTGCTATCCCTCCATCGTCGTCGTGAACTCTTCCTCACCGATGCTCTCCCTAACTGCCACAAATTCTCCCTTACTCTCCCTCCCCACCAGGCACCCTCACCATCTCTCTCCATAGACACCATGTTCTCTACCTCTCTATCGTTTTCTCTCACCACTGTGTGCATTCCCTCGCCGCCACTCTCCCTCACTGTTGTGCACTCTGCCTCACTCTTCCTCAGATGAATCTACACTTTCAAATCCCACAATATGTGACTTCTTATCCTCCATTCAAGATTTCAACATTTTTACTTCTTATTTTAGGGTTTTTAATTTTCCCAAAGGATTTCAATGACACATAACCTCCCTTGCATACCTGAAATGAAACCACCATCACACACTAATTGGCTATCACCTTGTTTACCATTAAAATTTGGAAGGAGTGTGAAGGTTTAGGTGTTTGATAAAAGTCAAACACGTTATTTCACGACCAAAAACTATTGGTTACCCAAAAATTCCCAATCCTTCAACCTTGAGGTAATTTTGGAGTGAGGGTGAGGATTGAACTTCAAATGAGAGGGAGAAGAATCCAAGTTATATATATTCTTCTTTCTATCATGGATTAAAATAAATTGATTCTTCCCATTTTCCTCCATTAATAGATAAAATAAGGCCAATGAATTTAATATTTTAAATACCATGAACATCTACTAATCTGACCGGGAACTCATCATTTCATACTTTTCATCATTTTCATCACCATTATCTTTAACACAAGGTAATTCATCATCATTAAAATTTTAAATCAACAACCCAACTCTGATTTACTTAATGTTTCAACTTTATTATCATAATCACCACATTTAGAAACCTTTAATTTTTATAATTAATGTTTTATTTTTAGTTTTTAGAAATTATTATCCATTCTTCATGAGAGAAAATTTATGTTGCTAATTTTTTTAGTTTTCTTCTTATGTGAACATATTATTAAATCAAATTCATTTTCACTTTCTTTTTATATAAAAATTAGAAACTTGGTAGTGAAAATTATAATATATTCACATTTAAATCACTAAAATTGAATCTTATATTAATAATTTCCTTTTCAACTTCCGAATCTTCTTAAAATAGGTCTTAAAAATTTGAATATGGATTTTATATTTATTTATAAATTTTCCATTTATGTTCTTTAAGGATTCATCATAGAGTTGTGAATTGTCTAAATTTGAAGAATTTATGAAGGCCTAGTAAGATTTTTCTTCAGATTTCCAGTAGATTAAGAACCCCAACCCAATAATTATGGTTCATTAGATTTAAATAAAATAGTTTCTTAAAAAATTAGGTTCTCAAGACCATCTGATTGGGTCCAACCAACATTTTTATGCTCTGAAAAAATATCAACTTTGGATCCTAAGAATTCTGTCACTGAAACACCATCAGACCCACCATGTACCTAGTGAAGAAATGAATAAACATCAACTCCTCCTTCATTTTGTACTCCCAACTAAAAAATTTATATAAATATTCCTTGATATATGTGTTTTGAAATATATGAAAATTTAATTTTATTTTTCAACTTTATAGATATCAGGAATTCATTTCCTTTAATGATTTCCACCACTACAAAAAAATATCAATACACATCATTCGGTTCTTATTATATTAGAAAAATGAATTCATGTAGCTTAAATGAATCTTTAATAATTGCTTTTTATGGGTTCTAATCTCAAAATTTCTATGTATGTATTTATTTTATTAAATATTAATATCACTAATTCAAATAGGATTGATATAAATAAAAAATGGATTGATTGCAATCATATGAATTTATTGTATGAGGATGGGGTGAAAGAGTTCACCAATTATTTAAAAGATCAGGCATATTTACCTTCTAAAATCCTTTTCCCGTGTTTATAATATTGTTATTTAAGACTAATTAGTTGATAGGAGTTATAAGAACACTTGATCTATCACAAAAAAGATCGAAATTATAAATGTTTCGACTAAACATGGGGAAAAATTGAATGTATGTAGTGAATGGG
This sequence comes from Viscum album, assembly GCA_963277665.1. Classification (NCBI taxonomy): domain Eukaryota; kingdom Viridiplantae; phylum Streptophyta; class Magnoliopsida; order Santalales; family Viscaceae; genus Viscum; species Viscum album. The sequence goes on from OY728121.1 coordinate 1,379,070,791, forward strand.
ATAAACAATATTTTTATGGATTATCTGATATGATTACAAGTGCGAACAATAATGAAGATTATATCAAGGATATGATTACAAGTGAGAATAATGATGAAGATTTTATTGTGGAAATGACAATGATAGTTGAAGATGAATTTTGTGATTGTCCATAATTTTTTGAGAAGTTAAAGAGTTGTAAAAAAATACCTTGTATGATGGTTGTAATAAATATACTGCATTTTCATCTATAATCCAGATATATAATTTAAAATCTTGCAATAGATGGAGTGACACTAGTTTTATTGAACTACTGGCTCTCTTGGATGATATTATCCCATAAGATAATGATATTCCTGAATGAACGCATGAAACTAAACGAAATCTATATTCAATGGGTATGATCTCTAAAAGAATTCATTCCTATCCAAAAGACTGTATTCTATTTTCAAGTACTATAAATTACCTAAAAAATTACCAAAGTGTGGTTGTTTTGGATACAAGAAATATGAATCATGTCCTATGAAAGTTGTATGGAACTTTCCAATCATTGCAAGGTTTGGACACCTATATAGAAGTGATTAGAATGAAAGGAAATTAACATGGTATGATTATATAGGAAATAAATCTGGAAAAAATATCACCTAGTAGACTATCTTCAGGGGAGGAAAATTGATCATGAGTATCCTAAATTTGTATGTGAGCTGAGAAAACTTCTCCTTTTTCTATCTACAGATGGAGTGGAACCTTCTAGTTTTCAAAGGAGAATTCACATTACATGACTGGTTATGTTGGTAAATTAACTTGCCCCCACGGTTATGTATGAAACAAAAAGACATTATATTGTATCTTTTTTTATCAAGACCAAATCAACCAGGTAATGATATTGATGTTTATTTGGATCCATTGATATAAGATTTAGAATTATTGTGGGATTTAGGTATTAAATTTTATGGTGCTTATAAAAATGAAGATTTCACATTAATATCCATGTTGTAATGGAAAATAAATGACTTTACTTATTATGGTGAATTTTCAGGATATAGAATTAAATGAACTCAAGGGTGTCCCATTTGTGAACCCGATACATATTTAATTTTGTTGAAACATTCATCAATGATCGCATCTTTAGGAAATTACAAATTCTACCCTAGTGACATAAGTACCAATATTGGAAGACAACATTCCATGGGAGTTCCAAGGAATGCACAAGACCATCTCCAATAGTATGTTATTAATTTTTTGAGAAAGTAAATAATATGGAATCCACTTTTTGTAAAAAAAATTCAAAAAACCTTACATAAACCAGTTAGAAAAAGCGATCAGCTTTTTTAAGTTAGCATAATCTATTTTTTTATGTTATGAATTTTCTTGATTTCTTGCATGATGAAAGAAATATATGTGATAGTTTGATTGATACATTCCTAAATGCACTTGAAAAAAGAATAAAATTAAGGCTAAATTGGACATGATTGACCTAGTAATATGGGAAGATTTGGTATCAGTGAAGAGTGAAAAACAAACTTCTCTTCCTCCAGTTGCATACTATCTTTCTAAGAAAGAGAGATATCAATTTTTCAACTTCTTGGATAATTTAAATCTTATAAATTTTTATCCATAAAATATCAATAATATCACATAAATTTATAATTTAATGATAAAGGGTATAATATCACATGACTGTCATGTTTGGTGCATGATCTAATGCATGTAGCATTATATTGTATTTTTTACCAAGAATGTCTGTTATACATTAACCAATCTCTATTTCTTTTTAAAATCTATAAGAAATAAAGTTATAGTCCTGAAAATTTTTCTAACTATGGAAAAGGAAATTAATTTCATTTTTTTTGAATTTTATATGTTCTTCCAACAAACATTGTTTGATATGATGGTTCACTTGATGTTTCACTTAGTAAGAGAGATTTGACTACGTGGTCATTTAAATTACAGATGGATGTACCCCATTTAATAGTATATGAATATTTTATTAGGGTAGGTCAAAAATAAAATTTGGATAGAAGGTTGAATTACATAGCGAAATGTTGTTGGGAAAGATATTGAATTCTACAATGACTACCTTCCTGATGTGGAAAGCATTGGTCTACCAAAATATTGTCACATCAAATGGCTTGTGGGTGAAGGAATTTTAGAAATAGATGTTGTTACAATTACTATTACATAGTAGAAAAAGGCCCACTATTTCCTTTTTTATAATGTTTTAGAGGTTGAACCATATATTGAAACCCACAAAGTAATTCATAGGAATTTACATCCATCAGAAGATAAAATACCGAAACCAACTACACACAATCAATAGTTTATAGGATGGTTTTGAGACCATATTTTCAAGGATTAAAATGAAAATCTAAATTCAATTTCAGAAAAAGTTAGATGGTTATCCATATGGCCATGTTTCCATGTATTATATTATAATGGCTATATAATTAATGGTTATACATTTTATAAAAATGAACATGATGAATGCAGTAGCATGAAAAATAGTGTAGTTACACTTATGGATGAAGTGATGCATGTATTTGGTACCAAGGAATGAAATCCAATTTATGAGAATATTTCATGCATTGACATCATAAAAAAAATATGGGAGTTGGATTATAAAAAATTCCAAGTACCGATTTTTCAATGCAAGTGGGATGATAACACGAGTTCAGTTAAAATAGATAAATTAGGATTCATGAAAGTGGATTTCAGTAAAGAATGGTGAAAATACGAACCAATTATAATGGAATGATTGGAATTATGAGTATTTTATGTTCCAAATCATACAATCTGAATGTTTTCGATAGTTTTATTATTGACCAAAACCACTGAAAGACCAGATGTCAATTCAACTGAAGATGAAGCTTTTATTGGGATGTCGCAATTATTTCACTACTATCCCAATATAAAATAGATCTTGTATATTAGAGGAGACCACAATGAATGGATTTGGATACTCCATAGAGGGGTTAAATCCCTTCCATCTTTAAGAAAAATAGTTTTAAACAATCATTTCATATATTTTTTGTAATATAAATTATGTTACATAATTTTATTATCTATTCACTACTACATTTACAAAATCTGAATTAAATGTTTAACCAATTCTATAGATAATGAATTTTTCACATGTTAATGATCCCAATCCCGAGGAACAACATGTTTCTCAACATAATGGCACTCCCAATATAGAAAAACAACAACCTTCTGCACATGTTGATTCTACCAATGAAAAGGAACAACATATTGAAAATATTGAATATGAGGAAATGGTACATGTTGAATAAAATGTGTCCTAAAAAAATGAGCACCATAGTGTGTTGGTTTTAGAAAAAAATATTAAGGGAAGAAATAAAGGTATCAAATTCGAGGTTGGATGGAATGCACATGGACACCTTGTTAACCCCAAAATTCCATGTTCAGTAGTTATAATGGGATCACTGCTCGCATGAGCATTCTGATTGATGTAGATTCATGGAACAATATTGTAAGCATTCTTAATAAACTATTTTGGGAAGAAATTAGGGTAATATTATGATATAATTTCCCTATTTTACTAAAAATAATAAAAATGAAACATTGATTTACTCTTTATTATCCCTTTAATAGTGCATTTATATTAGATGAATTCTGAATAAAATTTTTATTAATGATCAATAGAATGGCTCATTGAGGCTTTCAGAAAATTATTACAAAGTATAATCTCAAAGACACATAAGGGAAAATAAACCTGCACCCACCACAGATGTATGCATACCTCATAAACCAACAAGTATGGGATTCATTTATTAGCCATCGTGAGGAGACATCTTTTTAGGTACATTGTGACTAGTAATACATTTATTGAAAATATGTGTATTAATAACATTGATTAATAATTTTCAAATTATGAAAAATAAACTATGTGCTAATAGTAAGAAACATGAATAAAAACCAATGTACCACTACCATAAAGCAAAGATGGGATAAAATTCACATGAAAAATGGAAAGTATTTTAAATACATAATAATAATTTTATGCAAAATAAAAAATAAAATATTTATGTTCCTATATTTATATGCATATTGATTAACTAAAATCTAAATCCACTTCCATACCATGTCATGTTCTATAGAATCTGGCACGTGTAAATAAATATAGGATACTAATAGATGAAAACACACAAAATATGTGGGAAACATGTGTATGCATGACATAATAAAATTTTTTTGTCTATAAATTATTATTATATAACAATAATTATTTATTTTCCTTTATTTTTATCTAATTTAGATGCAAGAATCATCATCATCTATACCTGATGAAAAAATACTATTAGTGACCTTGAAGTTGCCAAAACTATGTGGGTCTGTTAGAGGTCTGGGTTTTAGGGTGTCACCCCAAAATGTTTTTTTGAAAAGAAATAAGTAGGGGATAATGATATGAAAATGGAAGAGATAGAGGCATGATTAGTTTGTTTTTATGAAAAACTTATTTGGAAATCATAGTTGTTAGCAAATGTTATGGGAATTAATCATCGAGAAGAAACAACACAACAAAAATATCTACATGAAGACCCCCTCTCTATCCTCACTAGATTTGAGGTGAGCCATTCCCCTCAAAGGGCTGTCTTAGAAGAGGTAATAAATATTTTCAAAATTGTTTTTATGAAATTTGAATCAAGAAGGAACTGATACCTTTCCTGTACTAATATTTGATAGGGTGAAAATTATTGTGATTTATATCTATCAACACCCACCCATCACTTTTTTAGAGGGGTATTGTGTATAACATCCAATGATATATTCTACATAATAAATGACTTACTATAATTCATGTGAGAGTAAGCATTCACATAGATCATGAATCGATCATCGAGATACCTATTACACTTGAGGATGATGATATCCATACATTCAAACAAGGTATTTGAATTTTTTTATCAAGACCGTTATATTTTTTAAAAATACATATAAAAAAGGAGATATTCATTCATAATTTATTTTTTATAAAAAACCATTAACAATTATTGAAAAAAATTCTTAATCCAATGAATGTTATTACATATGGAAAGAGGCAAGGGGTTGAAACAAAAGTTAAAATAAAAATGATCTAAAGTATTAACCAACCAATCAAAAAGATCTTATTAAAGTATATTTACCCCACCAATTAAACTTATGCACTTTAGAACATTAAAGGTTCTTGTAGATAAAATTTTATCATGTTCTAATATGACTATAATTGGTTTTTTAGAACATATATATGGAGAGTACATTACATACTATATTGGTCTTGAAAATGTAAATTAAATTCCCAATCATGAATAACATGGAGTCTCAGTTTTAAATGCATACATGAGGTGTGATTTCATGAATTTTTTTCCAATAGATGATCTACTATGTTATTTATGACTAAATACAATTCATATGTTTTTCAATAATATATATAAATAATATTTGAAGGGAAAACCCTATGATTTTTTGGACTAATTAGTCCTCCCATCACTTCTACAAAACTATTATCATTGGAAGGAAATCAAATTGAAGAAATAGTGAAAAAACTATCTGAAATGCTTGAATGAGAAATCATAGATGATATAATATTATTAATATCCATGATATAGGGGTAAAACTATACAATTTAATCATATCAAATATATATTTCAATCATTTCATTAATTATTCCTTTTTGTTCTTTTAGGCAGCATTGGTTAGTCATTGTAGTCAAATAGGATACTATAAAGATTTATTTTCTTGATTTAATGCATGGATACCCAACAAAATTGACCACACATGATGGTGTTTATCAAACTTGTAATAAACTATATGAAATATTTTACACATAAATATAAATTTATACATTTTATATTATGTTTTAATGATAATTATGCTATGATAGGGAATTATTTAAATATTATCAAAATCATGGCATGAGGTTCTCCATGGGCATAAAAATCATGTAGAATTCTACAGGTGAATAAGTATAAGGGTATATATAACAAAATTATTGAATCAAAACATATATCCAAAAAAATTACTTATTTTTATCACTGTTTTTGTAGTTAAAAAAAACTAATGTTAAATACTATGGTAATTATGTTGGAAAATTTATAAAATATATCATATTCAATAAAGAAACTAGAATCCATTAATAGATATTTCTGATGATAATTACAATTCCATTTAAAATATTTACTAATCCTTTATTTATTTATATTTTTACAGTACTACTAGGACTGTCGACAGTCCTCATATTCAAAATAGGAAATATATTTTTACATAAATGAATGGGAAGAATACATGGTGTTAGATTTTATATAGAAATATTGAATAGGTTAATTCATAATATTTATTTAGTGAATTTTGTAATCATTTTATTAATTTTTTCCAATTTTCTTAACATTTTTATCTGATAATTATTTTGTTAATTTTCAAAGAGGTCATGAAGAAGGATGATAAACTCATGAAACACTTATGTACTATGATCATGAACTCAACGAGGATGATTCACTCATTATGATGCACTTTTATTTTAATTTTACAATGCATTCAACATTTTAGGTTATCAAAAGAAAAATATTATTATATAACCCAAAATGTTGAATGCATTCAAGAATAAAAAGACATGGTGTGATGTGTATGAATCAACCAATACTCAATATGAAAATGATATGCCTAGTATGACTCAACATTTATGCTATTAGTTTAAAATTGACATTTTATCTCCAAATACATGTTACATACTCAAAATATAGAAAAAATAATTAGATTACTTTGATACTTTAGGAAAATGATTCATAATTCATGTTTTACATGTATAAACCAACCAAACCTCAATCTAATACATGATATGTCTTGTATTACAGAGCTCGTAACATGTTCGAAGCTAATCATTCTCATGTAGGAATCAACCACATCCCATTGAGATTCCCCTCAATCCAATATATAATGTTCTTTATTTTACTCAATGTGGTAGTTTTTAGTTTATAATTTATAACTTTGTTCAAAACACACATCACACACTCAAAACAAGTAAAACAAATTCATGTTGTTTTGGTACTATTGTAAAATAATCAATAAGTCGTTTGTGATATGTAGGAATCATCCAGACATTAATCTGACAAACAGTGTGTATGATATGACTCAAAGTGTGTGTTTCCAATTTAAAAAAGACATTTTAGGTCAAGACACACATCACATACTAAAAAAAAGAGAAAAAAACTAGGAATATATTTATGCTTTAGTTCAATGATCCACATGTAATTTTTTACATATAGGAATTTTCCACACCTCAATCCGATACACGATTTTCCCGGTATGACTCAAAGTTTCCATTATTAGTTTTAAATTGTAAATTTAGTTCAAAACATGTTTCACTCACAAAAATTGAGAAAATACACTCATATTGTCTTGATACTTTTGTAAAACAACTTATAAGTCATTTTCGACATGTAGAAATCAATCCCACATCTAACAGACACATGATGTGACCGGTATGACTCAAAGTGCATGTTTGTAGTTTAAATAGGCATTTTAGTAAAAAGAAACATGATATAATAAAAACTAATAAAACACATTCAAATTGTATTAATAAATTATAAAAATTACCCTTAATTCATTTGTGATGTATAGGAGTTATCCACTCATTAATTTGATGCATGATGTGACCGGTATGACTCAAAGTGTGTGTTTTTATTTAAAATTGGCATTTTAGTTCAAAACACACGTCGCATACTTAAAACTAAGAAAAAAATTTCAGATTTTTTTTATTCTTTAAAAAAATTATCTATAATTAGTTTTTTATGTATATTAATTATCCTCACCTCAATCCAACACATTATGTGCTTAGTATGACTCAAAATGTCAATTATCAGTTTAAGATCAGAAATTTTGTTTAAAACATATGTGACTCACTAAAACCCAAGAAAATTATCTAAGATTTTCTTGATACTTTTGGGAAATTATTCGTAAGTTAGTTGTGATGTATAGGAATTAGTATCACAACAAATTAAGACATGATGTAATCGACATGATTAAAATTATGTGTTTTCAGTTTAAATTAACATTTTAGTACCAAAGAAATGTGATAAACTTAGAATTTAGAAAACACATCTAGATTGTCTTTATAATTTTGAAATATTATCCATAAGTCATTTTTTATTTTTAATAATTATCCACACATCAATACGACACATGTTTTGACCGATATGACTCCAAGAATGTCTTTTTTTTTAAATTGAAATTTTAGATTAAAACACACATCACATTCTCAAAAATTAGAAAACACATTCGGTTTGTTTTTATAATTTAGGAAAATTATCCATGATTCATTTTTATATGTAGGAAATTGTCCTCACCTCAATCCGACACATGGTGTTCTTGGTATGGCTCAAAGTGTTTGTTATGAATTTGAAATTAACAATACAGTTAAAAACATGTATCACTCATTAAAAATGGTGAAAATGCTCTCATATGGTCTTGATACTTTATTAAAAAGATTCATAAAACATTTATCATGTGTAGGAATTAGTCTCACATAAATCTGACACATGATGTGAATAGTATGACTCAAAGTGCGTGTTTTTAGTTTAAATTTCTATTTTAGTAAAAAAGAAACATGACATACTCAAGACTGAAAAAACACATTCATATTGTCTTGAATCCTTGGGAAAATGATCCTTGTGTCATTTTTTGTGTGTAGGAATTATCCCCATGTCAATTTAATGCATTATGTGACTGATAAGACTCTAAGTGTATATTTTTATTTAAAATTTCCATTTTAGTTCAAATCAAACATCATATACTCAAAACCGAGAAAATGATAAATAATTAATTTGGGATGTGTAGGAATTATCTTTTCCTCAATCCAATGAACAATGTGCCTGGTATGAATCCAAGTGTCTATTATAAGTTCCAAATTGAAAATTTAGTCGAAAAAATACGTCGCTCACTAAAAACTAGGAAAAAATAGTCACATTGTCTTGATACTTTCGGGAAAATATTTATATGTCATTTTTGAGGTGTATGATTTAGTCTCCCATCACACCAACACACGATGTGACCGGTATTACTCAAAGTACAAGTTTTCAGTTTAAATTTAAATTTTACTAAAAAGGACACATGAAATACTCAAAACCAATTAAACACATTTATATTGTCTTGATACTTTATAAAAATGATCCATAAGTCATTTTTGATGTTTAAGAATTAACCTCACATTAACCTGATGCTTGGTGTGACTGGTACGACTCTTAGTGTGTCATTTTATTTAAAATCTACATTTTAGTTCAAAACAAATTTCACATACTCAAAATCATTAACTAACATTTGGGTTGTTTTGATACTTTAGGAAATTAATCACTAAGTGTTTTGTGACATGTAGGAATCATCATCACCTTAATCCGATACAATTTGTGCCCGGTATGACTAAAAGTGTCTGTTATCAGTTTAAAATTGGAAATTTAGTTCAAAACATGTGTCACTCACTAAAAAATGATAAAAAATGCTTATATTTTCTTGATACTTTAAGAAAATTATTCACAATTCATTTTTTAGGTGTATGAATTAGTCCAGTTTCAAACTGACACACGATGTGAATGGTATGACTCAAATTGTTTGATTTCAGTTTAAATTAAAATTTTATTAAAAAACACATGTGGAATACTAAAAACCAAGAAAATATGTTTGTATTGTCTTGATAATTTATGAAAATATCCTCAATTCATTTTTACTATGTATAAATCAACTACATTTCAATACAATGAACGTTATTTAAAATTGACATTTGATTAAAAACACACCTCACAAACTCAAAACTAATATAAAAAATTTATATTTATTTAATACATTAGTAAAATATCCCACAAGTCCTTTTTTATGTTTATTAATTAGCTCACCTCAATCTAATACATGGTCTGCTCGATTTGACTCAAAGTGTCTGTTATCTATTTAAAATTTATAATTTATTTCAAAACATGTGTCACTCATTGAAAACTAATAAAACACACTCTTATTGTTTTGATAATTTAAAAAAATGATTCATAAGTCATTTGTGATTTGTATAAATTAGTCTCACATCAAAAAGACACACAATGTGACTTGTATGAATCAAATTTTGCGTTTTTAGTTTAAATTGACATTTTTGGTAAAAATGACACATGACATACTCAAAATGGATAAAATGAATTCATATTATATTTAAAATTTAGTAAAACTATCCTTAATTTATTTTTTCTGTGTAGGAATCATATTCATGTCAATCTGATGCATGGTGAGACTTGTATGACCTAAAGTGTGTCTTTTTATTTAAAATTAACATTTTAGTTCAAAAAACATGTCGTATACTTAAAATTGAGAAAAAAATTAATTTTTTTGGTACTTTAGTAAAATGATCCATTTGTGATTTTTGATGTTTAGGAATCAACCTCACCTAAATATGATATATGGTGTGCCTGGTATGACTCAAAGTGTCCATTATTAGTTTATAATTGACAATTTAGTTCAAAACATGTGTCACTATTTTAAAACTAAGAAAACATGCTCAGATTTTCTTGATACTTTAGTACAATGATTCATAAGTTATTTGTGACATGGAGGAATTAGTATCATATAAAAAAACACATGATGTGACCTATATGAATCAAAGTGAAGGTTTTCAGTTTAGGTTGAAATTTTTGAAAAAAAGACACATGCCATACTCAAAAATGAGAAATCCCATTTGAATTGTCTTGATAATTATGGAAGATGATCATTAATTCGTTTTTAACTTGTAGGAATTATCTTCATGTTAATTTGATGCATGGTGTAATCGATATGACTCTAAGTTCATGACATTATTTAAAATTGACATTTTACTAATGTATTGTTTCATATTTATGTATAATTTATTTCTTTATAGTAGTACTAAAATAATAATTGTTTTATTATATAAGTGGATTCTTTTGCTTGATTTGGGGTGTATTGTTCATAATCTTATACAATGGTTGGGCTTTTTTTGAGAGGGGGTCTTGTTCCAAAGACAATTAAAAGAATTTATGTTTTTTAATGTTTGTGATAATACTTGATAATGTAATTCTACAAAATTTTATTTGAAATGTCTATAATATAGTGATTTTTTATTTTATTTTTGGTGTAGTTTATATTTAAATTATTTAATTAATTTTTCGTATACATGTGTATTTTTTTCTATAGTGTGCTAAAATTTTAACAACACACTATAGTTGTAGAAACATTATCAATGCTAAAAAAGTGCTAATAATGGACCCCCTTTACCAGAACTTTTCTAGAAATGATAAAATTAGAACAATTTTAACATCTCTTAGATCAATAGGTCCTTTTTAGCACGATAAAGAATTTTTATTGCGTTTTTAAAATCCAATTTTGTAGTATTACTTCAAGTAGTCCGTCATACTCCGATAATTAGAATTTGGAAGGGATCCACTCATGTTTTTTAAGTATTCAATTTTTAAGTCATTTGTTATTTGGTAGGATTAGTTTGGCTTGTTGGTGGAAGTAAGAAGCCACCAACTAGCTGTTGAAGGAAATTAGAACACCTTCATGGCTGCAGGTACCACCCACCAACCGGTGGGAATCTACCAACTGGTCGGTTGAGGGTCCAGAGGTACAAGAATTATAATTGTACCCACTAACCAGTTTTTGGTCCACCACAAGCCCCCCCCTAATAAAATTCCTAGGGGTATGATATTTCTTCCTTTACCCACCTTCCAGCCGATGAGGCCTAGAAATTTTCCAGCAGTCCCACTAGGCTTTTATTTTATAAAGGTGTTAATATTAATTTTTTTCTCTAAATGTTTTTTTAGATAATATAATTCAACTCCTTTTAAATTTATTTAAATTTTATTTATTTAGAGTCACCCTGGTGACATTATTGGTTCTCTCCCTCTCCTTAATGGAAAATGTTCATGCCCGTTGGAAGCTTAGATCATCATTGAGTGTAATATGGTTATTGGATCCCTTATAATATATTCCTTATCTTTCTCTCCATGAATTTAATTTTTATTGAGACTAGATCATTGGATCTGACATTGAAATAGTGAATTACATTTTTTTTCTTCAAATCTAGCTTCTCTAGGATCTGATCGCATTCTCTTTCTTCACCTATTAAGAAATAAATGACATGTTCATCATTCTTGATATAGGTGTCTTTATGCTATTGTTTATACCTTGGTGATCCTCATGTTTTTTGGATGTTTCACATTGGTTTTCAATATTGAAATTGGTTTTTATATTTCATTATGAGAATCATTACAAAAGAGTATTTATTTGAGAATTGGATTTTATGCACTAATTATGTTTGAAAAAATTCCGCAATGGTAGTTTTGAAATGGAAATGGGTTTTCAATCATTTTAATGGAGTGGAATTGCTATAGAAAATGTTTTATGAAAAATGTGGTAATGGATTTTAAATGTATTTTTCCTTTGATTTTTTTTGAATGATGTTCTGTTTTCATTGAATGAAATGACGATGCAATATCACATTGGGAGACCCTGGGGTATGAGGGAAAACTAGAACTATTCAAGCCCAAGTGGAGTTAGCTATCACTAGGGGAGGTTACCTTGATTCCATGGTTGTTAGGGTTATCCTTTCCTAGGTACCTAGGTTCCTAGACATTAGGATTCACTTATTTTGGATAGTGTATTAGGTTTTTATTAGTTTTATACACCCTCCTATCATGGGTTTCCATTGGTGATTTATGGATATAGGATGTGCATATATATTAATATGATTATTTTCTCATAGGATTATGATATGGATATTGATGCTTGAAAAAAAATTATCATATTTTAAACCATTCGATATGTAATTTTTTATACTCCTATTTTTATTTGAATATGGAATGATTTTGAATGGAATGACATGTTTTTGAAAAGAAAAACAAAGATTGATTTTTATATGTAAATTATTTATTTTAAAGGTGTTATAGAATTTTTTTAAAAAATAACTAATGGATTCACATGGATATAAATTTTATATATTCTTGGTGGTATCATATTTATCTTTGATTATCACATCCTACTTTTAAATTTGTGTGTTTTTAGCCTTGGTTTTAAAAGGTAAAGAAAAGGGAGGAGCATTATGTAGAGTAAGAATCTCCTAGACCGTGTTTTGTTTTTGGTGGGATGGGGTGGTGGTTACATATGGTCACATGGAGATGGACCCATAGTATGTCTTAGGTACCCTATTCATGATTTCCTTTTTTTTAATTGATACCTTGTTATATATATGTTGGTTGTGAAATTTATGGTTTGTTATTTTTACATATGATATATTCTATAATAATATTTTGTGTTTCTACCTTATTATATATATGTTGGGGGGGGGTAATTATTCCCATGTCTCTTTGGATGATACCCTAGTTCTTTTTTCTAGCCCATGGTGAGTGGGAATGCCCTTCGGGCCTTGTGAAATGCCAATTCAGGTGACATAAAGGGATCGTCAGGGTTAGTTTTTTACAAATTGGTATTAGAGGGATAAATTATTGTTGAATCATGTTATCATAGTTGTGTCTCACCATCTTGTGTATGTGGGCTGTTTGGTGGGAGTGTTCTTAGCCCACTCACTTTTATTATAAGCCTCATGTTATAATGGGAGCTTTTGGGTTTTCTATATTCACTTCTTATATCTTTATACTCTTGGATTCAATTATCTAAATTAAGTTAATGATAATGGAATTGAATTTTTTTATAATTAGTTTCCATCATATTATTTTATATATCATGGAACCTCCAACAAGAAAAATCTAGAATACTGGAGAAGAAGCTATAGAGCAAGCCTTGTACGGAAATCCTACAATTGAACTAGTTTTGGAGGAAAATATCATCCAAATGATCCACTTTATGGGCCGAGTCACTAACATTGAATTGAAATGAAAGGTGGAACATGATTCATAAGTCGTTAAGTAGCATCCCCCAGTCTTTCATTGTGATAACTGTCCACATGATGTATAAAACTAGATCGAGGGGATTGAGAGGATTTTACACTTTCTATAAACTCCAAAAGATTCTAAGGTTAGATTTTACACTTACATTCTTGAATGTTCAGGAAGGAATTGGTAGTGATCTATTGTGAAATTCAAGTTACATAATGATCTAACCCCGAACACCTTCTATAAATCCTTCAATCAAAATTTATATCTTATGAAAATGAGAGTGTTAAAGGAATTAGAGTTCATTAATTTGGATAAGGGTGTTTTTTCTATCATTAAGTATTCTATATAGTTTTTTGATTTTGTGATCCCATCTCTAAAGATTGTTTCAAATTATTATCTCAAGGTGTGGGGGTTCAAAATATCTCAAAAGGATGATATTCAACCAATTATGAATTATGTACCTACCCACCTATGCGGAGGTTGTGTAAAAGGCAGCTATGGATAAGGAGGAAATAGCTGGGAATACACGAATCTTTGAAGCACCAGTGATAATGTGAGGTAACTATAGTTCACTTTCTAGTGATAAAAGAAAGCAGGATGATTCATGCTAAGGTGGTGGTAGGAGTTCACTATGAACACTAGGGAAGATTCGAGTGGTCTATTACTCGTATGGGAAAAGGGACACCTAAAACATGATTATATTGTATAACCCTAGGAGTGTCACACATGTGGGAAATCCAGATATCATTAGCATTTTTTTATGATGAAATACAAAGGTAGTAAAGATAGATCCACTTTTACCAGTGGATCCCAGTTTTGATTTGAGAAAAAAATGTGGTGGGATCTCAAAACCATTATAAGTGTAACGCTTATGTTGTAAAAAATGTATTGGATGTGGCTAGATTTCTATATTCAATGGAGTTTGAATCATAGGATCTATAGGAATGTACACTGACCATGAGAGGTATGGTGTTTATGGAATCTTCTATGGTTTTAATTTTTTTTGATACTAGTGTAAATCATTCCTTTATATCATCCAAGATTATCGATATGCTTGTCGTGTATTCAGGTCTTATTCCCTTATTAATGAATCTTTCCACTCATTTGGGAAATAAGCCAGATCATAAATTTAAATGTCCTGAGTGTTGGGTGGTGATCTCTAACCACTAAATTATATGATACTTTTTAGTTCTTTATCTTGAGATATTTTATCTTATCATTGGAATATATGGAATTATTTTCCCTAAAGATTGTATTGAATTTTATTATAATCAACTATAGTTTCTTTTTTCTGAATGGAGTCCCTCATTTCTTCTATGGTGAGTGAGATCACATATAGAGGAAATTATCTCAGATTTATCCAAGTGATGAGATGATTGCCTTCTAGTTGTTAGAGTTGTTTCTTTTTCCATTGATCCACATCTTAGTGGTACTTTTTTAAATGGTGGTGAGTGGGTATCCCGACGTTTTCTAGATGATGTATTTGGGTTACTACCTCATCAGGAAGTTGAGTTCATTATAGAATTTATTATAGGTATTAAACCCATTTCATTACCTTTATACTAAATGAAATCCACTAAATTGAAATAATTAGAGGTTCATCTTGAGGATATTGATTGTAAGGGATTTATTTATCCTAGTATTTTACCTTGGGCATCGCTATCACTCCTTATAAAGAAGGTGAACAAGGGTATCTAACTTTGTTTCGATTATCAAAAAATCAACTGGGTGACATTGCATAAAAAATATCCATTTTCTAAGATTGGTAACCTTTTTGTTATCTAATGGGTGTTTAATGGTTTTTGAAAATTGATATGAGGTAGGGGTATCATCATTTGTGGGTATATGTGGAAGTTATTGCTAAGATGATGTTCAATATTAGGTATGGGAATTATGAGTGTCTGGTTATTTCATTTGTATGTAATAATTATCTAATGGTGTTTATGTATTTAATGAATTGAATCTTCCGTCGATTCTTGGATTATTTTATGGTTATATTTTTGAACAATATTCTTATTTATTTTGGATCAAAGTAGGATTATATTTACCATAGGAATATCATCCTTGGAATCTTGAGAAAGATTATTTTTTATGATAATCTGTCCAAATTTGAGTTTTTCATTCAATAGTTGAAATTTATTGGCCATGTGATTTCTGATTAAAGTGTCTTAGTTGACCCTAAAAAGATTTAGGTAGTGATTTTTTTGGAGAATCCTAGAAATGTGTTTGAGATCCAGAGTTTCTTGGGGTTAACGAGTTACTATATTCATTTTGTTCTGGACTTATATAAGTTTTCATCCCCTATGATGGAGTTAACCCATAAGGATATGGAGATAATTTGGAGTGATCAGTGACATATATATTTTGAGGTGTAAAAAGTGAGATTGATGTCAACTCTAATCTTAATTCTTTCTGAGTCGGGGGTTGATTATGATTTTTACTACAATGCATCATGTATTGGTTTGGGTTGTGTTCTGATGAAGGTGAGATATGTAGTATCTTATGACTCTCTTCAGTTATTAAATCATTAAAATAACAATACCATTCATGATATTGAGTTTAGATAGGTTTATAATATATTTAAACTTTAAGAGTTTAAATTATATATCCATTTTGAGGTATCTCATATTGATACATTAAAGATGGGTGGAGTACCTTGAGACCATTTATTTTGAGATCTATTACATCCCCTAAAAAGGTAATGTGGTCATAGACTCCTTGAGCATAAAATTACTGAACCGAGAAATTAAGGAATCAATGGAAGAGTTGTTCTTGATAAGCTTGATTTATGAGATGTGCTCAGATGAAAGGAGAGATGATATAAATTTATTTCTAGATTTTACTTGGTTAGGATAATTTATATTTGATCATATTTGACTTGTATAGGCTAAGTATTTATAATCTCAATATATTTGTAGGAATATTTTTAGTGGGGATACCTTGAGTGAGTGGTCTTGGTATCCTAATGATGTTTTTTACTTATGAGGTAGGATGTTTTTTGGGGTATACTTGAGGTAGGATTTGTTTTATAATGGGAATTAGTTGAGTTGATCTGCACACCCTAGAGATACAATGATTTACCATGACTTGAGACATCATTACCAGTGTATGGGAATGAGATGATCAATTGTGGGTTCTGTGTCTTGATTCCTGACATGTAAAAGTATTAAGGAATAACAACAAATTCCTTATTGTTTTCTAACTATTTACACATTATAGTATGGAAATGGGATGAGATATCTATATAATTTATTATTGTCCTACATCTACCCCTAGAGGTAAGGATGCGATATGGGTGCTTATTGATTGAATCAAAAAATTAGTGCATTTATTACCTACTAAGGAGTCGATGAAGGTTGATGATCTTAGGCACTTGTATGTGTGGGAGATTTTCTGACATCATGGAATTCCATCAAATATCATCAATGATAGATACACTCTCTATAAATCGTAATTATGTAGTGGATTGAAAATAAGTATGAGTTCTGAGTTTAAGTTGAGCACGTGTTATCATCCAAAGACAAATAGCCAAACTGAGCGAGCTATGAAGATTATTGAAGACACGATATGCGAACAAATTATTTAATTCAATATATTAGGGGAAAAACATCTCCACTTTCTGAGATTTTAATTTAAAAATATTTATTAGGATTTGATCCAGATGAATCCATTTTAGGATTTGTATGGGAGGCCATGCATATCAACTCTTTATTTTCAAGAGGTTGGAGAATGATCCTTTGTTATACTGAGCATTCCTTAGGTGAATAAAAATTTGATGGAATTTACTAGGAGGAGGTCAACTATAGCTCAAAGCCACTAGAAATCTTATGGTCACCATGCCATATTTTTTTAGACTTTGTGGTATATGTTTCATTTTTCTCAGAGCTTCAACTCAGTTGGGGAATAGATGTTTGGGGAAGTATGGAAATTTATTACATCATTATGTAAACTCATTTAAGGTTTTGGATCAATATAAGAATGTGGATTATCAATTATAATTTTCTTCTCATTTTAATTTTCTCCATAACATGTTTCACATTTACCAAATATATAACTAATATCCAATTACAAACCACATGGTCAAGTGGGAGGATGCTGATATTAAACCCTTGACCTCAATGATTGAAATAAATATTTAGATAGTGGACCAATAGGATAAGCTGTTTCATTGAAATATGATCCCATTGGTTCAATTGAGATGGTAGTTTGGTATGAAAAACTATGATACATGGGAGTTCCGGACCTTGATAATTTAGAAATGGCCTTATATTTTCTCAGGTTTGTAATCTTTAGCCTTTTAAGGCCAAGATGCTTTTATAGTGAAGAAAATTATCACACCCCAATACTCAAAATCAGGTATGAAACCTAACATGATTTTAAAATTTTGTTTTCTAGGTAATTTTAAATTTAATAGGATTTTTTTGGATTGTTGGTGGCTGTAGAAGGCCACTGACTAGCCAGTGGAGGGCACCGATTAGCTGGTGTAAGCTGGAATAACACCTGCATGGCTATTGGTGCCACCAAACAACTGGTAGAGGGCCTAGAGGTATAAGATTTTTTCTTATACACACATGAGATCTAGTGGACCTCATGAGTGTATTTTTATTTTTTCATGTACCCCCATCTGACTAGTGAGGCCAATTTACTTGCCAATGGCACCATTCAGAACGCAGTTTACTAAGGGGATGATATGAATTTTTTCCCAAAATGTTTTCATAACTCCCTTAATTCAACCCATTCGACACAAATTCATATTTTATTGGTTTCTATTCCCCTTAGTGACATTACTGGATATCTATATCTCTACAGTTTAAAATATTCATGCAGGTTTATTGTTTGAATCTCCATTGAGTGGAATCTGGTATATGGATCATTTATAATACATTTATTCTCTTATTTTACATGTGTTTTATGCCTCTATCCTATGCAATATCCCATGGAGATCCCTATTTTCTTATGATAATTTCCTTTGGTTTTGAATATTGAAATTGGATTTTATCTTTGGTTGCAATGAAAAGTGATTTCAAATGATATTTTTTTGAAAACTAGATATTATGAACTTAATGTGTTTGAAAAAAATACCTCAAATATGGATTTGAAATAGAAATGGGTTTTCAATAATGGGATCTATGTGGAACCTATATAGAAAATATTTTATGAAAAATGTGGGAATGGATTTGAATTTTATTTTTTATATAGAAAATATTTTTGAAACATGTTTTGTTTTGTTTGAATTTAATGATGATGTAATGGAATATTAGGAAATGTTGGTGTATGTGGGAAACCTACACATAAATGATCCCTAGAAGAGTTATCTATCACTAGGGGAGGTTCTCTTGATTCCATGGTTTCTAGGGGTATCCATTCTAAGGGTCCAAGGTTCCTAAACATTAGGATTCACTTATGTTGGATAGTGTCTCATGTTTTTCTTAATTGTGTACACTCTCATGTCATAGATTACCTTTAGTGATTTATGGATACATTATGTGCATTTATATTATATTATTAATTTCCCAATTTATTATTATATGGATATTTATGTTTGAAAATTTTTTATTCATCTGTTTATTTAATTGTATATGTAATATTCTACATTTATTTGTTTATTTGAATATGGAATTATTTTTAAAGGAATGGATTGTCTTTGAAAATAAAACAAAAAGCTGATTTTTTTACATGGAAATGATTTATTTTAAAAGTGTTTTAGAATCTAGTTATAAATAATAACTAATATATTCACATTTATTAACATTAGATATATTCATGGTGGTATCCTAAAGAGATTTAGTGTTCACACCCCACTTTTATTCTTTGGGTATTTATAGCGTTGGTTTTATAGGATATAGGTAAAGGGTAGTGCGTTATATATAATATTAATCTCCTAGATCGTATTTCCTTTATGGTGTGTTGGGATAATGGAGAATTATGGTCACATGGATATAGACCCATGGAATGTCTCGGGTTCCATGTTCTTGGTGGTATTTTTTTCATTTGCTTAGACCTTGTTAACTATATGTTAGATGTAACCTTTATGGTTTTTATAGTTTTTTTTGTTTTGACATATGATATTTTCTAGTTTATTATTTTTTACTCCATTTGTTTCTATCTTATCATATTTTAGTTGAGGGTGAAATAATTCCTATATTTCTTTGTATGATACACTGTTTCTTGTCACCAACCCATGGCGATCAGAAATGTGATTGAGCCTTATGGAAGTCTAATTCGGGTGACAGTATGGGTTGATAAGGGTTATTATATTACCCAATCATTCCAGTTTTATTATCATGTGATAATGATCTAAAAGAGTTTAAATATTCCAATTTTTTTAAACATTAAAAAAATTAATCGAAATGAATCATTTTAAGTTAGATAAAGTTTTAACTTATGAAACATTTTAAAAGGAAAAAATTTAGAATGGTAGAAATATGATCAAATGAATATATAAAGGATATCATAGTATGATATTTTTTTTGGAAGTGAAGTATGATACTCATTCTAATAATTCTATTATAGAGGATTTTATCTTGATCTGGCTCTCTTTTTTTAATTAACCCTAGTTTTGAGAAATCTATGAGGAAGAGAGGATAATCCCAAAGTGTTGGGTGTAATAACCAGACTCCAGTAACCCGAATTTGATGGATATCTTACTAAATTTTCATAGGATACAATATAATACATCTTGAAGTATTAAATAGTCAATATACTTATTATACCAGATACATTCTTGATTCTCACATTATATTTGAAAACATGAAATACATCTTATAATTATAGTGAGAACTTTATTATTTATTCAATTATATCTATAAAAAAATTCATATATATCTTATTAGTATCATGGGTAAAGAAAAATATAATAAATGGTGAGATAAAATAATTAATAATGGTAAACATGGGATATATAAATCAATGATCATAAGTGATCACAATAATAAGGATATCATAACATGGTCATAACTTGAGAAATACATGCACAATCAGTCAAATATCATTAATCATGAATCATAATATATATTTCTTTGATAAAATACATAATAAATAAGAGTGTAGAATCATCAATAATCAATCATGATCCATGATAAAATATCATTTCCATACTAAATAAGTTTTTGGAATACAAATATGCATAGAAAATCATTTCCTTAGTCAAGGATCACTTACAAAACTATAATAGTGTATTGGGTTCACTCCCTATTCTATAATTTCTTTAGTCAAGGTTCACTTCCAATACTATCATAGTGGACATTGACCCTTATTTAACTGGGTACACTCCCTATTCAAATCATAATTCTCATGATATATCATTCTTAACCCAATGCATTAGAGGGAAATAACGAACCCAACCATCTCTAGGTTATAAATTAACAATATTTACTTGGTCTATAATAGAACTATCTATAATTTTTTATAACAAAACTAGCCTTTCTTATTTTATAACTTAACCACCATTCACATAATTAAAACAATATATGCGTGTTCCAAAAAAACATAAAACATTCACCATATCTTCATAAAAACCCCATGGATAATAAATTGTTTTTATAAAAATTGTATCATTTTAATAATAAATCATATAGGGAAAGAATAAATATGATATTATTGGATCTCATCCCAAGTAAAGAATATGTAACATCAAAGTATTTTATCAAATATGAAAAATTCCTTCAAAAGATCACTAGAATATTTCTTCTAAAAAATAAATTTTTAGTTTTTAAATAAGTTATTGTAAATATAAAATTTATAAAATAGAATAGAAAAAATTTTCATTGAAAATAACCATATAAAATTGTAAATAAAGTTTCAAAGAAAATAATGGACATGATGACATGAAATTCCATTCATACTGTATACGTTAAAATAAAACATTCCTTTCACACTATTGTAAAAAGTAAAAAAAGGCTTGTTCAGAAATCATTTATATAAAAATATTAATTTTTAATATTTATAAATAAATTAAAATATAATTAAAATGAAAATTTTAAAACCATTCAATTATATAAAATAACTTCCGTAAAATAATTTTGAATAGCATGGACATAGAAGACAAATTTCATCAACGAAAGAGAAAATAAGGTCATATTTTCCTTAAGAACATTTTCGTGATCATTTTAATTAACAAGGAGAGAAAATGTTTATAATAAATAAAAATTCTAGTAATAAAAATAGTGGAATAAAATATATCAGGTTTAAAGGATGAGCTATATATATTTTATTTCAAGGGAAATTTTGCGTAGACAATCCCGAAAGGAAATGATATTGTAACATAAAACCTTACTACTTAGGTACTCTTTGAATCAAAACATCAGGAAAGAGACAAACTTAAATGGATTTTAAATCCATATTTTATTTATGATAATTATCATAAAATACCTTCATGGTCAATATATACACCACACAAAAGAGACAAGTAGTGAATATTAATTTAGGTCTCATGGAAATAAAAGTGAGACAAGAAACCCTTACCTTAAGCCTCATCTTTCTTTCTATGGGTTCAAAACTTCAGAATGTTAAATATTTATTTATTATAAATATATTTCTGAACCATATTCATATATATCATACCACACATGATTTAATTATAACATCTTATCACATTTTTATTAATAATTATTTATTAAAATCACTATTTTTGGTGATAACTATTTCATTTTTCATGTATGTTTTGGTTAAGTAGTTATGATCCATGTACATTGTTCATGGTTACGCAGTCTCTATAATTTTAATTATTTTATAATTATCTTATGTAATCATTATATATAATTTTATAACTATTCATATAAATTGGTGATGAAAAATGAATCACTTCATGGAGACAAAAATACTTATATACACATGATTGATGGTAACACTTTTAGATGGATGGAAAGAAAGAAAGGTAAATAACAACCCACCATTAAAGAATAATTATTATATCATAAATACCTTTTATATTCATCAAATATATCCAAATTACAATCCATGTAAATTATAAATGAAAAATTAAATATATCTCTTTGTGGAGGTGGTAATCCACATTTATGAAAAAGCGATATTATCATTTTTCAACAATTGGTAAGGTACTAATTTATATAATATTTTATAATTATAGAATCAAAATTATTAAATAAATATCATATATAAATATTAAATTCATAATAATAATGAATCATTAAATATGGTAATTTAAAATGAATCATACCACTACACGGAGGTGGTAGTCCACATATACACCTGAGGGATACTTTCCTTTGTCATTTGATAGAAAAGAGATAAAAAATGGTTGTACCATAATAATAATAACATCTAAGTATATTTATTATTAAATATTTTTCATGTTAATATGGATACAAATAATTTATAATAAGTATAATAAGAAATAAACTTTGAAATATTCAGGTAAACCAATTACCTCTTCTTTGAGAGGCCTCCTTTGGATTACACATTAGGCCATCGTAGAATGGTCTTAAGGTAATAATAAAAGCTCTATGATTAATGGAAGTAATATAATAAGCTATAAATTTAGGTATTTTATTATATATACTGCTCAAACTTAGTGAATAATGGATAAGAGGAGGTTCCCTTCCATAAGTGAGCTAAAAGACACACATGGAAATATATAAATGATTTAGATATAATATATATCATAATATTGGAAAGTGTAATCGAATGACTATAACTTTTAATTTAGGAAACTATAAAGTATAAATACCTTGAACTAATAAAATTTAGACGTGTTTAAGTAACATTTGAAACCATATCTTTAAGTTTACCCTCATCATTAACTTTTTTAACCTTAATAGTGGCACCCCCATCTTGCCTTTAAGGGTCATAAATTTACATCTAAGGTGAAAAGTGACTCAAAAATGTTCTTGGGATGAAATTTTTGACCATTTATAATCCTTATTTTCCCGTTTAATTTTTTTTATTTTAATATCTTTTTATACAATATTTTTTATCAGAAATTACCAAGAAATCATTTTTGGACAATTATTTTAATTTGACTTCAAAGACATCAAGAAAATAATGTAATAAGAATATAAAGAAATTTAACATAATTTATAATTTATAAATAACTATTAAATTATTTTAATATCACAATTCATTAAAAACATATTAATTTTAATGTTTTTAAAATCATTTACCATGATTTTTCTACTCCTTGCATAAGTACTGTATCGACATTGCGCAAGTGTTTAAGATAATTATATCATCACCAAAAAATAAAAATAAATTAACATAAAAAATAATTTATTTATGTTTAAAATAACATTTTTTATTCATTCATAACTTCTTTTTCATCCCAATGACAGCTTATAAGAGATATGAAACTCAATAACGTGACATTTTGTATTTGTCCTTTTCTTAAAATAATATAAATGTTATAATTGAAGGAAATTAGATTAAAATTTATATATTTTCATATATATTGGATGAATTTTGTTAAATTTTTTTTATTAAATTTGATAAAGTGAAGTTTTAAGGAGATTTTTAAGCCTTATGTCATTATTTTAACCATTTTTTTTTCATGTTTGACCTTTACCGATGTGAGAAATATTTACCATAGTTACTATTCCTAATAAATAAAAATAAAAGGTCCATATTTACCATATTTGAAACTAATAATTCATAAAATGGAAAATATGTTTTAGTATTAAATTTATATAATTAACAAAAACTAATTTTAATACAAATGTGTATAATACAATGAAAAACTATTTTTAGAAAAGTGTGTTTTTAAGAATAAAAACGAACTTATACCAAGATAAAATATAATTTATATATATATAGAATTATTTAGATTACGTTTAATAAAATGGAACTTATTTTACTTAAAACAAATCCAAAATAAATTAAACTTTTAAATTACTTGATTTAAAGAAACTAAAAGACATTTTTACAAAAATCGGTATTTATCATTATTCTATGAAAAATAATTATTTTTAGAAAAATCCCAAAAATTCACCCAATAATTATATTTAAATTTTAATTTAAAAAATTGTATTTATTCCATAAATAAAATATCTAAAACTTTTAAAAATTAATTATAACATTCATGCACAAAATGCAATAAAAACCATTTTTGAAGAAAAAATATTTTTAAAGCATAAAATGATTTTACTGAAAATTGAGTATATATTTATTTTTCTTTAAAAGATAAATTTTCATAATATAAAACCTTTATACATATTTTTCATAATGTGGTTATTTCTATTTATACCAAAAATTTAAATGCTAATTTATAGGGGTCATAATTAAATAATAAATTGTTATAGTATATCATAGTTGGATTAAAGCTCAGTGTTGCATGTTAAGAAAGATGCTGAGCGTATTATTATTCTAAAATAATTTTTTTCAGTGGTAAATTCTCCTCCCTTTAAATAAATTTCATACTCAAAGTGTTTATCTCAGAAATAAAAGGTTTAATATTTGAAAATACCTTTATGGAGAACCCACATCATTAAAAGGTTAAATAAAAATTACTTTGAAAAAGTGCAGTGAGAAACATAAAAGATAACTAAAATAATATACAACCAGGTTCCCAGATAATTATAACATTATTGGGTAGTGAAAACATGGAAAATTATAAGAAAAATAAAATTATCCGATTAATAGATGTTGATATAGATCGTGACCATGATAAAGTTAATGACGTCAAAAAAATAAATCTGTAAGTGATAAAGAAGACCATAAATTCAACATAAACCAAGGTAAAAGGATAATTATTTTATTTAAATATCCTTTTCTATATTTGAGTGTCTATTTTACTATCAATATAGAGAAGTTGAGAAAAATAATTAATTGATTTAATTCCATTTCAGAAGCACAATTTCATCATTTGGTTATGGTTTGATCAATTTATAATACTATCTCATCTCTTACTCTAAGAAATGAATATTAAAGATCAAATTTTCATGCCTGGAGAACTAAATTAACATTTGAAATATCATCATATCCAAAAAATAATGATAAGTCATTCCTTTTGTCTCTAAATATTTACCAAAACCAAAATGGCTAGCACAAGTTATCAAATATGGATTAATATTCATATGATAAAATTACACTTTAGTATCTAGAACCACAAAAATAACACCCAAAGTTCAAAATAAATAATTCCATAAATATTTATCCTTAATAATTCTCCAAAATGTGTATCACCAAACAAAAAAACACAAAAATATGAAAGATTTCATAAGATATTTTTTTTCTTCTATCAACATTATAATTTATCTAAAAAACATAAAGTATCTCATACTATCAGATACCAAAAATATGAATACGAAGATCATATATTCTCTTTAAACAAGGAAATACTTTCCCAAAACAACCCAAATCATTATAAAACCACAATAAAATATTACATACTTCTTTAAATTAACTCAATATTAATTACTTTAATAATGTTTATCATAATATTATAATGTTCCCAATCTAGTGTACATATTGAAAAACATAAAATTATTCATTTAGTCGCCAAATCAAATTTTAATCCAATGGTTATCTATACAATAAAATATATATTCCCAAAATAAGACAACCATTTTATCCATATAATCCATATTAACAAAAAATATCAAATTAAACCTAAAGGTTACCAATACCTTTCATCTTATGTATATAAAATATAAAATCATTCTTCCAAAAATAAACCTTTAACTAAAATATATTCAAAACCAAAGAGAGGAATTCCTTTAAACAACTCCTAAAATATCCTTAATCATATTAAACATCCATCATATTAAATCTAAAAGGGGTATCTTTGACTTTATGCTTATGAGAAACCATATACTTATCAACCCATGGCACTTTAGGTTTACCCCATATCACTATGGAATATCATAGGTCACAATATGTTATATCCTTTCATTAATATTAATGTTTCATAAAGAAAATGAGAATTTACCCTACCATATCCCTTGGGAGTTTCTATATATGTGTGTAGTTTTAGGCTCACTCATCAAGCATTTATGACGACCGAGATAATAAAAAATGTTACCCATTTATAGTTGTTACCCCTAGGTGCATTTGCCGCACAACCAAATCCACTTGATTGTATCCCAAAATAGATATATTTTATAAGGAATCCATAAAATATCTTCTTTACCAAATCTTTATGATATTACCCTATACTTATAATTATCCCTAGAATCTATCATAGTGTTCTGTTATCTAATCTATGTTTTCCTAAATATAATTCCAAAGGGTCCTACTAAACTTCCTCTGATTCCTACTTTAATAACCCGACTCTAGTAACCCAAATCCAATATTTATATTACTATATTAGCACAAGATACAAGTTATTTCATCTTAAAAGATCAAATATTTTAGTATTCTTGGGAGTCTATATACATAAATAATTCTCTCATTACATTTGAAAACATTAAATTAACCGTGAAATTATGGTGATAACTTTAATATTTTATCTAGTATATCCATGGAATCATTTATAGATCCATTTTTGGTTTCCTAGGGAACTAAAACCATAATAAAGGGTGTTATGATATGCTAAATAACAGTAAATATAGGTTATATCAGTCAATGATAATAAAATAGTATAAATATAAGGGTATGGGAACATGATTCTAACATGAGAAAGTCATTCCTAATCATTCAATGTTCTTTAAACATGAATCATGGAATATGTTTTTGTATTAAAATACATAATATATAAGTGTGTGTAATCATGAATAATAAATCATGATCCATGAGAACATTTCATAATAATAATAAATAAGTTTTTGGAAAAAACATAAGTATAGAAAATCATTTCCTTAGTCATGTCTCAGAACTAAAACTATCATTGTTGTCAAGGTTCACTCCACATTCCATCATTTCCTTAGTCAAGTTTCACTCATAAGACTACCATAGTGGAAATAGTCCCTTACTAAACAAAGTTAACCCACATTATAGTCCTTATTATCTCATGAGATATTATTCTTTACCAAATGGATTAGAGGGATATAATGGACCCACCCATATCTGGTTTATAACATAACCACATGTACTTAGTTTATAACGGAACTGAAAATCCATGGTTTATGACATAAGTACCCATACTTTTTTTATAACTTAACCACCCATCACATAATGAAAACCATACATATGTATACCACATGATCATATAACATTCATTATATCATCATAACATAACTCATGGAAAATAAATGTGTTTCAGAAATATCTCATCATCACAATCATAATCCATACAAAGAAAGAATAAAGATATTATTATTAGATCATATCCCCATTAAATCATAAGTAACATCAATGGATGTTATCATAGTTTAAGAATGACATTAAAATATCACTAGAATTCTTATTGAGGAAAATACCCTTTTTTATTTTGAAATTAGTTTTTTAAAATAAAAAAATTTAGAAATACCATGGGAAAAAATTTTATTTGGAAAGAACCATGGAAATTTTTAAAATTCTTTTCAAAGTAAATAACATACATGACAGAGAGAAAATCCATTCATGTCATATACATTAAAAAGAACATTATTTTCACACTTTTTAAAAAAAGTCAAAATTGACTTGTTCAGAAAAAATTTATTTAATAATAATCCTTTTAAACATTTATAAACAAATTAAAATTTAATAAAAATTAAACTTTTAATAAAATTAAATTATAGGTAAAACCTTATATAAAAAGGTTTTGAAGAGTATATACATGGAAGAAAAGTATTGTTGACCAACGAAGAAATATGGGTGGATTTTATTTAAAAACATTTTCCTTGTCTTTTTAGGTACTATAGAAAGAAAAATAGTAATAATACAAAGAAAATCCAAGAATAACCACAATATATGAAAATATATTTCTTAAAGTATAAGATCTATATAATTACCTTTAATTCACTACTGGAAAAATACATTATACCAACGGTTTGGAACCGTTGGTATAAGCCCTCAAAATGTTGGTATAGGCTATACCAACGGTTTGGAGGACCGTTGGCAAGTAAGCCGTGACAATAGGTCTATACCAACAGTTTTGGGAAAACCGTTGGTATATACCTATACCAACGGTTTTGAAAACTGTTGGTAAAAGTAATATGAAAACCTATACCAACGGTTCTCAAAACCGTCGGTATATGTATTTCAAAAAAAAAAACATTCAGTGGGATTTGATCCCAGGACCTCTAGTTTATGATTGAATGACTTAACCACTAACCTAACATGACTTTTTTTAACATAATTTCATAAATATACATATGTATTGTTATAATAATTTTAAATTTTGATTTATATAATGTTCTCGGTAAGAAGATTCGATAAAAAATCGAAGGACCTATACCAACGGTTTTGGACAAACCGTTGGTATAGGGGGGACCTATACCAACGGTTTGGCCAAACCATTGGTATAGGGTATATATAATGGACCTATACCAACAGTTTGGCCAAAACCGTTGGTATAGGTCCAAATTAATGAACTATACCAACGGTTTGGCCAAAACCGTTGGTAAAAGTCATATTTCCAGTAGTGATGTAAATTTAGTATAAATAATTCCAAAAAGAAATGAGTTTGTAATATAAATCCTTACTGCTTTGGTAATATCTGAATCAAAACATCATGAAATGTAGTACCTTATATGTATTTTTAAATCCCCATAATTTTCATTATAATCATTATAAAACAAATTCATTTATATTATATGAACCATTCAAAAAAACAAGTTGTGAATATGGAATACGTATCATAAAAATAAAAGTTAGAGGAGAAATCCTTACCTCAAGTCTCGTACTACTTCATAAGGGTTAATGTCTCATGTATAACAAATATATATTTATTATAAATATATTATAGAACCATATTAAGACATATAATACCATATATGATTTATTTATGACATCTTATCATCAATTTGTTAATAATTATTTATTAAAGTCACTGTTACAGGTGATAATTATTTTTTTTTTCTTGAATGTTTTGGTTTAGTAGTTCAAATACATGTACATTGATCATGATTTTATCTTATCCAAAATTTTAATCATGTAATTATTATCATATATATCCATTATATACACTTTTACAACAATTCATATAAAGTTGTGATAATAATAGAATCACTTCATGAAGACGATAATTCATACGTACACATAAGTCAAGTTTCCAATTTTTGATGGATGAAAAAAATAAAGGTAAATAATAATTCAACTTTATAGAGTCATTTTTATATAATAAATATAATAAATAATCATTAAATCTATCCTTATTTCCGTATATGTAAAGATGAATTGAAAAATGAATCACATCGGTTTATGGAGGTGGTAGTCTACACATATACACGAGTGAAATCTATATTTTACAAATGATGGAAAGGTAAGAAGGTATATAAGATATTATAGTTATATAATAATAATTATTTCATAAATATAATATATAAAAGTTAAATCCATCATAATTATCAACCCTTAACGATGGTGATGGAAAATGAATTATATTACTACGTGGAGACAATAGTCCAAAAGTATACACGAGCAATACTTCTGTATCCCATTTGATGGAAAGGAGGTGAAAATGGTTATTTAATAGTGATAATAAAATTTTAGTATATTTATGATACTGTATAAATCATTTAAATATTTATTTAATATATTTATAGGATTTAGATGAAGAAACTAACTTTGAAAGAGTCAGGTAAGAAGAAAACCTCTTCTTTGAGAGACATCCCTTGTATTACACCTTGAGCATTCTTAGGATGGTGTTAAGGGAAGAAAATAATATATTAAATGAATGGAATGAATCCATGAAGGTATTATATTAGGGATTATTAGATATAAATTTCTCAAAATTTGTTAATAAATGAGAAGAAGAGGTGCCCTTTTATAAGTGAGGTAAAAGATACACTTGGAATTTATGAAAATATATAAGTATCATGTAAATTATAATCACGTAAAGTTGAGAAAAATGGGCATAATTTAAAATTTAAGACATGATAAGGTAAAAATACCATCAAACAATAAAATATTCACGTTTTTATGTAACATTTTAAATCTTATCTTTTGGTCTAACCCCCTCATTATCCATTTTTTAAGCTTAACTTTGGAAACACATTTTTTAGCTCCTAAGGGACATAAATTTATTTCTAAGGTGAAAAGTGGCTCAGAAATGGTATATGAATGAAATTTTATACCATTTACCATCCCTATTTTCTTTTTTTCTTTTTTTCTTTTTTTTTTAATCATTTAATAAAATTTTATCATAAAATATCATTAATATCATTTATAGACTATTAAATTAATTTGACTTTAATGAAATTAATAAAAAAATGTAATTATAATATAAAAAAATGTAACATAATTTATAATTTATAATTACTAATTAAATTTATGTAATACTATAATTCATCCAAAAAATATTAATTTTATTATTTTAAAATTATTTACCTTGATTTTTTTACTGCTTGCACAAGGAGTGTATAGACGTTGCATAAGTGTTTAAGGTAATTATATCATCACTAAAAAATAAAAATTAATTACTATAAAAACTATTTCATTTGTTTTCAAAATAACCTTTTATGTTCATTCATAACCTATTTTTATCCCTATGAAAAGATTTTATATAATTTAAAATCAATAGTGAGATTTTGTATTTATCACTTTCATAATATAATATAAATGTTATAATCAAATAAAATTGGAAATAAATTTCCATTTTTTCATATACAGGGAAAATTTGGTCGAAAACCACTCATAAAATAGGATTAAGAAACATTTTTTGAAGATTTTTAGGCCTTATCTCATAGTTCAAACAATGTTTTACAATTACTGAGGTAATAAATATTTACCACGATAACAATTCATAATGACTATAAATAAAAGGGACCTGTTTAAAAAATTTTAAAAACATGATTAAAAATATGAAATTAATTTTTAACTATTCAATTTATAAATTTTTATAAAATTATTTTAATATAAATGCGTAAAACTCAATGAAAATATTTTTTAGAAAAACTTGTCTATAAGTATACCAAAATAAAATATAATGGTGATTTATATGAAATTATTTAAATTATTTTTAATATTTTTTTCTTATTTTAATTTAAAATAAAATCTAAAATAGAATGTTACTTTCAAAATACTGGATTAGAATTAACAAAATGACAGTTTTATAAAAATAGGTATTTTCATTATTCATTAAAAAAATTAAGAAAAATCCAAAAATTCTCTCTATTTTATTATTGACTTGTCTATTTTAAAAATTATATTCATTCCATAAAATAAAATTTCTTAAAATAGTATAAATTAATTATAACTTCCATGCAAATAATGCAATAAAAACCATTTTTGAAGAAAACATATTTTTAAATAATAAAATGGTTTTACTGAAAGATGAGTTTATATTTATTATTAAGAAATAAATATATTTTTATTATATATAACCTTTATACATTTTTTTCATAATTTTTCAATTCTTATTTATATATCTAATTTAATGATAAGGCTATACTGGACACAATTAAATAACAATATATTTTATAGTATATCTCCTTTTTCTTAAACTTGGTGTTGCGGGTTAAGAAAGATATTAAGCATAGAATTATTTTAAGATAAATTTATGGGTTTATAAATAGTCAAATTCATATTTTAAATGGACAATTTAATAGTTTTGATCATATTTTATGCTTCTTAGTGATTGCTATCAAGAACATGTGAAAGATCTTATATAGATTTAGATCATCATAGAGAAAGTAGGTCGTTCATCATTTATATTATTTAGTCTAATATAAGTATAGTTTCAAGTGGATTTTTGGGTTTTTGATATTTCTTTCCTCTGTATTTGAATAATTGTTATCCCTATAAAAACCCATCGGTAGTATTAGATCCACAATCACCTTGTTTGGATTTAATTATTAAAGGCATGAAAAACTATAAAACATGACAATTTCTAAACCCGCAATATAGCTTTGTTTAAAATAGGAAAGGTTCTTGAAATTTTTTAAACCATAGTATAAATGTTATATAAAATAGTCATGTTCTAATAAAAGTTATAATACTATGAATTGGTTTAAGAGAAACATCCATATAAAAGTTATGTGAAAATAGCATGATTTTTTTGATATCACTATAATGTGTTCAATAAATCACTATATCATGGCGAACTTCACATTGATAAAAGAAATAATCAGGGTTTATATTGACCATTAATTACCCAAAATGGCTTGGTTTTTGTGGAAATAATTATAGTTTTCTTTAAATAAGATTTCATAATACCTGTATAACAAAGCTTGGTCCCCCATAATGTATTTTTTCCAAAACGACCATGATTAACATATAAAAAACCATAGTTATCCCCATGGAAAGAGTTTTACATGGGGCATCACTACACTTTAGTCTATATCCAAAGTGTCTTGGTTATAGGGAAAATGGTTGTCATGATTCTCAATGGAAAGAGTTGTCACCCAAGCGTCACTACGCCATGGTGTATATAAAAAACAAGTGTGATGAGTATAATTTTAAATAAAAAAATATATTTTGTTAAAATTATAAAAAACCATTATCGGTGTGGGTCCTTTGGACCCACATTGAATCTGAGGTGGGTCTTTAAATTGTACAAATTGTTTTTAGAAGATGTGATCTAGGATTAATGTTTTTTTATATATTGAATAATTTATAAAGTGTGTATAAATTATTAAATAATAAGCACCGTAAAAGTGTATATATTGATATATGAATTAGATATAATTGAGAATATAAAATGATAATAATATAAGGCCTTTTTTAGAAATATATGATGTTCAGTTTGTGTAAAGTGTTTACATAAAATATAAAATTCTTATATTATTATAAAAGTTTTCATGAATACTAGTTATTTCATAATAAGAAAGTGCTCATATTAGATACATTGTAAACTAAAAAAAATAAAATATTTAATATTAGAATAAATTTGTAATGTTATATTTATTTATGTTATGTAATTTTCATATATCAGGCTTAAATTATAATTTTTTTAGAAATAATTTATTTATAAAATGTCCATAAATATTTATTTCTTGTATATATTTATAAATTATTAACTTATTTAGTTCATTTTTTATTTTATTCCTAGATATAAAGTGTAATATTATGAATTAGTGTATGGTTTAGTCTAAAAGTGTTTAAACCGATCCTTTAAATTACCATACATATGATTAAAGAGTTATATGATAGGTATGATAATTGATTTTGATTTCTTTTACCTTGAATTTGACTTATTCTAAAGTTATCCAATTAAATTTAAAAGTTCATTATAGTTTAAACTTATTAGGTTTTAGAAATGTGAGGAAATTGAAGTATATATTAAGGAAAATAACCATTGGAAGAGGGACTTTGGGTCGGACTGCTCATTGGAATGTGATCTTAGGTCCTATCTATAAAATTGAGGGTTGTATGCTTATCACTCCATAATTACTTTTTTGATAATTATTGATTTTATATGATACTAAGACTTTACATGAATTTTTTTTACATACCTTATGCATGGGATGCATTTGGATGAGTATAAATATAGTTAGAGTTTATTTTTGGTTAGTAACACAAGCTATGGATTATGTAAAGAGAAATACATCAATATAGTTTGAACATATTGATTAGGTGGAAGGAATAGTGATTAAAAAGCTAA
This sequence comes from Viscum album, assembly GCA_963277665.1. Taxonomy (NCBI): domain Eukaryota; kingdom Viridiplantae; phylum Streptophyta; class Magnoliopsida; order Santalales; family Viscaceae; genus Viscum; species Viscum album. The sequence goes on from OY728121.1 coordinate 1,379,105,216, forward strand.
ATAATATGAATTATATATACATTTAAAGAGAATACATGAGATAATTTGGAGAGATATTTAAATCCCTATAAATCACCGAGGGTTATAATTCTTCCACAGTGACACTTTTGAAGAAGTAACTTATTCAACAGGGTAGGTAAATTTTAATATTATGAACTCTAATATTGTATTGTGTATGGTAAGAGGGTTATAAGTTACCCTAATAATATTTGGTGCTCAAATTCGAAATATTCCCTGGGATACTCTTATCTTGGAAACCATATGAGTCATGATACCAGAGTAATAGAGTTATGATTATCCATATGATGAATTTTCCAAGGAGTTGTTCGCTCAACTATCCAAAAGTCATAAATGATATGACTATAATGATGGTCAAAATATATATCTAAGTGATTATATGAACACTAAAATAATTCATTGTATTGTGAAATATAGATATTGGCCAATAATAGACATGATGGATTTATAAAGGGCTAATAATTTTAGTGGTAGTATATTTAATAAAATTCTTTATTAAATGAAAGTAAAATATGATGCTCATGTAATAAATGATTCCAGTGTAGAAAAAATGGAATCATCATCATCAAAAATATAAATTTTTTATCAATACTTGGGAAATAGACTTTTAATATAAGATTCCGTCAGTACAGGTATAGAAACATAAGAGTGATTCTTAATTAAGAAGGTAAAATTCATTGCCTTTGAGAAACCCCATCTTGAATAGACAATTATTGAAGGAATTCAACACATAAATCTAGATGATTTTGAGAATAATACATGGATTAACTTAAGGTTTTAAATGTATTTAGTGAAAAATAACCTAAGAAACTTTATTCCTCTATCATATATTCAAAATATTCAGTATTTAATAACATAGAGATACACGAGGTTTCCTTTATGTATTGATCTAGACATGAAATTTATTTTTTAATCATTATTATAATAGTTTGTAAAATATGAATGAGTTTGAAACATTTTTACCCAATCACTTATAATTGTTGAGGATATTTGAGAAATTCATCAGAATCTTGTTCTATGTTGACAATACATTTTGGGTAAATTTTACATTGGAAGAAGAAAATTAGATGGTGCATTTTTCAATATTGGTCATTGAAACCTAAAGGTGGTGTTAGAAATAGGATAAGTGTTTCCAGATTTTATGGAATTATCAAAAATACTTGAAGTTGTTTATAAAACTCTATGGAGTGTACAAATTAGTTAATAATATTATATGAACAATTACACAATTTTGAAGGGTATTAGATTCCATATATATATATATATTTAAAAAAATTATAAATACACAAGAGATAAAAAATCCAGGTAATAATTGATATGGATTTTATTTTTCATTCAAATAACTTTAAATGGTTTATACTACGGATATTTGGATTAAAAGGTGTATTTCAATATCTAACAGATCTAGATAAAGGATTCATATTTCTAGTTCTCTTATATGATAAGGGGAGTTATTTGTATATGGAGATCTCATAAAAATAAAAGATAATGGTTTTAAGACACATGATTTAATTTTCATCAAATTCTACTACATATTTTGAGAATAATAGAAGGAAAAATATATTTTATCTAGGAAAAAATACTTTATCCAACATGTTTGTCAAAATATGAAGGAAAGAGTTCCCAAAACCCAAGAATGGAATAGTTTAAAAAATAAAATATTCTTTTCCGAATTTTTCTTTAAAAAAATATAATACCACATTAGATATGAATTCTAAATGATTCTTTTTAAAATATTCACACAAAAGGAACTATGTACTATTTTATTACATAAAGGAGTTTTTTTATCTTATCATGATATTCTAGAAAAAAATTCAATTCTTTGAGGTTGGTGGGAGTATTCTTGGACATACTGAAGTACTAAGTGTAATAAATAAAATATAAAAATATAAAAATTCAATGTGATAGTCACTTTATATCATAAAATATTTTAGCATGTGATGTTAATTAATGATATTAATATAAAGAGTTTTATATTGTTAGCAAAGATATCTAAAGAAAATTTTTAATGGAAATGTTATAAGATAATAATGATCAACGTTGAAAAACATTTAAGTCAACAAAAAATTTAATAACATTGTAACATTTAATATTGCGAAGAAAATGATTTTGAATACTATGTTCAAATATTTGAGCATTAGGAATATAATTCCTAAGCCTCACCATTATTTAAATAATCTTTCTTTATATATGCTACTCACTATATGTGTTTAGGGGGAAGGTTTTATCATATGGTTACATAGATATTTGAATGAATTACAAAGATACGTATCAAGTTTAAAAAAACCCTAAAAGTATAGTGTACATTAGGACATGCATACTATCTATCATATGATATATTATTAGATAAGTGATTGTTTATAGTATTTTTTGTGTTCCTAAATGAGTTTATGAATATAAAATGTGTCATGTTATATAAAAGTAAGTCTTCAATTTATCATTATTTTATATTGGATACATTTTTCTCATAAAGTGAAATTATAATTGGCCACTCAAAGTATGACTTTTAGTTTTCCTTTTTAATGTCCCTATCTTAGTTAACTATAAATAGTTACTGGGTCGAGTTACTACTTGACCTCGGGCATCTCTCCCAATATGCTAGAGGATTCTAAAAAGAATTAGGGGTCAAAGGTGATACTGTGGGGAGACTATACCCCCATATTTGAGTGTGTAGTAATAAATAATATCCAAAAATCATTACTGAACAATAATAAACATCATAGTATGTGAAAGTAATAAAATACAACATGCTATATCAAATGTGAATTCATTAGTTACATAGTCATAAAAACCCACTAGCGGACCATATATACAAAAAAAATAAAATAATAAAAGAAATAAAGACTTTACTATTATCAACGAACCTTACCTCATCCCATTATCCAATTCTATTCAAATGACCCCACTCATCATGAAACATCAAGCCTCTTCCCATCCCAATCCTATGATTAGTGAAATGAACTCAGGTTCCCATGTGCCATGGCTGTCCGAGAAGGATGTGAGAATAACATAGCAGGGAACCAAAAATGTGGTCCCATACATAACCAATAAATGTAGTGTATGTGCATGTAATATACTCATATGATTAAATAAAATAGTTTATAATTGTAAATAAAATAACCACTATTTACTCTTGTGTTTTTATGAAACACTCAGGATTGACCTAAACCTAGTTCAGCTTGTGCTGGAGTGTCTTCGAGCATGTCGTGTAATCATGAAAACAATATCAAACCCATGACCAAATCCTAGGGTAATATTCTATGAAATCTAGTTTAGTATCTATTGTATGATTCTAAGGAGTATGCCCAAGGAATTCCAACCCAAATAAACATGATTTGAATCAAAGGAGAGTATCCAAGGCATTCCAACTTGAATACCCCTGATCTAAATATAAGGAGCATGCCCATGGAATTCCAAATCAGTCCAAGTGGCCAACTAGGAGGGTCACATACCCTATCCCAAATCCCAAGGATCAAGTAAAAGGAAATCTAAACTAACAGAATAACCAATCCTATGAACCCTTATAAGAAATTCCATACCAATATCAGACACGAAGTCAAGATCCAATGAGTGTGTCCAAGGTAACCCATTTATCTCAATATGTCTTGTGGGGAAGTTTATCCTACCCAAATAGTCTCACATATAAATCTCAAAAGGTTTGATCATTTTCCCATACATTCCTCACAAGTATGAGGTCATTTTATAAAATCCATAACCTATCACTATTATAAAACAAGCCCTTTATGGGGACAATATGTCACTAGGGAACCCACCGGGGTCCCCTTTGTCTCAGTAAGCATGAAAACCCTTCATGGGTTACTTTATCTAAAATATTTCTCTTAGGTAAAAAGCTATTGTGCATAGGGAATATTTTCCCTTGACACCATCAAACCCCCATTTAGGCTACATTGGCCTCTTAGTTAAAGCTATACTTTTATTAGTGTAGAGAGATAACATGAGGAACATATCAATTTCTACATTATCTAAGGTCGGTCCACTTGCTCAAACTATCCATAAGTCCTACCCAGAGTATATCCACCTAGGTACTCACATGTCAATGGGGAGGGAACTCTTTCCCCATGGACATCTCAACCATCCCAGTGACTCTAAGGCATCTTAGGATTCTTATATGGTATACTCATGCTAATCAGTTTCAATCCATCACCATCCCTACTCAAGGGCCATTGAAATCTATCCAGATCCAATTCAATAACTAAATTCATATAAGTCTCAGCCCTTTAGGTTCATTTATCATAAAGAATTCAATTATAATCAAGGCCCCATGCTACGATAGTTGAGACAATCAAGCCAGTTCATAAGGGTACATCATGGACCTTGATATTCTATTAAGTATAGTAATTTAATTTAATAAATAAAATAATTTTAAAATAAAATGTTTACTGAATTAAATGCGAGTACCATATATCATAGGCTATTATAAAATTCTTGATACTTTAGGAATGTGTATAAGAGACCACCTTCCTCAAATAAATGTCATTCCCTTAGAATCACCACCTGATGACTCTTTCCCAAGCACATCCTCGTCTAACCAACCACTGTTAAGATTCACGTGACCCTAAATCAAGTAATAAAACACAATTAAATTAAATATATTCATTTATAATTATTTAAACATTCCAAAATTAATTAATCAATTTAATTTTCTTAGGAATCAATTCCTAATTACTCTCCAAGCACTCCCATTACATTAAAACCCCAACCAACCACACTAGGAAGGACCATGGGGTATCCCACCACTATCTTAAGAAAAATCACTAAATGATGATGATACAATATTATATAATTAATTCATATTAGACTAATATACCTAATAAAAATTACATGGTGTCGTACCTCCATCAAAATGACATACGATGCCACACATGTATTGTCTCATGATTTCCTATATCCAAGACACATGAAAACCCCATAATTATTTGAAAATTCTACCATGTTATTGTGGAAGAAGTAGATAAATACTAACCAAGAGAAATTATATTATTTAGAAACCAATAAAAACCAAGAACATAAACAAACAAAGTGAGTGACTCACCTTAAATTCTATCAAAACATACCAAAATCCACCCCAATTGAAGGGGGAATGATAGAGGAAGGGGGAGGTCAGATGACTGGAGGTACGTGTGTAAGGGAGAGGAGAAAGGATGTGTTTGGATTTTTAGGAAATTATAAGGGAATATTTGTAATTTTAAAATTTTTAAGGAGCCATATGATTTAATATTCCATGCTCCAACTGTGCGTATCACCTTTGAAACCAAAAATATCAGTATCACACTATATTTATGCAAATGTGTGGCTACTATGTAATGTGTCCTTATATAAAACAACCTTGCATAGTTTCCTATGAAATAATTATAGTTAACCCTTAACCATGTTATAAATATTTATGATGACCATGAAATATATAAAAATAACTAATAAGTTCCCCGTGCTTGGGGTTCTTTATGGCTTCCCCTAAATCGTTCACACCAAACCATGAAGCCTGGGTATAATCCTACAATAAATTCTAAATTTCAACCCAAATCTCCCAATACATGGTAAATTACATAAAGAAACTCTCATTCATCAAACCATATCTAAAAAAATGTCTCTAGGACACTCCAACTCTCAAAATTCATATATGAATATCAATTTTAAAAATAAATCTTACTCTTGATTTTTTAAAAATTTTAACCCCCACTAAATTTTATAACTCATGAGGGAGAAGGGTTTTATATTCTCCCCGTTATAATTCTTCTCATACCTAAGAATCCTCATCACTCTTAAACCTTAATTATTATCCTATCTTGGTTATCAATTAATTCTTAATTCATGATCAACTAATTGCATTCTATCTTTGAATGTCAAATGAGCTTCCACCATGAAACTCTGAACTTGAGGTGAAATATTGCTAAAAAACAAGACAACCCTCACAAATAAAACTAAAACACGGAGATGAAACTTACCCATATCTGTTTAACTTGATATATAATTGTTCCATTAATCATTTTATCACTGTTTTTATGTTTCTCCCTACAAAAAAAATCAACTCTAAAATGTCGATTCTCAAGCCATGATGCTCCCCACCATTATAATTTCCAGCCAAAACATATTTTCAATGGTCCAATGACCCACTAAGTATATTATTCATCTCATTTAAACCAATTATAAAAATTAACATCAGTAAAAATGTAGTACTACCCATCATCTCTGATTCCAAACCGAATTAGACGAGCACCAACCATCCATGCATAATGCCTAAATATGCTGAATTTTATTCAAAAGATTTATAAAATCCTAAAAAAAAACACTTTTTGTATCCAAAAATGAATTCCCAATGTGGTTTTCAACCCAGTATATCCAATTAAAAATACAATCATTGGTCAACCCTCCCTTATCCTCCCTTTATTAAAACACTCGGTCACACACACTAACGCACCATCCAATCACCAAATCCTAATGCATTAACTCACAAAGGAATCATGAGATTATCAAAACACTGACATAGAATTGAAAATAATAATTTTAGTTTAATTTAATAGTTGGATATTTGGCTAACCAAAACTGATGCGATACTATCATCCCCAAGCACAAATGTATCTTTAATACAACACACCCTCGAATTCCATCAAAAACTATCCTCGATCTGGTTTTAACAAAAAAACTCTATCCCATATTACCTCTGAATCCCAAATTTGGTACTCAACAAAAGACTGTATAATTCATATTCACCTACTCCTAGGAATTTAAAATCCACCTTGACCATCCAATGACCGGTCCTATCAAGCCCAAGACCTTATCCTTATAGGGACACACCTATAAGACTAATGATCCATATATTATCACACATACTTACAAGATATTACCATCCATTTCATTCCTAATAACTATCATGAAACACCAATCCCCACCTTTTATTAACCCACTTGGAATTTTATTCTCAAAATCCCCCAAAATTATATCTTAAATTGGGGTCACACCCTCCATGACCTATAGTGAACTCCCCAATAACTGGATTCCCTTATAATAATCCTTGAATACAACCTCAAAAGGTTACATACATACATGCCATATTCTCCTATAGAACCTTTCTCACCCATCATGTCAATACTAACATCATCCATCCACATATTCATCATCACCACATAGAAGAAACTCCTCATTATGAATAAAACCCCAAGCCACCATGCCCGCTAGTGCTTTATCAATTCCATTATACATTTTTCTCATACATGAACCCTCACTGATTCACATTTCAATAGGCATCAAACATAAGTAGTTCATACTATCTTGATATCATCAAAACCTAATTGGTGTATTCTTCTGTACTGCCTGATCATAGAATCCGAATCAAACTACCATGAGTTGCACATCACCAAACCTAGTCTCACATGCCTATAAAAATAACCATGACCTACAACATGTCAATCTCATAAATCTAAAATCTCCACTGGTAATAGAATTCAAAATCTTTCATTTATCCTATTCTGAGGTCTATTTCATAATCTCATTCTAATTGGTTTCATTATAAAAAAAACTACTGTATACCCACACTCTTATTGCACCACTGAATATACATCCAAAACACACAAGTCCTAGTGTCCTAATGATTATAACCTCAAATTTAATCTTAATTAAAAAAATAAACCTATTTAGTTTATATCATTAAAAAATGCATCTCAAAATTCTATACCCAACTAACCATGCCTTATGTGCATATAAGACCCATCACAACACAAGCACCTCTGTGATTTCATGTTCAAGATCATATAAGGAATAAACATACCTATACCATGTACCTAATTAAACCTTAATTTCATGGATATTATAACCCGAAGCATCTATCTATACTTCCCACCTTTAATCACTCACAATTCCAAGCTAACCCTTTTCTTGGGTTACTGTTGTATCTCACATATCATCTCAAGAATAGTACCCAAACAACAAACATAATAAGATGCATCTCAAACTCACCAGACTGACCCATATAGACTATAAGTCACATCTCACATATGTTATAGATCATGAGAAATAACTCCCTATTACTGTCTCAAACATTACCTAACAACTCACATACTAAAACCTACTCGAGGGTCTCACATACATATACACATCTAACATCACATGCCAACTAAACCACCAACTCACAACACCCATCCTCACTAAGTATCTATTTATGAGACTACCCCCTCAAGGATGATAATATCATCTAGATATGTATAATGGAATCTCACTATCATGATCTGTGTTAAGTATTCCATATTCATGTAGTTATATTAAGTATAATGTCACCAATAATATATATGGGAAAACACCATCTAGTCTGTTTTTGATACTTTAAATAACTAGAACCATTTTATCCATACCCAATACCATTATCATATTTATCCTTAATAAGTCCATCGCAAAGGAATATAATGTCTGCACCGACCAAATAGGGTAATTATAAATCCCATATTGGAGGGACTGCATAGTCATTATCATGGAGTATCTTTCCATAGATCCACATGAAATTTCATCAAAATAGATATATATACTTTGGTATAGTAGACTACAATTACACCAAGAATATATATGAGAAAAAAAATATAGGTTATTTTTGACACTTTAAATAGTTTAACTCCTATCTTTTGTGATACCAATCAGAAAAAATACATGTATGTCATGTGAATACTACATGCCAAATATAATTAATGAACATGACCTCTTACAATCGAGTAAGAGTTAAAACCACCATAAATCATAAATCCATGAAAACTAAAGCACATCACACTAGGTGAAATCATACAACTATAATAATATAAACCTTGAATAGTAATCCCACATCCCTTATGACAAGAATTTACTATTTAAAAAGGTGTTTGCGATGCACCAATCTGATACCCATCACAATCTCTAACACATTTCTGTATAACATGTCTACCAACTTTTCCAAATAGTAAAACAAAATAAAACTCTGATACATTCTATGATGCCAATCACAAAAAATCTACAATACCCCTTTGTAATGTCCCCATCATAATTTACCTTGAACAATAACCAGGCTATGTCACTACTTGACCTTAGGCACACCTCCCCATATGCAAGAGGCTTCAGATTAGTAGCAGATGTCTAGGGTGATGCAACGAGGAGACTATATCCACATATGAGAGTGAGAATTAATAAAAAATAACTAAAAATCATCCCTGAACAATAATAATCATATGTTTATGAAAAATAAATAATATAAATCATGAAATATCAAAAGTAAATGCCGAAGGAACACAGTCATACAGACTCACTATCTTCCGAATGGGTTGAGAAAATATAAAAAAGGAATAAAATACACTAAATATCTATTATCATCCCTAAAATTCAAATCATTCTTATCATTTATCTCATATGAGATATATAACTCAATAATTACTTTATAGTAGAGAGATTGGTCTATTATAGAGTATTCAATACAAATTTTCAAGTTGGTGAACCCATCTCTAGAGATTATTTCCAATGATTATCTTAAGGTGTGGGGGGTTCAAAATGGTTATGTGGGAATATATTAAATATATGATGATTCTTATATACTTATAAAACTATGAAGAGGTTTTGGATAGGGGATCTATATATAAGGTAGTATTATCTTTGAATATATGACTCTTCAAATCACTAGTGATAATGTGAGGTTTCAAGAGTTCACTTTATAGTTAGAAATAAATTAGGATGATCAGTTCCAAGGAGGTGGAAAAAGTGCACAACAAATATTAGGGAAGATTCATAAGGTAGTAGAGATGGATCCACCTTCACCAATGGGTCAAAATTTATATTTGACACAAAAAAGGGTTGGGATCTAAAACTTGTTCCAAGGGTGATTCTCAAGTTTTAAAAAATGATAGGATGAGGATGGATGTTTTTATGCAGTGGAGTGTGAATTAGGGGATCCAAATTTGTGATCGACTACCATGATAGGTATGGTGTTTATTTTATCTTCTATAGATATGGATTTATTTGTTATAAGTTAAAATAATTTACTTATATTATCTAATTAGATTGGTATATTGGTCTTTCATTCGGATCTTAATCCTTTTTAATGACTCTGCAACACCCCCCATTAAGAAGCCACTAAACAGTGCACTTAGCCAAGTTACCACATGACCTCAAGCGTGCCTCCCTATATTCCAGAGTTTGCTGACTATCATTGAGTGTCTAACGAATCACATGGGGAGGCTATGCCCTCTTTTTTAGATAAATCCATTGAAGATAATGTAGAAAACAAAGGAAAAAAATAAGAAATAAACCAAGAACATACATTGATAACCAAATCCCAAATTGGGTACAAAAAACAACCAAACAAGTAAACATTTCATGTCATGCTAACAGTGCTAGATGTGAAAGAAAAAAATACAACCAAATGAATCCCAAAAATGGGTCCTGACTCCAAGTTCATATCCCCAACCAAGCACATACCATTCCCAACTAAACTCTGTTGTATAGGGAAATTTCCCTTGTCTAGACCTGCAACCATGAAATCTACCAGGTACCTAATGGTGGCCCGAGCAGGGTGTGAGGAAAACGCAGTAGGCCACCACCAACGGTCTCTACAAAATATCCAGTCTAAATTGGTTGTGCATGAAATTACTAAATATAAAACAAGTAAATAGGGGGTGATAAGATTCCTTTAGAAAACATTATTTTACTAACCATTAGAATCATTTAATTACATGGGTTTGGTGTTCCATTCATTTCACAACAACCTATGTTGGTTAACCACTAAGCATGAGGACATAATCAAGGTCCCTATCTCACTAGGGTGAACACCACACAACCAAATAAATTCACATACCATGGAAGATCCGTCCAAGTTGTCATATCCAAATCCATTATACTTACATTGGAGCATTAATCCATATAATCATGAAATTTCATCATACTTACCTTAGTGAGTTAGTTCAGGTAATCATCCAATGCATCTGTAGGGTATTAGAGAATCATTCCAACACCCTAAACCATGCAATCTTGGGGTGGGTCATAGAATTAGTCCAACTCGACCCAAGAGAGGAACCTCCATCCATTATCTCACACCACCAAGCCATGTGAATATACTTATATCCATTTAACCAATATACAATATCACAACCTTTCATACTCAATACACAAAACATTTACAATTCTAATTTCATTCAAAACATGAATCGTTAACAATCCTTAGTCAATTAACCCATTTAACTCTCACTTGGAATATCCCATTCCACCCATTTCCCTTGGTAAATCCTTAACCATCATGCATATTGAAAATTTCCATACACTAACCATTTCACAAAAAATAACCAATTTCTAAGAATTGGAGCATTTAAAATATTCAACAATTAAATTATTTTAACCATTTACACATTTCCATTACAAATTCATAATCCCTATTAATCATTTACATTAATCATTTTTATCTCCTTTTAACACCCTTAAAAATAATACCGTATGTTGTTTTCAACAATTAGACACAACTACCATAAACTCCTATCTATAATAAAACTATCATGTCAACAAATTCATCATGGACCCTACATTATTACAAATCAATTTCGTGATTAAATTTTTCATTTTCCATGTTGATGAATATTGTCACAACCCATAGATGGCCTTAATCTAATCAAAATAAATCCTATGTGGATCATGAGGGGTTAAATTCACCATTTAGAAAACAATTTTACCAATTCTTACTAAAGGAATTAAATGCACAACAAGAGGGAATCAATATCACAACCAGACATGCAAAAAACAACATTTAGAAATTTGGGATATAACTTGTAGACCACCTACCTCGAATCTGAAGATGAACACACCGTTAAATTTAGACTTAGATTCGAATTCAAGCACTATTCGAGGCCCCAACATATGATCTACAGGAAAAGAAGTTTTTAGGGATTTAGAAGGTGAATAATGAAAAAATAAGACCTAATCTGGAAAAGAGAAGACACAAGAGCATTAGAATTACCAGGAGATTAGATCCTCACCCAATGAAACTCTGAACAACCTGTGATGGAAGGGGAACAACCCTTGGGAAGCTTGGGTCATTTTAGTTTATCATTAGGGTTTCAAGGGGGATAATGTTGAAGAAAATTGGGTGATAACCTTAAAACCCTAAGGGGGATAAACCATAATAACCCAATTTTAATGAGGCACATAGTTTTTCCGCATGAATTTCCAAACCGTGCACCAACCGTGCACCAACCACTATACAAGAGGGTCTACATCCAAGACTTACTTGGTGATTCCATCTAGTTTGACAAACCAAGTGCTAAACATGAAAAATTCCTCTATCTAGGAATGTATGGTTTGGTCTCCCCCTTGCATGGTTTACATAATCATTCACCCCTTCCTCTTGGATAGCATGGTTTGGGTGCATGATTTTCTATAACCATGAGACAATCATGAAACATGCACAGGATGGCCAAAGTTGCCCCTCCTTTGGGTCCCAAACCACTAGGGCACCCTGATCCTCCTCATACATCCATTAAACATTCAATTATCAAAATTTAAGGGATTTAAACCAATATTTAAATAACAACATACATACATATAATTTTGTATCTTACAACCTCCCCACCTTGTAGTGGGTTATATTCGAGCTGCATTTCCGAGAATCACCAAGCTTCCATTGAAAAGAGATTTGGGCCACTAAGATGGCATATTCGACTTCATCTCCTATGTTTCTTCTTGAAAATTACCATGATACCATAAAAATTGAACCAAAGGCATATTATTTCCTCATACAACTTCCTCATTATGATATAAAATACAAACTAGGTGCACCTCAAAGGACGCATCAATATCAAACCAAACATTAACAAAAATAACTCCATAGGGAAGCCTAGGCATGCTGCCTAAATCCCAACACAATGACGCATTTCACATATCATCATATCATTGAGGAAGATCTAATAGACACTCAAACATCCCGAATCTCTCCCAAACTCATGACCCAATTCACTTGGCACCATCTTACTCCCTTCTCAAAATTCCCACATGACTCTAGCTCGGACTTACATACGAAATACACTGTTTTCCCACCACATTTCCTGACCTACATCAATCACAAACTTGATTCCAAAGATCCTCACTAAATATTCAAATATTTTAAGCAATCACCAAGTATAATCCTCATGTGAAGGTACTCATATGGTAAAAAACATGATCCAACACTTGTTATCGTGGAGAAATTACCAAAATGGTACTTACTCAATACCCTTCACCCCAGAACACCAATCACATCATCAACCAAACAACTTCCCCATATCTTGATCCCACCACACAATTTATCTTACCCCTAACACTTTCCAATGGATGTAACCTCTTCTACCATAAAATACCACGAGAACATCAACTCAACTTTTAAAACATACCTAACATGTTCCCAACTCATTGTGCCCGAACATCCATAATGACTTCACCCCATATTGGCATCCATCCATGTTATTAAAATCTCCAAAGAGGATATCCCTACCACATCCATTTGTGGACTAATAAAAAATTAACCTCACTCAAGTTATCCTTCATTCCCAAAGGTCCCTTTCCACTATAAACACAAAACCATAGGTGGTTCAAAACATACGACATCCATTATTTATACCATATCATGGCGAGCCACCCCGGTCTAGAATGTGCAAGAATATCTATCTTCCACTATTGGAACACTACCCTTTACTTGACCAAGATGCCTTCAAATTTTAAGACACATAATGGTCACCCAATCATTCCTACCAGAGTCCATACCCAACCTCCAATGAGGTTCTAGAACCCAACCTCCCTTGCCATGAATCATTGTCATGTATTACCACACCCTTTAATGTATTTTACATAGGCATATAAAATTCCATTTGGAACCACCCTAAGGCCAAGACAATACTTGTATCATTCAATATCCACATCCAAGGCCCACATGGACTTTTTGAGGCAGTCAATGTGCACCACATAGGTTTCCCATTGGCATCTTGATGACGCCACATCGATGCCACACTGTGCTCCACACATCTAGGATTGAATTATCAATTCCCACATCTGAAGTGTCATTTTTACCACTTTCCCCAAGATATTCCAACCACCACAGATCATGCTTCAATCATAACATGAACCCCAAAACATTGACATGGCCATTTAGCTCTTCCCAGAAAAACAAAACAATATCAACTGATACCTGTTCACTATTTCTAAGGAAGGAACCCATGAAATTAATTGACACACATTCCATCATGACGACATAACTCAGAAATGGAAAATGGAATAAATCCCACCATCCATCTCCCCATAAAACACTCCATGAGAATGACCACCAAGATGTAACACCTCCAAATGATTCGCATTAAAATCACCAGGCATAATGCCAGAGCATTCTCAACATTCCCTGGACAATGTATGTATGTTGGGAATAATATTATCTAGCCATATGTACACTAATGTTTATTTTTCAAACACCACCAAAAATTAACATAATTTTTTTGAGGTCCCACTCCGGGGACCCGTTGACCTGTTGAAATTTTTAGGCTTCCCCGCCCTTAACATCTCATCCACACCTTGCGACCACCTCCCATGTGGGGTTACCGTTGAAAATAACCACCACATTAGAACCCTCCACCAAGAAGTCATGAAAAAACATTTACTTTGACCCTAAAACACAAAACCTATTATTTTATACAAAAATGACTTTGGAGTTTCCCAACGGAGACACAAATAACCATCGTACCAATCCTAAACCAGATGGTCTCTTGTATAACCAAAACATCCCACTAGTTTTAGGGAAAATGATAGGTGCTTACTCCTGAGCCACCTGTGTATTTATCCCAAACACCGTCATGATTTCCCGGAATGTTCCCCCATCTCGACCTCTATAGATCCCTTGAGGTCTTGTAATTTTTTGTGACTATACACTGAAATTAGATTTATATCACATGAGAAAAAAATAACTAGAGACTGGCCCAAACACTTATTTACTCAATTGAACATCCCTCCTAGTTCGTCAGCTTCATTAGCCTCAAATAATTCTAGAAATATCACCCAACCACTAAATCATTCCTAAAAACAAGACCCACTATGTGACCACCCTTACCTCAGGTGCCACCTTCATAACAAAATCATCCATCAGAACTTTGGTAACCCTTGTCTCGTCAGGCTGAAATCATAATCGGTGAATGCATTAATCATTTCAAAAGTATACGGGTTAGACACCCAAATGATCCAAACCTTAGAAACCATCCTTAAAACCCCTACCAACACTCAGGTATCTCCCTGAGAATGAAACCAATGCATAATAATGCAATCTTACCAAAAACTCGATGACTCTCACCATTCTTCGATTCCACCTCTGAAGCCACCACCCATGTTTCACATCCTAAGGAACCTTAAGCACTGGACAACTTCCCTTAAAGCTACCCTCAATTTCACCAAAATAGTCAATGCATAACCACAACTCGTGTTGCATTTCCAAAACCATCATCCTTCCCTTATAGCCCTCTAGTCCAAACCTGCACTAGGAAACACTCTCCATGTTCCACTTACAAAGTCCAAAACATCCACTTGTGTGATACACACCCAAAAGCACTGGAAACCTCATCCAAATTATATCTTGGGTCACAATGAAAGTCTAATGATACCAAATCCCTAAACTGAAGTCACGATAAGGAAGATACACCGACCCAATCTCTAAGAAATACACATCAAGCCATAAATAAGTTATTCACGAACAAAAATATTACTACCATTTCAATACACTCGGTGCCTATTACTCAAAGTGAAAATTAACTATAGGCTCTATAACAAAGATACTTATACACAGACATCGAAACTACAATCCAAACACCCTATCTGAGGTCCAAATCACAACTTCATAGGTCCCACCCCACAAATTTTACCACAATCCTCGATAACATCCTTAAGGTCCAACATACACCACACACGAACACAACCCAAAAGGGATTCTACAATCACATTTCTGCACAACATCTCACAACCCTAAGTCTACTTCCCTATCGAGGGCACAATAAGAAGATCTATTTTACCATAAATTAAACCCAACAAGTCCTAAGTACCTGAATCCAAGGTCTACCAACATATAATCGAGGACCCATCCTAGGGAACTATCACTACCCAAACCACCCATACAAAGGGAAATATAAACAAAAAAAATTACACCCAATATCATTCTTCACCAAAAGTTCCATCATTTCACATTCTCTTTCAATTAACTTCCCTATTTTGAAAATAAAAAATTTTACACTTTAGAGTGTCCCATTCACCTAGCATTTGAAAAATACATAATTATTAAGATTCATATTTCAAAACATTTTCATCTAGAAAAATTTCTAGGAAAATCAAATCAGAGTAGACCATAATAGGAAACACACTATCTTCCATAATAAACCCACTCCGTACACTATCCCAATGAATGCAATCATATCTCTAATACTACCCTTGACCATACCTACCATGGTTCATGGTCAACATTGGGTATTCCAACCAACATGGATACATGGCATTCATTAGACACTCAATTTCTAAACCATTTCCACTTTCACAATAAAAAATATTTCCCCTTTGGCACCTATTGCATTCCATAACTTGTTACAACCAATATTTTAACTCATTCACAACCTTCATTAAGAAAAATTATTTAAACCTTAATTTACATTATTTCCAATTAAACTTTTTCATCATCTTTGTTAGACACCATTTTCTTAAAATTTAAAAGAAGGTAGAATGCATCCTACCCTTCATGTATCACACACACATCCCATGTGTGTCTATCATGATGCATTCCACCAATATTATTAGGTGTTTATAATGAGGCTTTAATGCACAACCTCATTCCATTTCTTCCATGATCAAAATATAAAAAAACAATCACATCACACCACTAGTGCATCAACCAATGGTGAAATATCATTCAATGGTAACAAGACATATCAAGAACAACAATTTCCCACCCAAGGTACTTGGGTTTTCGCTCATACATAGGTTAGCTACTCCAATGCATGAGCTCTTTGCTAATTTATGACACATCATATCTCCCTTATACCATCCCATGTAATAAGACCATAGAAAAGAACCTACTATGATACCACTTTGTAACATCCCTAACCTATAATCTACTAAATGGTTCTCCAAGCTAAGTCGTCACATGACCACAAGCACACCTCCTCGTATGCTAGAAGTTTTCTACTAGCAGTGAGGGTCTAGTAAATCATATGGGGAGGATATACCTATTTTTTAGAGTAATCCACAATAGATAATGTAACAAACAAAGGAAATAATAACCAATAAATTTGGAATATGAATTGATAACCAAATCCAAAATGGAATCAAACCACAACCAAACATGTAAAAATGTCAGGTCATGCTAAGAGTGCCAAATGTGGAAGAAAACCGAATACAAAGAGAATTATTTTACTCCACACAATGGGTCTAGACTCCATGTTCAGATGCCCATCCAAGCACATACCATGCCCAACTCAACTCCTTAGCATATGGCTTTTTCCGTTGTCCTGACCTGCAACCATGAAATCTACCCGAGTACCCAACGATGTCCTAAGCAGGTTGTGAGTACAACTAAGTATTCCACCACCAATGGTGTCTATGAAATATCCAGTCTAAACAGACAATGCCTGAAAGTAATTAATATAAAACAAGAAAATAGGGAGAGATAAGATTCCATTAGAAGATCAATATTTAACTAACCATTATAATCATTTAATTACATGGGTTTAGTGTTCCAGTCATTTCACAATAGCCTATACCAGACAACTACTAAGAAAAAGGTCATAATCAGGCTCCTTATCTCACTAGGGTTAACACTACATAAGAAAACCAATTCACATACCTTGGATCATCTGTACAGGTAGTCATATCAAAATACATTATACTTTCCTTGGTGCGTCAATCCAGGTAATTATCAAATTTCATCCTACTTACCTTGGTGCATCATTCTAGGTAATCATCCAATGCATTTGTAGGGTCCTAGAGCATCAATCTGGCACCCTGAACAATGCTTTATATGGGTGGGTTAGTGAATCAATACAAACCGCCCCATGGGAGGAGCCTTAGTCCTTTATCCCACACCATCAAGCCATGTGCATATTCTTATTTCCATTTAACCCATATACCATATCACAACCACTGACAATCAATAAACACAACATTTACAATTCTCATTTCATTAAAAACATGAATCATTATAGATCCTTAACCCGTTAACCCATTTACCCCTCACTTGGAATAGCCCATTTCACCCATTTCCCTTATCATGACTTAAAAATCATGCATATTTACAATTTCCATATATTAACCATTTCAAAAAAAATCACTAGTCCCCTAGAATTGTACCATTTAAAAAATTAAAAAATTCAATGATTTAAAAAATTCATGAATTTCCATTACATATCGATAATCCATTTAAATCATTTAAATTAATCCTTTTTAGCTCCTTTACACATCATTCCGAATAACCCCATATTCTGTTTTCATGAATTAGACCCAACTATGATAAATTACTCTCTATAATCCAAAATAGCATGTCAATAAAATTATCATGGACAATACATTGTTAAAAATAAATACCATGATTTAATTTATCATTTTCCTTATTCTGGAATATTAGCGCACCCCATGGATGGCCTTAATCCCATAAAACCATCCTCATCACTTCACATGGGGATCATGAGGGGTTCAATTCATCATTTAGACAACCATTTTACCAAGTCTTACTAAATGAATAAAATGATAAACAAGATGGATCCAAAATCACAACCACACATGCAAAAATAAAAATTTATAACTATGGGATATAACCTATAGACCACATACAAAAAATATGATTATGAATACCCCATTAAATCTATCTTTAGATCCGAATTCAAACACCCTTTGAAGTCCCAACCTAAGAAACATGGGAAAAAAGTGGGGTTTATGGATTCATATGTAGAATAAGAAACCCACAATATCTAATCTGGAAAAGAGAAGGAAGAGGAGAGTTATACTTACTGAGAGATTTGATACGCACCCAAAAACACACCAAATGACGTAGGATTGATAAAAAACCACCCTTGGGAAGCTTGTGTTATTTTAGTTTGTAACTAGGGTTAGAAGGGGGAGAATGATGAATAAATTGTTTTGATAACCTTAAAATATTGAGGGGGAAAACCATAAAAATCCACTTTTAATGAGGTGTAGGGTTCTCCAAACGGTGCACCATCCTTTTTACAAGAGGGGCTAAGTCACACAGTTAAATGGGGATTTGCAAAGTTTGACAAACCATGCACCAACCATGAAGAATGCCTCTATCCCAGACTATATGGTTTGTACTACCCTCATATAATTTTCTTAACTGTGAACCCATTCCTCTGGGATAGAATAGTTTGGGAGTATGGTTTACTCTGACCAAACACCAACCGTGAAACATTCATAAGATGGCCAAAATTCCATTTCCTTCAGGTCTCAGACCCCTAGGACACCCCAAGACTCATCATACACCCAGTAAACATTCAATTATCCAAATTTTAGGTATTTAAAGAAATTCAAGCAAGATAATACCTCCAAAAAGTTTGGGATATTACAAACTATTTCCACCCATTTAGGAAAGAATTCAAAACAAGGATTTAAATATCCTAAGTTTTGGGTGATGACTACTGACCACAAAATTTTGTAAGAATTTTTAGTTCTTGTTCTTAAAATATTTTATATTATCATGCGAATAGATTTTATGATTATCCATAAATACCAGATTTATTGCTATCATCATCAGGTATAGTTTATTTCACTCGACGGAGTCACTCATGTATTCTAGGGTGAGTGTTATGTGAGATCAGGGAGAGCAATACCAATTTCTACTAGTGATAAGATGATCTACTACTATTTTTTAGATTTGTTTATTGATTTTATTGATCCACATCATAGTGTTCCTCTTCCAATGGTGGTGAGTGAGTATCCTGAAATTTTCCTAATGATTTATCTAGGTTACTTCCTTATAGAGAAATTGAGTTCTTTATAGACTTTCTTCAAGAGATAAATCCCATTTAATTACCATTATAATAAATTAAACCCAATAAATTGATATAATTAAAGGTTAATTTTGAGGATCTTGAGGCTAAGGGATTTATTCATCCTAGCATTTCACCATGGGAATCAACAATTCTGTTTTCAATGAAGGTGGATGTGCATCTCCTCCTTTGTGTGGATTTCTAGAAACTCAACTAGGTGACTATGAAGAAAAATACCCATTTCTTATTTTTGGTAAAATTTTTACTATCTTAAGGGATTCTAGTGGTTTTTTAAAATTGATATGATGTAGGGGTATCATCAGTTTTGGGTCTAAGTAGAAGTTATTCCAAAGTTAATATTCAAGATTAGGTATAGGAGTTATGTGTATCTTGTTATGATGTTTAGCATTATTAATTATCTTACAGTTTCTATGTATTTAATGAATCAAATATTCAATTTATTCTTCTATTATTTCATGGTTGTCTTTATGGATGATATTATTGTTTATTCTAGATTGTAGGAGGATTATACCAAGCATAAAAATATCATCCTTGGAATATGAAGAGAGAATCATCTATATAGGAAGCTATCTGAATGTTAGTTTAGGATTCAATAGGTGAAATTTCGATCCCAGGTATTTTTTGATTAGGGTGTCTAAAAAGTTCCTGAAAATATTTAGGAAGTGATGTATTGGGAGTACGTATAATTGTTTTTTGAAATCTAGGTTTTATTGGGGTTATCTACTTATTACAAGAATTTTGTTTGAGACTTCTCCAAGATTACATATCCAATGACAAAGTTGACCCATAAGGGTTTTATGGTTATTTGGAGTGATCAATTATAAAGATATTTTGAGGAGTAGAAAGTGATATTGACTTCAACTACAATCTTAATTCTAAACAATATGAGTGTAGGTTCTGATGTTTACTGTGATGCCTCTGGTATTCATTTGGGTTGTGTTCAATTTTAGTGGCGATAATTTTTAGCTTATGAATCTCTTCAGTTATTCCATCATGAGAATAACTATCCCATTCATGATATTGAGTTAGAAATAGTGATTCAAGAGCTTAATACCTAGCATCAATACCTCTTAAGAGAGCGGTTTACATTGTATTCAGACCATAAGAGTTTGAAGTATATGTTCACATAGATGGATCTGAAAATGTGACATACAAGAAGAAATTTATTGAGAAAATGTTCTTTAATTCAGTAGATCATGGGAGAAACATCTACCCTTTTTTGAATTTTCTTGTAATAATTGTTATCATGATTTGATCCAGATGATTCCATTTGTGGAACTATATAGGAGTCCTTACAAATCACCACTTTTTTGGGAATATGTTGGATAAAGATCCTTGGTTAGATTGAGAATCGATTAAGAGAAGTCAAATGTCATGAAAGTGACCAAGAAGAGGCCAGTGATAGCTTAGATCCACTAGGAATATTATGCTTATCAGCATAATTTTATGTTGGACTCTGATATATGTGATAAAATGTTTCTCATAGTTTCACATTGGTTGGGTAATAGATGTTTGGTGAAGCAGGGTAAGCTAGAACCTCATTATGCCGACTCATTTGAGGTTGTGGAGCGACTTGAGAAGGTGGATCATCTGTTAGATTTTTCTTCTTGTTTTAATTCTATTGATAATAAGTTTTACATTTCCCAACTAAAGAAATATCAACTAGATATGTCCCATGTGTTCAAGTGGGAGGATAATGAGATTGAAATCAACACCTCATTAGTTAAATGAACTATTCAGATAGTGTATCAATATTATAAGGTGTTGTGTGGAAATAAAATACCATTGTATCATGTGAGATGATAGTGTGTTAAGGACAGCCATGTGACATGAGAGTGCATGGACTTGATAATGTAGTAATTACCTTATTTTTTACCAGGTTCACAATCTTCATCATTTACAAGGACATAAATCTTCTATGGTGAGGTATATTATCACACCCTAATGCTCAAAATTAGGTATGTAGCCTCTCATGTTTTTAATATTTCAGTTTATATGTTGTTTTAAATTTGGGAGGATAATTTTGTCTTTTTGACAGTGGTAGAAGGCCATCGACTTGCTAGTGGAGGGAATCAATTAGCTGGTGCAAGCTGGGAGAACTCCTTCATGGCTTTAGGTTCTGTTGAACATCTGTTGGAGGGCCTAGAGGTATAATAATTTTTCTATACCCACCTCCGACCCATTGTATATTCTAAGGTTATCTACCCACCAAGAAACTGGTGTGGCCCAACAGCTAGTTGATAACCCCACTATATATGTGGTTTACTAAGGGGATAATGTTTCTCTTTCCCAAAATTATTTTAACTACCTTAATTTAATCCCTTTGACCATAATTTATATTTTCCTAGTTTATAGGATATTTGGTGAAATTCATGGATCTATCCCTCTCCATAGTGGAAAATCTTCAAGCCAATTGCATGATTGGATCTTCATTGAGTGTAATCTGGTAAGTGGATCTTTTCTTGACAATTTATTTTCTTATTATACAAGTTTTTGGTGTCTCTGTCATATGGAATATACCTTAGCGATCCTTCAGTTTTTATTATTATTTCTGTAGGTTTTGAATATTTAAATTGGTTTTGATCTTTGTGGGTAATTAAAAGTGTTTCAGAAGGATTTTTTTGTAAACTTGTTATTATACACATAATATGTTTTATGAAATATTTTAGAGATTTTTTTGAAATGGAAATGGGTTTTCATACATGGTAAATGTGTGGAATCTATATATAAATTTTAAATGAAAAATGTGGGAATGGATTTGAAATGGATTTTTCTATAGAAATTTTTTTTGAAACACATTTTCTTTTCTATGAATGTAATGAGGA
Source organism: Viscum album (assembly GCA_963277665.1). Taxonomy (NCBI): domain Eukaryota; kingdom Viridiplantae; phylum Streptophyta; class Magnoliopsida; order Santalales; family Viscaceae; genus Viscum; species Viscum album. The sequence goes on from OY728121.1 coordinate 1,379,128,074, forward strand.
TATAATAGCATTGTGGGAGACCATAGAGTATGTTGGAAAAATTGAAATAAATGATCCCTAGTGGAGTTATCTATCACTAGGGGAGGTTCTCTTGATTCCATGGTTTCTAGGGGTATCCTTTCTAAGGGACCAAGGTTTCAAAACATTACAATTCACTTATATTGTCTAGTGTCTCAGGTTTTTCTAAGTTGTCTTTCCCTTATGTCATAGATTACATTTAGCACATTGTGGATACATTATGTGCATGTATATTGATATGATTATTTTCCCACCTTATTATGATATGGATATTGATGTTTGAAAACTGTTTTATTCATCTGTTTATGCCATTGGATATGTAATATGTTGTATTTATCTAATTATTTTAACATGGAATGATTTTAAAAGGAATGGAATGTCTCTGAAAATATAACCAAAAGATGATTTTTATATGGAAATAATTTCTTATAAAAGTTTTTGAGAAATTATTTTTTGATAATAAATAATGGATTGACATAGATAGGCATTGTAAAGATTCATGGTGGTATCCTACTAAGAATTAGTGTTCACACCATAATTTTGTATTTGGGTGTTTGTAGCCTTGACTTTTCAAGATATTTATAAAGTTAATAGTGTCATATATAGTATTACTCTCTTAGATTATGTTACCTTGTTTATGGGTTATGGTGATGGTGATTTATGGCCACATAAAGATAGAACCATGGAATGTCTCAGGTTCCATGTTCTTGATGGTCTTTTGGTTGTTTGTTGATACCTTGTTATATAGATGTTAGATGTGACCATTATGGTTTTTTGTTTTGACATATGATATATTATAATTATCTACCTTAGTAATCTATTTTTTGTTATCTTATTATATTTCATTTGACGGTTAAATCATTCACATATTTTATCGTATGATACCCTGGTTCTTATCCCCATCCCATCATGATTAGGAATGTGCTTTGGTCCATATGTTTGGATAATTTGGGTAAAATTATGGGTTGATCCAGGCTAGTTTATTACACAATAATTCTAGTTTTATTATCATTTTATAATGATATAGAGGAGTTTAAACATCCCAAAAATTTATTTAAACATTAAAAAAGTAATCATAATGATGAATTTAAAGTTATTGCGAGTTTTAGCTTAGGAAACATTTTAATAGCCAAACATTTGGAATGAGATACATATAATAAAATTAATATATAAAGGAGATCATAGTATGTGATTTTTTTTGTATCTCAAATATGAGAACCATGATAAGAATTATACTCTATCTAATTCCCTCTTGATATGACTCACTCATTTTATTTAACACCAGTTTTTGGAAAACTATGAGGAAGAGAGGATAATTCCCATGTGTTGGGTGTAACTCCTTATCTATAATAAATTAGAGTTTATTACTATCTTAATAAATTGAAATTGCATACAAGAGACCACATCCTGAAGGATTTAATAGTTTAATATCCTTATGAGACTAGATACATATTTCATTCTCACATTACATTTGAAAATATGTATTATATCTTAAAGTTCTAGTGATAAATTTATTATTTATTCTAGTATATTCATAGAATAATTAATCTATGTCTTTATGGTATCTTGGGTAAAGGAAAACATAATAAAGGGTGAGATCATATTCCAAATAATGGTAAACATGGGAAATATAAATCAATGATCATAAGTGCACAATAGGATTAGGTTATCATAACATGATCATAACTTGAGAAAGTCATACCCAATTGGTCAAAGATATTTAATCAATAATCATGGTATATAGTTTTTTCATAAAACCCATAGGACATAATAATTAAGAATCATTAATAATCTATCATGATCCATGAGAAAATATCATAAGCAAGTGACATAAGTTTATGGAATGAAAATATGCATAGAAAATCATTTCCTTAGTCAAGGATCACCTCCAAAAATTCCATAGTGGATTGGGATGACTACCAATTCCATCAGTTCCTTAGTCAAGGTTAACTCCCAAGACTATCATAGTGGATATAGGCTCTTACTGAATTGGGTTAAATCACTATTACAATCCTAATTATGTCATGAGATATTATTTTTAACACAATGAATTGGAGGGATATAACAGACCCACCCATCTTTATGTTACAACATAACCATCTATCCTTAGTTAATAGCAGAACCACTCATACTTGGTTTAGATCACAACTACCCATCCATGGATTATAACATAACCATCCATCAAATAATGAAAACATACATATGTTTTCTATAAGATCGTAAAACATTCATCATATATTTATAACATAACCCATTGAAAACAAATAGGTTTGGTAAATATCCCTTCATAATAATCATTAACCATATAGAAAAAGAATAAATATGGTATTATTGGATAACATACCCATTAAATCATAAGTTACATAAAATTATTTTTTCATTGATGAAAAATTCCTTTAAAATATGACTAGAATATTTCTTGAGGAAAATATACATTTCATTTTGAAATATGTTAACTAAAATCTAAAAATTTTCCAAATATGAGGGAATTTTTTTATTTTAAATGAACCCTGGAAACATGTAAATAAAACTTCTAATCAAATAATTTACATGATCTTGTGAAAATATTTTCATTCCAGATATGTTAAAAGAGAATATTTTTTTCAAAATTTAGTAAAAGTAAAAAATTACTTGTTCAATAAAAATTTATTTAAAAAGATTAATTTGAAAATTTATAAATAAAGTAAAATATAATGAAAATGAAAATTTTAAAAAATTTCAATTATAGGTAAAAAACTACTATAAAATAATTATGAAGAGTTTTGGCATGAAATAAAATTTTCATCGACCAAAGAGGAAATAATGTCGTATTTTATTTAAAAAACTTTCTTGATCATTTTAAGTAATAAAGAGAGAAACTATTATTAATGCATAAAAATATGGGAATAAACAGAGTGGAATAAAATATATAGGGTTTAAGGGATATGTTATATATAATTTACTTCAATAGAAATTAATCATATACAATCCCGAAAAGAAGAAAGATTATAACATAAACCCATATTACTTTGGTAATCTTAGAATAAAAACCTCATGAAAGGGTGAAAATTAATTGTATTTTTAAATGAACATTATTTTCATGATAATAATAAAAAATTAAATTCATGTACATTATATACAACACAAAAAATAAAAAATGTGTGAATTTGACATATTACTCATAGAAATAAAAGTTAGACGAGGAATCATTACCTCAAGCCATGCCTTTCTTCGTACGAGTTAAAACCACTTGAATATTAAATATATATTTATTATAAATATATTATATAACCATATTCATACATATTATACCATATATTATTTACTTATAACATCTTATCACTTGTTAGTTAATAATTCTTTATGAAAATTACTATTTCAGGTGATAATTGTTTCGTTTTTCATGCTGGGTTTGGTTAATTAGTTTTAGTAAATGTAATTTTTTTCATGGTTACACCATCTATATAAGTTTAATATTATGATAATTATCATATTTAATCATTATATAAACTTTTATAACTATTCATATAAAGTGGCGATGAAAATTGAATCACTTCGTAGAGACGATAACATATACACACACATGAGTGATGTTTCCACTTTTAGATAGATGGTGACAAATAAAGGTAAATAATAATCCACCTTTATAGAATAATTATTATATCATAAATATCATATATATTCATTAAATATAAACTTTTTACCATCCATTTAAATCATAAATGAAAAAGGAATCACATCGTTTTGTAGAGGTGGTAGTCCACAGTTATGCATGAGCAGTATTATCATTTTACAATGAATGGAAAGGAAAAAAGTTTGATAAGATTTTATAATTATAAAAGAATACTTATTTCATAAATATAATATATAAACATATAATCCCTAATAATAATGAACAATGAATGATCGGAATGGAAAATGAATCATATAACTATATGGAGGTGGTAGTCCACACGTACACACGAGGGATACTTTCATTTATCATTTGATAGAATGGAGATGAGAAATTTTTGTCCCATGATTATAATAACATCTAAGTATATTTATCAAATATTATTTATAATTTTAGGATCTATATGACTAATTTATATACAATCTAAGAAGAAATAAATTTTAAAGAGTTGGGTAAAACAGTTACATCTCTTTGAGAGTCAACCTTTGGATTACACATTAACTCTTTTTATAATGGTATTAAGGGAAGGATATAAGCTCTAAAATTAATGGATGGAATATATTAAGGTTTCATAGTAGTTATTTTATGATATATAGTTTTAAAACATTATTAATAAAGGATAATAGGAGGTTCACTTCTATAAATGAGCTAAATGACACACTTGGAATTATATAAATGATTTAAATATAATAGTTATTGTATTCATGTCTAGTGGAACCAAATGACCATAATTTTTAATTTAAGACATGATAAGGTCAAAATACAATCAAAAAATAAAATTTAAACATGATTATGTAACATTTTAAACCTTATCTTTTGGTTTAACCCCTTCATCAACCCTTTTCAACATTAACAGTGGTAACACATTTTTTAAGATTTTTGGGTCATAAATTTATTTCTAAGTTGAAAAGTGACAAAAAAATGTTCATTTGTTGAAACTATTGAAATTTTTTTTTATCCCAGTTGTCCTATTTATATATTTATTTTATTTTTAAATAATTTAATAAAATATTTTTAATTATAAAATATCATGAAAGAGAATTTTGGGGCAATTCATTTAATTTTACTTTAAGGACATCAAGAAAATAATTTAATTAAAATATAAGCACATTTTCCAAAATTCATAATTTATAATTACATATTAAATTCTGTTAATACCACAATTCATATAAAACATATTAATTTTATTGTTTTTGAAATCATTTACCTTGAGTTTTGTACTGCTTGTTCATGCACTCTATCGATGTCGATAAAGTGTTTAAGATAATTATATCATCACTAAAAATTAAAAATAAATTACTATCATAAAAATAAATTTTTAATGTTCAAAATAAAATTTTATATTCTTTTATAACTTATTTTTATCCCAATGAAAAAACATAATAGAAATTAAAATCAAGAAATTGACATTTTGTATTTATCATTTTCTTAAAATAATATAAATGTTATCATCAAAGTAAAGTGATAAATATTTATGATGATTACTATTCATAGTGATGAAAACTAAAAGGGTCTTATTTACCAAATTTTGGATTCATAATTTAAAATATGTAATATATTTTTTAGAAATAAATTTATATAATTTTATGTAACAAATTTTAATTTGAATGTGTAAAACATAATGAAAAACTATTTTTAGGAAATTGTGTTTTGGACATAGATTTGAACATATACCAAAATAGAATATAAGTTTGATTCTTATATAAATATTTAGATAATTTTTCATAAAATGGAACTTATTTTAATTAAAAAAATACAAAATATAATGGGACTTTTAAATTACATCATTTAAAGAAAAGAAATGACAGGTTTACAAAAATTAGATTTTTTACTATTCACTGAAGAATAAATATTTATCGAAAAAATCCCTCTCAGAAAATTATATTTAAATGCCAAATTAAAAACTTAATTTTATTCTCTCAATAAAATTTTTAAAAATTATAGAAATTAATTATACTATTTGTGCATAAAATTAAATAAAAACCATTTTTTTGAGAAAATATATTTTAAAATAATAAAACCAATTTACTAAAAATTGAGCATATATTTATTTTTAATTAAAAAAATCCCTTATATAAATAATTTATACATATTTTTAATAATGTGGTTATTTTTAAAATTTAAATAATAATTTTTTATACTATATCATAGTTTTCTTAAAGCGTGGTGTTGCATGTTAAGAATGATTTTGAGCATGATATTCTTTTAAACTAAATTTTCTAGGCCATACATTCTACCCCTTTAAATAAATTTCATCCTAAAAATTTTTATCTTAGTAATAAAATGATAAATATTTGAAAATAACTTTGGTGGATACCCACATCATAAAAATGGTTAATAAGTATTCCTTTGAAAAGTGGAAGTTGTAATCATAAAATTTTACTAAAATAATACACAATCAAGTTCCTGAATAAGGAGAATATTATTAGGTAGTAAAAATATGGACATAGAGGAGAAAAATAAAACTATCAAAATAATAGATATTGATAGAGACCATGATCACGATAAAGTTAATAACCTCAAAAAAATAAATCAGTAAGGGATAAAGAAGAACATAAATTCATCATAAATGAACGTAAATGATATTTTTTTGTTTCAACATCATTTTCTAAGAGGTGAGTATTTATTTTACTATCAAGATATAGAAGATAAAAAAATATAGTTAATTTTTTTATTTCCATTTCATAAGAACAATTTTACCATTTGGTTATGCTTTGTTTAATTTCTACATTGGTATCATCTCTTACACCAATAAATGAATATTAAAGATGAAATTTTCATATATGAAGCACTAAAATTAACTTTTTACAGATCATAAGATCCACAAAAGAATAAAAATGGATTTGTTATACCACTAAATATTTAATAAAATCAAAATCCTTAGCATAAGTTATCAAATATGGAAAAATATTCATATGATTAAATAATAATTTATCTCTAAAACCTTAAAAACACCAAAATTTCTACTTAAAACATTAGATAATTAGCATACCTTAAGACCCCTCCAAACTATGTCTCACAAAACTCAAATAAAAAAATATGAAGGATTTGTTCACATATTTTTTTTTTTCAAATTTCAACTTTGACATTTATATAAAAACAAAATAAAGTAGTTCATAATATCACATAACAAATACCTGAGAAAACATGATCATATATTCTATTAAAACACACCAATCATTTCCCAAAATATCACGAATCACCATAAAACCACAATAAAATATCACATGATTCGATAAATTAACTAAATATTCATTACTATAATTATGTTTACTATAATCATATAATGTTATCAATATAGTATAATTCTTCAAAAAAATGCAACATTAAAAATTTAGTCACCAAATCACTGTTTAATATCATAGTTATCTATATGATAAAACATATGTTCCAATAATTTGATAACCACTTGAACCCAATTAATCAAAATCAAATATCAAATTAACCCTAAATGTTACCAATACCTCTCAACTTATGTCCCAAAAATATAAAATCATTATTCCTAAAATAACATTATCAGTAAAATATATTCTAAAATAAAAGGTTCTATTTCCATAAACAACTACAAATATGTACCTAAACATCTTAAAATATCATCATATAAAACATAAAAAGGGGTATCTATGCATTTAAAATTTTGAGAAACCTTAGAGACATTGAACAATGAAAATTTAGGCTTATTATATATCACTATTGAATATCATAGGTCACCATTGGTTCTATCCTCACATTAATAATAACAATTAGTCAAGAAAATTATAATTTACCCAAGAATATCCCTAAGAGTGTCTATCAAGGTGTGTGGTCTTAGACCCACTCATCATGAACTGATGGAGATCAAATTAATGTCCAATTCAATAATTTTTAGATTTTCCCCTTAGTTAATATGTTATACCATATTCACTTGAAAGTATCCAAAAAGGGATATATTATCTATTAAAACCACAAAATCTATACTTTACCAAAGCATCATGATATTACCCTATAATTATAGATATCCCTAGAATCTGTAATAGTGTTATGATATCAAATATTTGTTTTCCTAAATATAATTCCAAATATATCTACTCAACTTTCTCTAATACATACTATAACACCGTAGATTTAGTAATACAAAGCCTATAATTATCTTACTATATTGGTAAAAGGTAAAAGTGATTACATCCTAAAGGATCTAATATTTTAGTATTCTTGTAAGAATAGATACATACATAATTCTCACATTATATTTAAAAACATTAAATTCATCTTGAAATTATAGTGATAAATTCATTATTTATTCTATTATATCCATTGAATCCTTTGTAGATCCCTTGTTGGTATCTTGGGGAAAGGAAACCATAATAAAGTTTGAGCTGAGATGCTCTATAAGGGTAAATAAAGTAGTTATCAATCAATGATCATAAATTAGTATAAATATAAAGTTACAAGAACATGATCATAACATGGGAAATTCATACCCAATCATTCAAATATCTCTAACCATGAATCATAGAATAATTTTTTATCATAAAATACATAAGACATAAGAGTTTGTAATCAACAATAATCAATTTTGATCCATGAAAAAATATAATAATAATAAGACATATGTTTGTGGCATATACATAGCGTAGAAAATAATTTCCGTTGTCAATTATGACAACTAAAACTATCCTAGTGGATGAGGTTCACTCCTCATTCCATAATTTTTTTATCATGGTTCACTCCCAAGACATTAATAGTGTAAATATTCCTTTACTGAACTAAGTTCGCTTCCCATTATAGTTCGTATTATCTCATGCGATATCATTATTTACGAAATTCATTGGAGGGTAATAATAGACCCAATAATATCTAGTTTATAACATAACCACATGTAAATTATTTATAATGGAACCAAACATCTTTGGATTATAACATAACCAACCATCCTTGGTTTATAACATAACCACCCATCACATAATAGTAACCATATATATGTGTACCACATGATCATAAATAATTCTTCATATCATCACAACAAAAATCATGGAAAATAAACAGGTTTGATAAAACTCTCATAATTATAATTTTAAACCATACAAAAAAAGAATAAATATATTTTCATTAAATTATATCCCTATTAAAGAATAATTATCACCAAAGGATGGTATCATAGATGAAAAATTCCATTAAAATATCAATGAAATATTTCTTGAAGAAAATATGTTTTTTATTTTGAAATTAATTATTTTAAATACCAAAATTTCCAAAATTTTCGGAAAAACATTTTAGTTGTAAAGAACAATGAAAATTTATAAAGTATGTTTCAATATAAATAATGGACATGATAATGATAAAATAGATTCATGTAGTATACATTAAAAGAGAAAATTCATAACACACTTTCTTAAAACATTGAACCTGAATTATTTAAAAAAATCATTTTAAAAGATTAATTTTAAAACTTTGTGAATAAATTAAATGTTAATTAAAATTATCCTTTTAAAACATTTCAATTATATTTAAAAATTTACATAAAATAGTTTTGAAGAGAATATACATGGAAGAAAAGTTTCATTAACCAAAGAGGAAATAAGGGCAGCTTTTCTTTAAAAACATTCTCCAAATAATTTTAAGTACCAAAGAGAGGAAAACGCTACTAATACATGAAAATTAAAAGAATAACCAGATTATAATTAAATATATTTGGTTTAAAGGATAATATCAATATAATTCCCTTTAATGGAAATTTAGTATAGAAAATTCTAAAAATAAATGAGATTGTAATATAAATCCTTAGTGATTGGAAATATCAGAATCAAAACATCATGAAAGATATAACCTTATATATTTTTTTAAATCCCCTTAATTTTCATTAGAATAATAATAAAATAAAATTTTGTATAGTATATACACCATTCAAAACAAATAATTCATGAATATAACATTTTTATCATAAAAATAAAAGTGAGATGAGAAACACTTACCTCAAGTCTCATCTTTATTAATATGGGTTCAATACACCTTTATAAAAAATATAGATTTATTATAAATATATTATAGAACCAAAATCATACATATAATACCATATATGATTTACTTGTAACATATTGTCACCCATTTATTAACAATTATTTATTAAAACCATTGTAACAAGTATAACTATTTTATTTGTCATGTATGTTGTCACGAACCGAATCTGGTCGCCGCCAAAACCGGCACCAAACCCAGCCTGGGACATGACCCGAAGGGCGTTCCCTATCCCCACGGGCTGGCACAAGTGCCCGGGTATCATTTATTTAGGTTTGGGAATGATTTACCCGAATATGAAGGCATAAACCATTAAAAACAATCAATAAACTGAATCTGAAAAATTTATACCAAATGATGTTTAAACAAAAACCAGAACTGAATACATAGGTTTAGAGTCAATAAAAAAGGTCCAAAGACACAATGGAACAGAAACAAAATAGCCCCATGGACTCCACATGACAAGGGGTCATCACCCCCAAGTCGTCTCCACTACTCCGCCTCATGGATGAGGACTAACACCCTGAACCTCCGTCACCCTTATCCTTTCCTTTACCTGGGTCAAAAAAAGGTCTACTTACACCCAAGGGGTGTAAGTAGGGTGTGAGACTAAGCCCAATAGGATACCACCCTATGATTCCAGGGTGCATGCAATACAAGGTGAAAAAGCAAGCAGTTTTAATATGCAATTAAAAGCGGTGACAAATTCCACGAAATGAAACTTTAAATTGAAAACATTTTTCAAGATAAAACTTTCAGAATGTTAACACATTTAAATAGGAATATTAGATACTTCATTATAATTCCAAAGACACCCAAATACAAGGTCAAATACCACACATCCACTGAGCGACAAAACCGGGAACACCCCTAGGCACTAGATAGTCTCAGGCCCCATGTACCTCGTACCTCAGTGTAATGCAACCACAGTAATATCCTTCCTCATGCACGAGCCACTAGTAGGGAACATACCCATAACCTAGTGGTCCCCAATCATCATCCACATAGTTTAGTTAGAGTTGTCGTTATCCAAATGCTATGTGAAACAGGGACAAAACCCATCCGGTCCACTAGCCGTACTAGTACAAATCCGCCCCACCTAGGTACCCGGGCTTCCCCCTTTGTGCTCAAACAATTTCAGGATTTAACACATATCCATTTTAATGTAAAACACCACTAATGGTCATATACAGAAAATACAGTATCTATCTCATTTCATACCACTTAAAACACACAACAAACTCTTTGAATTTGAATAAATCAATTTCTCAAAATCTCGTGTAGTTTTGCACACAAAACCCCTTAAGAAACCCACTTGTACACGATGTTCACACTTGTAAGTTACCAAAACAGTAAAGGCATCCCAATAAATATCAATTAAAACAAAAAATCAATTTTCGGGCATCCCCATGTTAAACAAGAAGTGTTATCTTTGTAAAACCTTCATTTTCACACAAAAGTGGAACCAAAACTTCACTTTCTTTACAAACACAATTAAAACCCATTTTTTGCAGCAATTACCAAAGGGGATAAAAATTATAAACAGTATTTTATGCCTTATTACAAATCAGTAAAAACAACTAAGTATTTATAGGGCATCCCCAAATAAAAAAACAAAACACTTCTTTGGAAAACCCCCAATTTCACACCAAATTGGCATTTTAAATTCAATTGCAATAGAAACATCATTAGAACAAATTTTTGCAGCAATAATAAAATTATATAAATCTGAAAATATGATAAATACAGCATGCTAATACACAAATATTGCATCAACATTGGAATCACCTACCAAATCAAATGAAACCATTGAATCCGTTGTGCGAAAACACAAACGCACCACCGCCACACCTCAAGAAGGGTAGATCAAACCTAAAAATAGAAAATTGGACAAAGAAAACCCAAGGTTAAACCTTGGGATCGAACCCCTACCCACTGGTCATTGTTCACTTCAATAAAAAGCGAGGAAAACCTAAAAAAATAGAATTAAACCCTAATCAATTTGAAAGGGCAAAAGAAATGGAAAAACTTACTTGAGAAATCTAGAATGAATCTCCCCAAAACACCAGTATCTGAAATTGAAAACGGCCAAAACTCAGGGGATGTTCTCACAATAAATATTAGGTCATTTAGGAATTGTAATGGAGGGAAAAGAGTATGAATTGAGAGAGTTATGTTTGAATGAACATACCTCATCAAATCTGCCCGATTTTAGAAACCCTAAGATGTTCGTCCCTAAATCGCGATCCTAAGAGCTCCAAAAAAGGGGGTAAAGAGGTTGGGGGAGCGTCTGGGTGTAAGGGCCGCATGTGAGGCTTGGAATCACCAAAAAATACTTAATATTGGATAGGTTATTAAATAAATAAAAGTAATTTTTAAAACTGGATATGGGCTTCTAGGCAGGCCCAATACCTTAAATAAAAACCCAACTAAACCATGGTTATGGATTTTCAAAGGCTCCATATTTTAATTGTAGTGTTAATATATCAGGGTAGGACATTTAGGAGTTGGAATGAGTGAAAAATATTAAAAAATGAATAAGTTATAAAAGAATCAAAATTTATTTTTTAATCTGGAATTGGGCTCACGGTTTGGCCCAATTCACAAAAACTCACCTATTCTCCATAAAACCATTGGAAACCCCCAAAACAAAGCATTAATGGAAAATTAAAATAAAAATAAATTTAAAATAATCTATCTATGTGACAATTCTCCCCACCATAAAAACTTTCCACCCCGGAAAGTCACAGCAAGACCAAATCAACAACCAAACCCAACTGAGAAACCAAGAAGTACTCCCTGGTCAGGTTTCTTCCCCAAAGGCCATAACACCTCCAGTGATCAATGAAGGAAGGAATACTCTCACAAATAAAACTTACACCACTTTCCTAAAACCATCAAGAACATTCATGCTTTATCCCAAATAAAAACTCCTCAAACACAATCTGAACAATACTCAAGCAATTCACCCAAACGAACAACAACTTTGAACAAGGTTACACTTACCTTACTTTAACTAAACCATTGGGTGCTCTCCAGTCCCAATGTTTACTCAATAATGATGTTGGTATCTAGATAGATCTGAACGAGACTATCTACACCAAGCCAAGACCATGAAAAAATCTAAGTTACTGGTACGGGGGGACACAAATAGGCTCCCCACCATAAGAGACAACCAATATTTTTTTTGAGACATAATCAAGAGACTAACAGGGGGAGGACTAAATGGACTCACCGATACAAAGGATATACTTCCATCAGAAATTTACAAAATAAATTATATAAGACTCATAGTGGGTCTCCCCACCATAAGAACCAATCATCTTAACCAACCAGCACTGGCCGGTAAAGAAAGACCCCAAAATTTAAAGAGTTGGGGCGACCACATGGCTAGTTTGCACGGTTTGGGAAGCCATACACTAATAGTTGGGATCCTTCTTTCCGCATGGTTTTCTGGGGCATGGTAACTATTATCCAAGTGAAAATTGTGTTCACAAACAGTGTACACAAGCTTCAAACCTTTCTCTAAAGACTCAGTGGAAACCAAAAGGGGGAGGGAATAACATTGGGTGATGACATGGGCACACGGCCCTCCACCTATTTCCCCCGAACATGGACAACAGAAGAATGAATATGACACCATAGGTTTAAAATCTTCCTAACTTTCATACTGAGGAAATGACTTTGTACAAGGGTTTAAATGACCCAGTGATTTCCCCTGACTACGATCCAGCTTCTCTCCGAGACCTATGGTTGGAGCTCAAATGATTGAAGCATCTTCGACCTCGCAGTTAGGCTTTGGAAACCCCATGAACGATAATTCTTCTTTCAATGAAACCAACAACTACAACACAATCCCAGATAAGTTTTCCCGACATAACACATTCCAAACTCACTTTACCCAATCCCGATATTTCACTGAAACAAGGGATAAGAAGATACACACACATCACACCTTGTTTCTTTAGGTGAGAAACAATAGAAGTAAAGAACACCTACACTCACATTCCTCTAAAATAGATGATTTTTAAGTTTTTTTCAAGGGAGACATTTTCCCAACATAACAGGGACTCTCAGAGGATTTCACTACTTTCACCTATACAGTCAATCGAGTACATGACATCATAAGGAATCACCAAACATGACCATTTCAACTGATATAAACAATTCATGGAGAGGGACCTTATACAACATCCCCAAACAGCACACAATTATAGAAAGTGGTCACAATATCCTATCATGACCATATTTCCCACACCAGTGGTTTAACATGAACTCATGATTCAAAGAAACTTTGAAGAACCTAAAGGCCCTCTTAGACACCATCGAGACAATCATCCACACTAACAACCCTAGACTATATCCACCTTCGACGAATCAAGAAACTTAAGAAAATAAGGTCTCTGTCAACCTTCCATGAGCACTCTCCCGTTACAAGAGGATCTAAAAATCAAAGAAAGGAAAGGGTGTAGACTCAATCTAAAAATCTCAAGAAAAAATATTCCTTATATTGATCAACTGGAGGGTCTTCAAAAGGAAAAACAATTCGGGTTGCACTTTAGTTGTGCACTAACCATTAATGGGGCGTACCTTATCCAACGATTGAACCAAAGGACCCAACCAAGATGGTCTATTTGTCATGATATACCACAATCCAGATCCAAACACATGAAGGGAACCACCACAAAGTTATCCCAAAACATTTTTCAAAAGAGACCACTAATCGTCCCTACAACACAGCTCACCGACCAAACACAAACCCAAAACACAGTTCAAACAGGAGGGGTTCTTGGACTCAAAACATCCCACAACATCAACATTATCAAAAACCCATAATACAAACTATACCAAACTATTCATCAATACATCATGTTTTTCTTTAAAACTATTTCTTTGAAAACAAACGGTTTTTCCGTAAGCGTATCCACCAATGGTACCCCATGGGCATCACACATGCATGTTTTGTGTCACACCGGGCACCCTCCTCATAACCATCCCAGCACTCATCCAATCATGCCATCAACCATCCATCATCCCATATAACCCCATCCATGTGGTCACTCAAGGAAATACCAAAGGTTAAAACAAAAATTCCTTCCACTTTTCAAAAACAAAATGCTCAACCAACCCAAACGTTTTCTCAAAACTGCTAACAATGAGATCAGAATACCAATTCACATCTTACAAAACTTTTCATAAGGACACAAACATTTAAAAAAGAACTCACTTTCAAGTTATTCACATCAATTTCAAAACATCTCATCCCATTAAAACACCCTTTAATCGTTTAGAAAACTATATTGGAAACACTTTTGAAAACAAACTTCAATATGGTTTCGGCTTTCAAAAGAGGTGTAAGCATACTATTTTCTATTTCAAAACAATTCTGAAAATTCAGTTCCACCATTTCATAAATCAAAACATTCCATATTTATTTGAAAATAATTTCAGAAAAACTTTATACTTCTTAAAACCAAGTCCTTTTAAAACCAAAGTTCCAAGATTGCAAAACTATAGTACAAAACAATCTGAGAGGAAACTAGTTTCAGTGGGTGAATTGGAAATATGGTTGGCGTCCATATTCCAATCACTTCACTGTCACAGAGAGTGTTCTAGAGAATATCCCTGGCTCCACATGGCTTGCCAGGCCCTGTGAGCTCACTGAGACCGTTAACCCAACTCTCTTTTCATTTCCCCTAATCATCATTAAACCAAGAAAATCAAAGAACATAGATAAATCCCGACTTCCCCTGGTGACTCGAATCCCGTCATGAGGTGTGGTGATCAGGCACACTACCCATAACAGAACTATAAAGTCCCAACAATTCTAACTCTAATCTATCCCGACTGTTCCCTAAATAACATGACCCAAAGAGTTAACCAGAACCTCCTCTGATACCATTTTGTCACGAACAGAATCTGGTCACCGCCAAAACTGGCACCAAACCCAGCCCGTGGCATGACCCGAAGGGCGTTCCCTATCCCCACGGGCAAGCACAAGTGCCCGGGTATCATTTATTTAGGTTTGGGAACGATTTACCCAAATATGAAGGCATAAACCATTAAAAACAATCAATAAAATGAATCTGAAAAATTTATACCAAATGATGTTAAAACAAAAACCAGAACTGAATACATAGGTTTAGAGTCAGTACAAAAGGTCCAAAGACATAATGGAACAGAAACAAAATATCCCCATGGACTCCACATGACAAGGGGTCATCACCCCCAAGTCGTCTCCACTACTTCGCCTCATGGATGAGGACTAACACCCTGAACCGCCATCACCCTTAGCCTTTCCTTTAACTGGGTCAAAAAAAAGGTCTACTTACACCCAAGGGGTGTAAGTAGGGTGTGAGCCTAAGCCCAATAGGATACCACCCTATGATTCCAGGGTGCATGCAATACAAGGTGAAAATGCAAGCAGTTTTAATATGCAATTAAAAGCGGTGACAAATTCCACAAAATGAAACTTTAAATTGAAAACATTTTTCAAGATAAAACTTTTAGAATGTTAACACATTTAAATAGCAATATTAGATACTTCATTATAATTCTAAATACACCCAAATATAAGGTCAAATACCACACATCCACTGAGAAACAAAACCGGGAACACCCCTAGGCACTAGATAGTCTCAGGCCCCACGTACCTCGTACCTCAGTGTAATGCAACCACAGTAATATCCTTTCTCGTGCACGAGCCACTAGTAGGGAACATACCCATAACATAGTGGTCCCCAATCATCATCCACATAGTTTAGTTAGAGTTGTCGTTATCCAAATGCTAAGTGAAACAGGGACAAAACCCATCCGGTCCACTAGCCGTACTAGTACAAATCCGCCCCACCTAGGTACCCGGGCTTCCCCCTTTGTGCTCAAACAATTTCAGGATTTAAAACATATCCATTTTAATGTAAAACACCACTACTGGTCACATACAGCAAATACAGTAGCTATCTCATTTCATACCACTTAAAACACACAACAAACTCTTTGAATTTGAATAAATCAATTTCTCAAAATCTCGTGTAGTTTTGCACACAAAACCCCTTAAGAAACCCACTTGTACACGATTTTCACACTTGTAAGTTACCAAAATAGTAAAGGCATCCCAATAAATATCAATTAAAACAAAAAAATCAATTTTCGGGCATCCCCATGTTAAACAAGAAGTGTTATCTTTGTAAAACCTTCATTTTCACACAAAAGTGGAACCAAAACTTCACTTTCTTTACAAACACAATTTAAACCCATTTTTTTGCAGCAATTACCAAAGGGGATAAAAATTATAAACAGTATTTTATGCCTTATTACAGATCAGTAAAAACAACGAAATATTTATAGGGCATCCCCAAATAAACAAACAAAACACTTCTTTGGAAAACCCCCAATTTCACACCAAATTGGCATTTTAAATTCAATTGCAATAGAAACATCATTAGAACAAATTTTTGCAGCAATAATAAAATTATATAAATCTGAAAATATGATAAATACAGCATGATAATACACAAAGATTGCATCAACATTGGAATCACCTACCAAATCAAATGAAACCATTGAATCCGTTGTGCGAAAACACAAACGCACCACCGCCACACCTCAAGAAGGGTAGATCAAACCTAAAAATAGAAAATTGGACAAAGAAAACCCAAGGTTAAACCTTGGGTTCAAACCCCTACCCACGGGTCATTGTTCACTTCAATAAAAAGGGAGGAAACCCTAAAAAAATAGAATGAAACCCTAATCAATTTGAAAGGGGAAAAGAAATGGACAAACTTACTTGAGAAATCTAGAATGAATCTCCCCAAAACACCAGTATCTGAAATTGAAAACGGCCAAAACTCAGGGGACGTTCTCAAAAGAAATAGTAGGTCATTTAGGAATTGGAATGGAGGGAAAAGAGTATGAATTGAGAGAGTTATGATTGAATGAACATACCTCATCAAATCTGCCCGATTTTAAAAACCCTAAGATGTTCGTCCCTAAATCGCGATCCTAAGAGCTCCAAACAGGGGGGGTAAAGAGGTTGGGGGAGCGGCTGGGTGTAAGGGCCGCATGTGAGGCTTGGAATCACCGAAAAATACTTAATATTGAATAGGTTATTAAATAAATAAAATTAATTTTTAAAACTGGATATGGGCTTCCGGGCAGGCCCAATAACTTAAATAAAAACCCAAATAAACCATGGTTATGGATTTTCAAAGGCTCCATATTTTAATTTTAGTGTTAATATATCAGGGTAGGACATTTAGGAGTTGGAATGAGTGAAAAATATTAAAAAATGAATAAGTTATAAAAGAATCAAAATTTATTTTTTAATCTGGAATTGGGCTCACGGTTTGGCCCAATTCACGAAAACTCACCTATTCTCCATAAAACCATTGGAAACCCCCAAAACAAAGCATTAATGGAAAATAAAAATAAAATAAATTTAAAGTAATCTATGTATGTGAAAATTCTCCCCACCATAAAAACTTTCCGCCCCAGAAAGTAACAGCAAGACCAAATCAACAACCAAACCCAACTGAGAAACCAAGAAGTACTCCCTTGTCAGGTTTCTTCCCCAAAGGCCAAAACACCTCCAGTGATCAATGAAGGAAGGAATACTCTCACAAATAAAACTTACACCACTTTAATAAAACCATCAAGAACATTCATGCTTTATCCCAAATAAAAACTCCTCAAACACAATCTGAACAATACTCAAGCAATTTACCCAAACGAACAACATCTTTGAACAAGGTTACACTTACCTTACTTTAACTAAACCATTGGGTACTCTCCAGTCCCAATGTTTACCTTACTTTAACTAAACCATGGTTATGGATTTTCAAAGGCTCCATATTTTAATTGTAGTGTTAATATATCAGGGGAGGACATTTAGGAGTTGGAATGAGTGAAAAATATTAAAAAATGAATAAGTTATAAAAGAATAAAAATTTATTTTTTAATCTGGAATTGGGCCCACGGTTTGGCCCAATTCACAAAAACTCACCTATTCTCCATAAAACCATTGGAAACCCCAAAAAAAAAGCATTAATGGAAAATTAAAATAAAAAAAATTTAAAATAAGCTATGTATGTGACATATGTTGTGGTAAAATAGTTATGGTCCCTATAAATTGATCATGGACATGTGTAGTAAAAAATTTTAACCATGTAATAAGTATAATATATAATAATTATATACACTTTTATAACTGTTTATATAATTTTATGAGGAAAATTAAATCACTTCATGGAGACAGTAATTCATACGTACACACAAGTCGTGTTTCTACTTTTTGATGGATTGAGTGAAACAAAAGTAAATAATAAGTAACCTTTATATAATAATTATTACCTAAAAAATATCATATATATTCATCAAATATATCTTTATTACCATCATTGTGAAGAATAATTGAAAAATGAATCAGATCACTTCGTGGAGGTTGAAGTCTACATATACACATGAGCGACATCAACATTTTTCAACTGATGGTAAGGTAAGAAGGTAGATAAGTTATTATAATTATATAATAATAATTATTTCATAAATATAATATATATTCATTAAATCCATAATAATAACCAACCATTAAATTTGACGATGGAAAATGAATTATATCGCTATGTGGAGAAGACAATCAACACGTACGCATGAGCGATGATTTCATTTCCCATTTGAAGGAAAGGAGCTGTAAAATGGTTGTTTCATGGATTTAATAAAATATTTGTATATTTATGATAGTAGATAAATCATTTTATGATTCATTCATCAGATTTATAAGAAGTATAATAAGAAATTAACTTTGAATGAGTTGGGTAAGATGACAACCTCTTCATTGAGTGACCTCCTTTGGATTACACCTTAAGCCTTCTTATGATGACCTTAGGAGAAGAAAATAATATCCAATGTGAAGGGAAGTAATATAGTAATGTATTATGGTAGGTATTTCATAATATATACTTCTCAAACTTTGTGCATAAATTATAAGAGGAGGTTCCCTTTTATAAGTGAGGGATAAGACATGCTTAGAATTTGTTAAAACATTTAAATGTAATGTATATTATAATAATGTCAAGTCCAACTAAATGGAAATAATTTATAATTTATGTAATTATAAGGATGAAATACCTTCACCTAATAAAATTTATAAATTTTTATGTAACATTTTAAACCTTATCTTTTGGTTTAACCCCCTCATTATCCCTTTTTAACCTTAAGTGTGACAACACATTTTTTAGCCTTTAAGGGTCATAAATTTACTTCTAAGGTGACAAGTGGATCATAAAAGGTACATGGATGTAATTTCAGACCATTTAACATACCAATTTTCTAAAATTAATATTTATTTAAACCATTTAATAATTTTTTTAAAATATCATTAAAGTCTTTTTTAGATTATTAGTTTAATTTGACTTCAAAGACATTAATACAAAAATGGAATTAGAATATATAAATTTTTTACATCATTTATAGTTTATAATTACCAATTAAAATCATGTAAAACCATAATTAATCCAAAATATATTAATTTTATTTTTTTTAAAATCATTTACATTGATTTTTCTACATCTTGCACAAACAATGTATTAGTGTTTCATAAGAATTTAAGGTGATTATATCATCACTAAGAATTAAAAAAATAAGATAATAAAAATGAATTATTTAGTTTTAAAATATCATTTTCTTTTCATTCATAACTTCCTTTTATCCCCATGAAAACATATAATAGAATTTAAAAACTGTAAAGTTTGATTTTTATTTATCCTTTTCTTAAAATAATATTAATGGTATAATAAAATAAAAGTGTAAAAAATTTCCATAGATTCATATATAAGATATATTTGGCCTAAAATACCTCATAAAATACGATATAGGAATGTTTATTGAGAATATTTAGGCATTATCTCATAGTTTTAGCCCTGTTTTACCCTTACCGAGGTGACAAATATTTACCATAGTTACTATTCAAAATGACTTATCAGAAAAGGGACCTACTTAAAAAATTTGGAACTCATGAATAAAAATATAGAATTAATTTTAATGTATTAAATTTATATAAGTGTTAGAAATTAATTTTAACACAAATTTGTAAAATGAAATAGAAAACATTTTAAAAAAATGTGTTTATAAGCATAAAAATGAACTTATACCAAAATAAAATATAATGTTTATATCCATGGAATTATTTAGATTATGTTAAGTATAATTTATCTTATTTTAATTTAGAACCAAATATAAAATATAATTATAATTTCAAATTACTGGATTAAAATAAATGAAATGGTTGTTTTATAAAAATCTATTTTTAACTATTCACTAAAAAAATATTTTTTTTAGAAAAAATACAAAAAATTCCTCATATGATAATATTTAAATTTTTATTTAAAAAAATATTCATTAACTAAAATATGATTTATTAAAATATAATAATTTTATTATAATTTCCACACAAAAAATACAAGAAACCCCATTTTTGAAGAAAACATATATTGTAAACATGAAATGACTTTACTTGAAATTGAGTAAATATTTATTATGAATTAATAAATATATATTCATAATATAAAAAAGTTTATACATATTTTTCATCATTTGTTAATCTGTACTAATATCTACAATTTAACAGCAAGTTAATAATGATCACATTTAAGTTATAATATTTTTATAGTATATTGCAGTTCACTTAAAGACCGGTGGTGTATGTTAAGCAATATATCGAGTGTAAAATTATTTTAATCTATATTCATGTGGTTACAAATTGGAATTTTCATCTATATAACAGAAAAATTAACAGTAATGAACATATGGGATGCTTCTTAGTGACTTATATCTCAATCATGTTTGAGATCTTGGGTACATTCAGATCCTTTGAGAAAAAGAAGGTTGTTCTTCATTTATATTATGTCATCCAATATAAATGGAAGTCAATGTGGATTTTTATTTTTTGGTTTTTTTCCTATATATTTGAACTATTTTTATCCCCATGAAATACCATGGGTATTATTATATCCACATCCACCTCATTTCGATTTAATTACAAAAGAGATAAAGAAACTAGAAAAATTATAATTTCTAAAACCATAATGTAGTGATGTTTAAAAGAGGTTTGATTCTTGAAATTTTCAATACCATGGTATAAATGTTATACAAAATAGTCATGTTCTTATAAAATTTATAATATTATGAACTAGTTTAAGTGAAACATACATTGAAAAGTTATGTGAAAAATAACATGAAAATTTTCAATATCACCATGACATGTTCAACCAATCAGTACATCTTGGTCATCTTCAGCAAGATAAAAGAACACATTAGGGTGTATATTGAAATTTCATAAGAAAACAATGGCTTTTTTATGGTGTAATTTTTTATATTTTAATTAAAATATGATTTCTTATGACTCCAACAACAAATCCAAGTCCTCTGCCTGTAATTTTCCCAAAACAACCATGATTGACATATAACCAATTGTAAATTTCCGCATGGATGGAGTTGTCACTTGGGGAATTAGTACATCATAGTCTATATCCAAAATTTAAATTTTATAAGAAAAATTGATATCATTATTCTCCATGGAAAGAGATTTTATCAAATAATCACCAAGACATGGTGTATATCCAAAACAAGTGTGGTGAGTAGAATTTTGATAAAAAATATTTTTTCTAAAATTCTTAGAAAACCATAACTGGTATGGGTCCTCTAAACCCATGCTAAATATAAGGATGGGATTTAAATAATACCTGGAATATTTAGGTATATGTGATCTATGATTAATGTGGGTTTACATAGTGAATAATTTATAATGTTTATATAAATTATAATATAAAATGCAACGTAAAGGTATATATATTGATTTATGAATTGGTTATAATTAAGAATATAAAATGATAATAATATAATCCCTTATTTGAGAAATATATTATGTTTAGTTTATGTAAAGTTTTCACATAAAATATTAAATGTTTATATTATTATAAAATATTTCATAAATACCACATATTTAATAATATGAAAGATTTTATATTAAATTCCATGTAAACTAAGAATATAAAAGAGTTTTTTTAATAACAGAATAAAAAAGATTTTGTATTAGAGTAAATGTGAAATGTTATATTAATTTGTGTTGTGTAATATTCATATATAATGCCTAAATTATAAAGTTTTTATAAATACTTTACTTATGATTTTTTCATAAATATTTTTTTAATGTATATATTTATAAATTGTTCATTTATTTAGTTTATTACTTGTTTTATTCCCAGATAAAAAGTGTTATATTATGAATCAGTGTATTATTAAGTTTAAAAGTTTTTAAACAACTTCTTTAAACTACCATACATTAAATTAAGGATTTACATGATATGTATGATAATTTATTTTTTTCTCATGAGTTATGAGAATAAATTTAAAAGTTAATTATAGTTTAAATATATTAGATTTTAGAATTAAGATGAAACTGAATTATCTATTGAGAAAAAAATTATTGTTAGAGGGTATTTGGGTTAGACATATCATTATCTTGGGAGCTTAACCTATATCTAGAAAAGTGTGGTTTGGTTAGTTATCAATCCATACTTAATCTTATGAGGATCATTGATTTCATTTGATTATAAGACTTTACATGAAAAGGTTTTACATACCTTATGCATGGAGGTGTTTGGATGTGTACAAATGTAGTTGGATTTTAGTTTTGGTCATTAACACAAGCTATAAATTCTCTAAAGAGATACACATCACTATAGTTTTAACTTATTGATTAGGTTGAAGGAATAGTGATTAAAAAACTAAATCATATAAAGCATATTTACATTTAAAGGGAATACATGAGATGAGATGGTGAGATATTTAAATCCATATAAAAAACTATGTGTTATATTTCTTCTAAAGTGAAACTTATCATGACATCAGTTATTTTACAGAGTAGGTCCAAGATAACATTGGGAGCCCCTATATTATCTTGTGTAAGGTAAAAATGTTCTGAGTGACTCTAATAAGATTTGGGGAAATTTTTTGGAATATTACATAAGTTACAAATAACTCAAAATCCTTATGTGTAATGATTACAGAGTAATAGAGTTTGGATTATCTATATGATTAATTTTTCAAGGATTTTTCAGCTTAATTATCCAATGATCATATATGATTTGATTAGCATGATTCTTAACCTATATAGATAAGTAATGAGAGGAACACTAATATGCATTCATTAAATAGTGAAATATAGATCTTGACCAATTAATGGATTTGATGGATTTAAAAAGGGTTCGTCATTTTAGTGGTATCATATTTAATGAAATTATCTATTAAATGAAAGTAAAGTACGATACTCAACTAATAAAATTTTATAGTGTTGAAGACATGAAATAATAATAATCAAGTATGAATTTTAGTTCAATCATTGAGAAAGAGTTTTTTAATTGATGATTATTTAAAGACACGTATAGAAACATAAGAATAATTTTTAAGTAAGAAGGTAAAATTCTATTCATTTGAGAAACCCATTCTTGATTAGCCAATTGTTAAAGGCATGAAACTCTAAAATATAGATGGTTATGAGAAGTATATATAGATTCACTTCAGGTTTCAAAGGTATTAAATGAAAATAACCTATGAAACATTTGTATCCTCTAATATATTCAATATATTGGGTATTTAATAACTCAGAGAGACTAGATGTTTCCTTTATAGATTAATCTGGATATGAAATTTATTCTATAATCCTTATTATAATGGGTTTGAAAATATTATTGAGTTTGAAACATTTTTATTTGACCACTTAAAAATATTCAGGATAATTGAGAAAGACATGGGATGTCTAGACTATAATCCTATATTTGTTGCACATATGGGTAAAAGTTTAATTTGGAAGAAGAAAGTTGGAAGGGTTAATTGTTAACATTGGTCCTTGAAACCTAAATGAGGTGTTAAGAAAGTGATAATGGATTCCATATGGTATTAAATTATCCAAAATACTTGAAGGTGTATATAAAACTATATGGACAATCCACATTAGGAGTTAATGTTATAATAATAAATTAATCAATTTTAAAGTCTATACAATACCATATATATATATATATATATTTAATAAACATTGTAAATATATAGGAGTTAAAATATAAATGTCAGATTTGATGCAGATTGTAGTTTTAATTCAAATAAAGTATAAATGATTGATAATATATATATTTTGAATTAAAAGGAGTACTTCAATCTATAATATATCTTAATAAAGGATACATATTTATATTTGTCTTATATGGAAAGGGAATTTCTTTCTAAATAGATATGTTATACAAATATAATTTGATGGTTTTAATAAAAATGATTTCATTTTCATCAAATTATATTACATATATTTAGAATAAGATAAGTATAATCATATTTTATCTATTATTTTTGTTAAAATAGGAAGGAATGAGTTCCCAAAACCCAACAACGGTATATTTTAAAGAATAGAATCTTATTTTAAGAATTTTTATTCAAACACTTAGAATAACATATTAGATATGAATTATAATAGATTATTTTTTAAATATTCAATTACAAGAAAATCGACGAGTATGAGCAATTATTTTTTGATTTGGAGGCCATTTAAACTACTGCCAAAAGGTTCTGCAACGGTTTCAAAAAAGTACCTCAAAAGTTGGTGTCAACATCCAATATACGGAGGTTCCTTATATTTAGGGGTTGTTTCTAGTAAGTGTCATAGAAATCATATTTAGTGGTGGTTTTATTCATTTTTGGGTATATTTTAAGGGAAAAAATGAAGAGGATTTAGCGGACGTTAAAACCGCTGAAAAATCAAAAAGTTTTTTCTATCACAAAATCACTACTAAATAATAGAGTGTCATATTTAGCAGTCTTTTCAAACATGGTAAATCATGAAAATTTCATGTGAATAATCTATGCCACAAATGATAAACAAACAAACCCTATCTTTCTATATTAGTCCAATACATCAAAAAGATGACTAATCATTGTCCTATGATGAACTCTTCTAATCACCCTTCCCATATCAATCCTCACTTCTTGTTACCATCTCCTATAAGATAATTATATTTAAAATTAAACGATTTTGTATATTTATATTTAAACTTAAATCCATTAAAATTTTATGAACTAAATGATTTTGAAGTTGTGTAACTTACCTTCTCACCACCAGTGATTGATGCAATATCATAGGGGATCCATCCAGTTGTCTTCTAATATAAATCAAACAATGCTTTCTACAAAGAGGATATCTGAGACCCCTGTTCCTGAATTGTGCTTTGCATAGAATCAAACTCTCTATGATCATATTATGGTAGGTAGTGACTAAAACTAGGGGTAGATGCAGTTGCAATCCCCAATGGACTTCCAAAGACCTTAGATGGTAATGGTCCCAAACCCATCCCGCACACTAGACCAGGATGCTCCTTCTCAAGGACTTTACCAAATGAGTCATCCTGGGAGACTGAGTTGGGATGTGTTAAATTTTTATCCCACAGTTCTTTAATTTTTACCTATAAATCAATTATTAGTCACATTTGAAGAAATATATATTAACCTAATGACAACTAATAATAATTTATTATAATTAAAATTGAATTCAAACCCCATCTTCTTTGGAAGAACATTAACATAACTCACATCATATTTTTTATGAACATCTAACCCCAGTTATTTTCAGGAGGATTGGTGTCCTAAATTATTTGGCTACCTTAAACAAAGATAAATCAGCAATTTAATATGTGGAAAAAATAATATTGCCTTTTAAATATTTAAACTAATGAAAATATTATCAGAGTCGATTGACTTCTACAAAACCTCTTTGATCCCGCAGTGTGAGGGATGATTTTCTTAGCCCAAATTGACTCATTCTTCCTTGAAATATCCTGAAAAAAATAAAAAATAATTTAATAGTAATGTATGAAATGTCATGTCTTTTTCATATACCTGTATAAATGCAAAATGTGATTAATATAATAATATATATTTAAATACCATGTTCTTCTTGTCATAATGACTATCAATAAAAAATTTCCATTTCTCTATAGGTAAACCATTGGGTACCTTATCATACAGTTATTGGGTGCTCGACGAAGTATCATTGAATTTATTCCATAATCTCAATTGAAAATCTTTCTATTTCATGTCCAAAATTTTCAATGTCCACTTTCTTGTTATAAGACTGGCAATGGGAAAGTTGAAAAACATTTGTAAAAAGAGAATCATTTTTAAAATATTATAATTTAATAACATGATGACATTAAATTACATGATAATGTATTAAAATTACCTTTATCGATGAATCAAAACCCTTATTTTTCCAAGATAAAGGAATATGCCTCCAATCAACATTTGTAATTGGAAGAGTAACTACCTACCCCACTAGTTGGCCTAGAATCTAGCCAAATAATCTCGTAGTTTCATCTGTATTGACCCCATAATAGTCAAATGGGACATATATCTTTATTCCATTTAGATTCTATACATATGAATTTTTCATATATTTCTAATTATAATTGTTTCTATATTTTTGGAAAAATAGTCAGTAGTATAAAAAAGGGAAATAAATTTATTCAGATTAAAATTTGTACCTATAACAGTCACCCTCCAAGATCCCTTTGAAGAATCAGGAGCAGTGACCTACTCTCTCATTATTGAGGCTGCTAAATGGTATTGTGTCGGCTGAGCTGCTGATGGGATGCAAATAGAGGGGTGAGAGATGGTGTAGGGGCAAGAAGATGGTTTCTCAGATTCTATAGGGAGGGAGATATATAGATTATCATCTATTTGTATGTTCAAGGTAACATTTATTAAGAGTCTAATAGAATCAGTATAATGCTTCCCCCTTGGAATTCCTGTTATTTAATGAAATAAAATTAACATCAGAACATATATTTAAAAAAATCATGCAAAAAAATTAGAAATTACAACAGATTCATAGTTCTGAAAAATAAAATATACATAACTATGATAATGAATGACTACACAAATCACATAAGTGGTTGATAAATGAATGGATGAATGAAAATTCAATCATTTTCTTCTTCAATCATGTCATTTTACTACTCCATCATTACTTTATCTATATCATCCACCCTTACCAGAGTAATATTTTCAATATCATGATGGATAAATAAGTTCACTTCTTTATATTGATGGTATTTAATGTCATAGGTCAAATATTCCACTTCATCACCCATATCATACAAGTCTCTTTGTTTTAAATGAACAACTACACTCCACCCTTTATCCATGAGATCTTCCACACAATATATCATTTTCTCTTGCAATAATAACATATACGAATCATGTAATTCATAGTCAACAACATCCATTAAGAGAGAGAAGTTCACAAAATTAAATTAAAAGGAATCTTTTTTAACACCCCTGATAATATCAACCTAACTTCCTTTGAATTAAAAAACTGAAAAATGATCATGGTTGTTTAATTTGATAATATCATTCAATTTTCCATAGTATCCCACTTCGAAAAACATAAACATACCACTATTTTTTGTTTTCAAACTCTCTTCCTGATCTACTGTATGATATTTAAATCCATTCACATTAAAAGTGTCAAACATTATAGTTTATTTTTAGAGGATATTGAGAATAAAAATTCAAATATTCAGACAAATCAGCTCGAGCATCAGTATTCATGATCTAAAAAATGTAATAAACATTATTATATTTACAAAATATATGTTTCAACCTAATATTGGTATGTATTGAAATATTTTATAACTTACACATCATGTAGACCATCCTACAAGATTTTTTTAATAGATTTTGTTATATCTTTCTCATTTTGTGTTCGACCTCTCATTCATATCTTTTTTTGTGTCCTCAAGTCTTTAATAAATGGATCTGACATTTCACGATTTAGCATCACATATCTATGTTCCTGTAATAATTCAAATTCCGTAAGTGTAACATTTAATATCCTCCCAAATGATTGGCCAATAGTAGGAAATATTTTTTATTTCCCATGTAATTGAGATTGAGTCAATGTGTCTTCAATAAACCCAACTAAATTGAATCATCTATCTATATCATCCAAGTATCTATAATAAAAGTTAATACACTCCTCCCCAAAATATACTTTAGGGATAGAGCATTTAGGTTGAACTTTATTTTTTACGTAGGATTTTAAATGCCCAAGATTTCTATGCAATAAAATAAAAAAAACATAATTGTGTATTTAATAAAGTGACAGGAAATTTTTTCAAAAATATAAAATATATAAATAAATTAACTCCCAATTTGATACATCCATCGATAATGTATGGGGAATCCCAATTTATCTTCTTTAACCAAATGAATAGTTAAATGTACCATGATAGTAAAAAACATAGGAAATATCATCTCCATTGAAAAAAGTGTCAATAAAAAATCTCCTAAATGTTATCATGATGAAATGGTTATAGAGTATTCTCATAGAGTTTCCTGAATAATGTGAAAAGTTGGAGTATAATAGTTGTAACCTTTTCATTTAATAATGTATGCAATGTCATGGGTTGTAATTGTGGTAACAAAATATATGAATCATGAATTTTAAATCCATGTATCCTAAGGTTATTTAAGTTAATACACCTTGAGGTGTTACTTGAATATCCATCAGATACCTTCGTATGTTTTAAAATTCAAACAAATATCTCTTTATCCCTATTTTTCATTGAAAAAATTTCTATAGCATACTTTCTACTCTCATCTGGATATAGACCAAGCTTTATGTTCATTTCTTGTTAGTATTTCCAAGCATTCAAATGATCCTTTGATTTCCTATTCTCATTAAGCAATGTGAAGATAAAATTATCAAAAACATTATTCTAAATATTGATAACATAAAGATTATACCGCAAAAAATTAAATTTCCAATACCGTCATTTGAAAAATATACTTTTTTCTTCCATTATTGCATTCTGATTTCACCTGATGATGCACTTCGAACTCATTTTCCACTATCATTCAATTGACGCACCTTCCCAAATTTAGTTTCAACATTTCCAAGTTGTGCCAATATTTTAGAAGCTATTAACAACTTTGGAGGTGGTTTAAGATCAATAGAACCATTTAGTTTTGACTTATTCAACAGAAATCTATGAGATTCATCAAGACATATTCGATGACCCAAGAAGCACTATTTTCTACTGTGAGGTAGTCGTTTGGGCTCAAAATCAAAGTTTCAACCCAGAAAATCCAAAACCGTGTAAGTGTTCTTACCAGCTAAATTTTAAATTCTAGGGAATTCATTAATGTTCCACATTAGAGAATCCTGCATTTTGAACATTTTCCAAGATGATGAATCATATGTCTCAACACTGTTGCTCCGTAACTCCTGTAATTCTTCAATTAAAGGCTTCAAGTATACATCAATATCATTTATAGGAATTGTTTTGAGGAATAAACATTGAAATGAGAAAAGAATTTTGTTTCATACACATCTACAAAGGTAGATCGTAATGGATCAAAACAATCATCCAAATGTTATAACTAGTGTTAAAAGTCCCAAATGGGTTGAATCCATCGAAAACTAATCCCAGTAGAACATTATTAGGATCAGATGAGAAATTTAGATGTAATGAATCAAATTTCTTCTTTGATTTTGAATCTCTTGGATGTACTATTAACCCATCATTGTTATTATCTTCAGAATGACTCTTCATGTGTTTGGTGTTTTTCAATGAAACGAATAATCTTTTCAATCGAGGCTTTAAAGGAAAGAAACACAAAACCTTTACAGGTGTGTTCCTTTTATTATTCTTCATGGTATTATATTGATTTAGACTTACAATATCACCCATTGACTACCATCTTGAAGAAGAACATTTTTTGCAATCCTGTCTTGTTGAATCCTCTCCCCATAAAATTATACAATCATTGGGACGGAAATGTATTTTTTTATAATTCCGATCAATATTGTTAATTTTTTTTAATATCATAAAAATACTTAGTGTCAATTATTTAGGAAATGAATCAAGAAACAATTATAATATCATTAATATCGCCTTGTTTGTAATTCCATATCGTCATTTGATATTGTAAAACTTCAGCATAAAGGAATGTTTTGAATGTTTCAAATAACCACTATACAGCTCTTAATTTCCATCATCAACTAAACCAAGAAACACATTTGTCTACTAAGTGAATTTTTCTCTTACATTAGTATCCATAGAATCAAGAGAAAAATATAATGATATGTTAAAATCTTGATGGGGTTGTCTTATAGTCTCAAAAACATCACTTGTCAAGTTGGTATTTATAGCACCCTAAACTGCTTGTTCGGATATGTTTTGATGTTGATGTTGGTGTCTTGAAATTCGGAATGGATAATTTATAAGGTTTTTCATTTAATTTTCCACTTTCAATGAAGTTGATATCTCATTCCTTCGATTGAAATCAGTGCTCAAACATTCTATAAAATTTGATTCTTCATGAAAAACCCAACACAAATATTGAGCAAGTAATTGCTTCAATATAAAGTATTCATAAACTTCATATCTCTTCAAAAATCTTCTAAATTTACATTTAGGCCATGTAAATATTATTCTCCCATCAGTAGATCAATTTTAAAATGAAAATTCTAAAAAATACTCAAAACCCTTAGCATACTAAGTTGTGTTCCTCGGTAGTGTGATCAAGTTGTTATTCATATCACAATGAGCCTACAATTTATTTTAAAAAATTAAAACACATAAGTTTTACTAAGTAGGAAAAGAGATAAATGTGAGTGAAAAAAACAAACCAAGTAGTTATAATAAGCTTCATATAAGTACTAAAAAAATTCAAAGTAAAAAAAGGAAATCAATCAGGGATATTATTTAGTAAAATTGAAGAAAAATAAAAATCATATATTCATTAATTTAAAATAGGCATCCTAGGAGAAACACCCTAGGTTCACTAAGTCTATGTGAAATTAGTGATTCTTTGTCACCACAGTAGTGTATTTAGAGTTCTAACACATCTCTAGCTAGAGAGGATGTCACATAATGCTTCACTAGCATTGCTAGTGGTGATCGTATGTATTCTATTTATGTATGTCACATTTTATTTTTCCTTATTTACAGATGGTACATATAAAACCTACTAGAGTGGTTTTAAAATTATGTAACAAATCCACTATATTCCAAGAAAGAGTATTTGAATATTTTTTGTCATATTTCTCTTGAACATAGATGATATAAAACAACTATATTTGAATATGGATTCAATAAAAGAGTTAAAGGAAACTTTTTCTAGAATGTTTGAGATGAAGGATCTTAACAAACCCAATTGTAAATTTTGGTCATCAATCACGTGAGAAAGTAATGACACTTATTTAGTTCATTAATAGAATGAATATATATAAATATTTATTAAAAGATTTTGAATGTCCACATGTCAACCTATGGCCACCCAATTTTCTATATATTTCATGTTATCCAATAAGAAAGAACAAGAAATTTGAGATAAGGATAAATAAATGGAAAAAGTTATATCACCATTAATAATTAGAAGATTTTTTCAATGATCATTTATATAATGAAGGGAATTATTGATGTTGTTTTTATTTTTCTTTAGATTCTATAAAATCCAAGAAAGGATCAATTGGAAGATTTGAAGTGGATTATCTAATATCACAAAAGATTATAATATATAACCCTGTATTTCCAAATGGATTATCTGTTATAGGGGTATATTAATGAAATTTTTTGATGGGATATAGATGAATGAAGGACTACCATTTTGTGACTAATTTTAGATGTTAAGGATTAATTCAAATTCCAGTACTAAAGTAAGTGGATTCACTTTCAAAAATAAAATATGTGTTCATTAACACCTTAGAAGAAGGAAAATAATTGACATGTATTTATTGCTTATAATAATATTATTGAAGAAATTAAGAAAGTTGGATCTTGTTTAATGATTTATGTAGAATGATTTATATGGAAATAAATCTGGAGTTTCATTTATTGATAAATCACATTGATCTTAGGTATCATTTCAACAAAAATCTTATGAATTATAGAGTGAAAAAACTTCAGTAGATCAATGGAAGATATAATCTATATTACATGTTAACCAAGCACATATTCCAAGAACATCTTATAAATTTTTTTCCACAATGTTGTATGTGTGACTTGATGATGAGATAGAGGCAATGAATTTTTCTACAAATGTTGATGTGTTTCAAAATTTTCTATTTCTTGGTGAATAACATGAATCATTGAAATAAAAAATTCATGTTATATATTTTAAGGATGTGGGAGGATTTTATTCAAGTTTTGATTTATTGATTTTAGAAAGAGAATTACCTAAACATGGGACTCATACATTGTGGGATATTTTGGATGTGGGTGATATATAGGTATAAGAATTTTTTTGATGGTGATGGTATTGAATATATCAATAGGTGACTATGTATAGGTTATGGAAGTGTAGAAGAAAAGTATGGTTATGGTAAATTCTATTGATAAATTAGGGTAAATGGTGGTTTCAAACATCTGAGTTATAATACATAGAGGTATATATAAGGGGATATTGATCTATTCACTAGAAAACATAGTTTGAGGTAGTGAAATCAATAGGCAATTAGAGGTGTCCAAGATCAATGGTGGGATCCCTACAAACTCCAAATTTTAGTGGAACCTATTTTACCAGCTATAAGAAAATATAAATATATAGTTTGTACTCACACGATCAATCGAGTAATCAAAAATGATAAAAATTATATATTATTAATCTGTTAGTATAAATATATCACTGGTGTTCTTCTATGAAGTAGGAATTCTATCCAAACCATATAGTTTCATGGTGTCATTCATTTAGTTTTTCATCATTTTACAGCTTGTT
Source organism: Viscum album (assembly GCA_963277665.1). Lineage (NCBI taxonomy): Eukaryota > Viridiplantae > Streptophyta > Magnoliopsida > Santalales > Viscaceae > Viscum > Viscum album. The sequence goes on from OY728121.1 coordinate 1,379,161,558, forward strand.
TGAGACTTTTATCTTTTCATTTCCAATACATCATTTTTTGCATCTTCTTCTACTTTTTTCGTGTTTCGTATTTTATTCCACATTTTCTATTTTTTGTGATTCTTCCATTCATAGTATTTTATAACCCTACACATCAAGTATAAACTTCATGAGGAGAAGTAATAATTTCTTTGGGCCACTAAAAAATAATTAAAATACAACATATATGTCTTCTTAAACTAATAAATATAGAACATAATACATAATTTTTATAATATTGTCATGGAATATATTGGTTCTAAATATATTGGATAATTATTATTAACCATTGATGTAACAAATACTATAAGAAAATTATTTAATTTTTTTTAAATTTAAATTAATTTGTGATTAGTTTATAAAAAGTTAAAATTGAATATATTGACCTAAAATACATAGTACATGATATTTTTTTCCATCACACACAAAGTATGAAAATACCACTTTCAGTCATTCGAACTTGTAACATTTCATAACTCATTATATATCACATGATTTTGGACCTATTATTGAGGTATGTATTCAGACACTAAGATTACCACATTCCACTCTATTTCCATAAAAATACTTAGGAATTCATATTTATTTGAAAAAACTCTCTAGATATAATAATTTTGAGATATATGTGTTTTAATTTATGAAATGCATTAGATTCAATGATAAATATTGATTTTATATAATTAGAAATGATGAACTACTTTGAGATCTTCTTTTTCACTTTACTATCATTATACTAACTATGATATTACATCAAACTAATCATATTTTATACTGTGAAATGTATATATCATTCTAGATAATTTTTTTTCTTCTATGTATACCAGAAATATATCCAATATATAAATTTATTATCTTAGGATAATTTTATCCACTTATTATTATAATTACCCAAAATTTACCACAACATATAATGTCATAAATAATAAGAATAATCATCATAGAAAAATAATTTATACTCATTCTTTATGTCTAGATACAATAGAGAAAATCCCATATTAATTTCTCAATATTGTATCCATTAATAAATTTTTAATGATTTAAAATTGACATAATTTAAATAACATATTAATTCTAAGTCTATGGTCACTAATCGTGATAATATAGGTTGATTTATATAAGTTTTCTATGGGAAATTTTTTTAAACCTTGTCCAGAGTATTTGTAAAAGTAGTATGTTTTTTAAGGATATATATGAAAAATATCTGAATAGAGCCCACCATATTTATTAAATAAAAAAGAAAAAATCAATGATATATAATTAGAAAAGGAAAAAAGGTCTACATCGAAGTAAAAGAAGAAGAAATAATTTTAAAACAAAACATAAATATTCATAATATAAAAATTAATTTCATAATTAAAGTTATAATTTGGATCTGAATTTAAAAATGAATTATGTTGAAATTATCTAAACATGGTTCATTATTGGTGATAAAAATATCTCATCCACCTTTATTTTCTTCTAGGTATTTTTTAAAATTTCCCCACGTTAACCAAATAATTCATTATTTTTTTGAAAATTTTTAAATGTTGTTCTTGATTAAGGGAGAGAGTATACCTCTATATATTCCTAAAACTCCTTAGTCCTATTTTGGTTATACTTGTTAATCTCCTCTAAAATCTACGTGTACTAAGAAAACAAATCGAGCAATTCAAGTGATGCCACCCCAATTAACTTTTGAACCCAGATTCTGTGTATCTTCAAACACTAAGGCCCTACTCTCATAAATAGATATCCTTGTAATTTAACTATAGGAAAAACTATTTTCTCTCACTCTTATTCCTATTGTACATTACCATCTCAACCGGAGTGAGTTATCATTTATCTTTCATAGGTCAATTTGTGAACTTATGAGCACAATTCGAATTGTCATTAGGATTATTTGTCATAACCCCATTATCCTCATGCACAATCACCTTAGTGGAATGTGCCTCAGTACTATTCCTCTTAATATTATTTTAACTAAACCAACTATCTTCTTGATGTGGTGTGAGAATCTCATTCCCCTATGAATGTGGTCCCTATTCTAAGAATTATTCTTGGATGGATAATTTGAATCTTTATTGTTCAGTCCCTTTAGAGGTAAAATAGTTTATCCCCTATTTCAACCATTCTTCCCCAGTACTTTACCATCACTAATAGAATCACCATTCCTAACCTCATCCCTCTACTTCATCCACTTATAATAGTCCTTTGAATCATTATCCTACTATGAAGAGATAGAAGAAAGAATCATAAAGTAATTTTTTTTTATTTTTACAATAAAAGGAAACATGAGAAAGAATATGGAAAATCAATCAAACTCAAAACATAGTAATTATACACCCTAATTAGTGATAAGAAATAAATTATCAATTAGTGTGGAATTTGAATCCACTTAATAATTTATCTGATCAACATTCCTAAACATGACTTCCTTTGTTTCATTGTTATACTAAAATAGAATTAATGGGTTGCATAGAATATAATTTAGTAAAAACACCTTTATCAAATCCTAAACCTATTGGTTAAAGAAAAATAATAATTAAATCCTTTATTACATTACTTTATGAAAAGTGTATCTAGATTAATACAATTGTACTTAAATCCCATTATTTATACCAAAAATATTCTAAAGGAAAATGAATAAAGTAGTATGCATACCCCATTATAATACATATATACTCAAGGAAACCTAAAAAATATATTATTTACCTGATCCTCTAGAAACAAAGTCTTACCCCTAGGGGTCAGTACCACTCATCTGATGATTAAGTTCTTTGAAATATTCAAATAACCAAAAATCACCTCCTAGTTAGAAATATTTCTAATAGATTTCCATCTCTTAATGATTGGATCAATATCTTTATTCATAAGTGAGGTGTAACAAATTATATTTAATGCAACATCTATCAAAAATCCATCATAGGACTTTGAAACATCCACCTACCCCCATTATGACATTCACCAATAAAAATGAACCTGAAATGTTATGAAAGACAGCATTTCAGACTAACATTATCATGAAAAATTAATTGTAGTCTATCAACATGATAATCATAAACCATGTTAAGTAAAAAACTTACAAAAATTTTATTTTTTTTAAAAAAAATATATGAATCAAGGTTAGAGGAATACCACACCCTTACACTGAATAGGGTGTAACAACATTGACAGTTTGAAGTAGATAGGGGTCGATGACTTGTGCTCATGCTTGTGTAGGGAATAAAGGGGGATGAACACCAAAAAAGGGGGATGATGATGATAGAGAAGGCTGTGTAGGGGGATTAAGATGACAAAGAAGGTTGCTGGCGACAAGGGGGTAAGGGGGCCGGTGCGAGGTGGATAGGTTTTGATGGGGTCAGGGGAAGAGGGGGGAGGGGTATCAGGTTTGGGGGGAGAAGGGGGATAGATCAAGGGGCTAGGGTTTTACGGGGTTGGAGGAAGAGGGGGATGGGTGTTGGGTTCAGGGGGGGGGATAAGTGACCCGGGTAAAAAAAAGTTTCAATTGTGGTTTTTAAAAATCCACCACTAATTACTAATTTTGGTGTAGTTTTCACACTAGAGGAACTATGTTATATTTTATTACACAATGGAGTTTTTTATTTTAGTATGATATTATGGAGATAATTTTAATTCTATGAGGATAATGGGAGTATTATAGGACATAAAGAAGTAAAACTTGTAACAAATAAATGATTACACCCATATAATTCACTGTTAAAGTCACTTTATATACTAAAATATTTTTGTATGTGTTTATATATAATGTTATTAATAGAAGGGTTTTATATTTTTACCAAAGTGATATCAATAAAAAGTTTTAATTTAAAGTTATAAGATAATAATGATGAAAATTGAAAAACATTTAAGCAGACAAAAATATTTAATAACAATGTAACATTTAAACTTGTAATGAAAATAAGTTAGATTAATATTTTCAAATAGTTGAAAATTAGGAATATAATTCCACAATCTCACCATTACTTAATTAATGTTTCTTCATAGAGGATACTCACTAAAAGAGTTTGGTGTTAAGGTTTTATTAGATAGTCACATAGAGATTTTACATGAATTTCATAGATACATATCGAGTTTAACAAAAACCTAAATGTATAGTAGACATAAAAAATTTCATACAATATATTTTAAGTGATATGATTGGATAGGTGCTTATGTATAGTTTTTTAGTGTTTCTAAATGAGTTTATAAATATAAAATATTTCATGTTATACAAAAGATATCCTCCACTCTGTTATTTTTACCCATTTTTGAATTTTAACAAAAATTTGGTTTAAAAGGAAAAATATTTTCACTTTATTGAATGAGGTACCTTTTAAATTTTACAAAAGTATGGAAGGGATGTTTTATTTTTAAATTATACAACATTAATTAAATTTACCACTATCATGACCAGTTAATGATTTTTATAATTATTTAAAATTTTGAAAGGCACTTTCAAAATAAAATTATTTCCTTAATATTTGTGAAATTTTTAGATTTTAAAAAAATAGATTTCAAATAGAAATGGGTATTTAAAACAAAAAATATTCCAAAAAATATTTTAAATACATTTTTCATCTATAATGACATCCTTTGTAGTTTCTTATGTTTTACAGGGGATATGATCCAATGATTACATACTTATTCTACATCTATATGGTTTATTATTATGGTGAAAATTTGTTTATAATGAAAATTTGTTTTTGAAACCCATACCTTTTTTAGAGTTTATGTTATAGAGAATTGATGAAATGTTTATGAAACCCATTTATTTTACACGAGTTATGATATAATGAAATTTTTATGAAACCCATTAATTTCTAATGGGTTATGATATGATGAATATTTTATGATCTTGTGGAACAAATATTTATGATTTTCATTATGTGATGGGTGGGACCAAAACTAAATATCCCTCCAATAAATTTGTTAAATATAGATATCTCATGAGTTTAACAATACTATAATTGGGAGTAAACGCAGTTCAATATGGTACTCTGTTGACTATAACATTCTTAGGAGTGAACGTTTACTACTATGATATTTTGGAAAGTGAACCCAGTACACTATGATAGTCTTGTAAGTGATCCTTGACTAAAGAGTAATTGAATTTCTTTACTTATGTGTATGAAGAAAAACTTATGTCTTATTCCTATGTTATGATCTCATATATCATAATCATTGGTTCCTTTATGATTTATGTCTTATGAACTGGAAAACCTTATTCTATGACTCAATATTATGATATATGATATATAGGGTATGGTTTTTAAAAGTTAATATCATGTTATCATACCATTTTTCTCATTTTAGGATTATTTAATAATTGATATCTTCCTTGTTTATCATTACTGAGCATATGATCTCACCATTTATTATGTTTTCTTTTTTCCTTGGATATTATGAAAAGTTTTTAGTATGAGGTGTTTAATAAGAATTCTAGTTATAAAGAACTAAGTGGGAGACAATGTAGATATTTTATATACCCATTTTTTATCCAAGTTTCCAAAGACACTAAACCTTTATGATTTTATCATGGATCAAAATTTTATGTTTTTAATATTCATCTAAAAAGATATTATGTTTATGTATGAAAATTTTGGGTCTCTATAGTTGGTATAATATTATGTTTTAGTCAATATTTGGAGATTAAGATTAGATAAATTTGGTGAAAACTGTGGGAATAAGTGTAACTATAGGATAATATATTAATTTTTTTATAAGATAGAGATTATTTAGTTTTTCTAGAAATAAAACTCTATTTGGATACAAAATGTGGATGTGTTTTTGGTAGAGATTCATCTGGGGGTAATAACCTCGAAAAGAGTTTTTTGACAGTGTTCCATCCATGATTATAGTGTGTAGTTAGTGTGCCCTTACTGTGCACCCAGTTTGATTCTCCTTGTGGATATTTTGGGGTTAATTCACATTTACTGTATGATACATCATAAATTATTTGAATAGATGATGATCATGGAAGACCTATATTAAGCCTAAGGCGTCATAGATTGAAGATAAGGTGTTATGAATTATAAATACTATGAATGATATTTTAGGATTTATCACTTTGATTATTTTTTCCCACATTATATTTTTTTGTTTCATTCAATTTATATTACAAGAAGGATACATGTTAACATTAAATATTATAAACAATGTGATGATGAGAAAACAAATGAAACGATAAATGGAGTGAAATATATTTTTTTATGCATAATAAGTTATCATGAAATATGATTAACAACATGAACCTCAAATACTCTTGGAATCAACAAAGAATAGAAGGATAGAGTTCATTGAGAGCTCAAATGGTGGAGACTATGAAGGAAAGAAGATTCATTACTATATTTAAAGAATGTGGGAAGAAGCACTCAAGTGAATATCTTAGAGGGACAATAAGATGTTTTCCATAAGAAAATTAATAGAATAAATAAAGTAATTTACATATAAAAATGAAGAGTTATATGGAGGTAAATTAATATCATCATAAGGTACCACTTATAGTTCAATGTCTTATGTGTGAAGAATATAAGCATTATCCTAGCCAATTCCCAAATCCAAGGGTTAAATCCTAGACCAACTAAGGACATATGATATGCCAATTTTCAAAATTAAAAGATTGAAGTTATTATGTATTGTCATTTTAAAATTATATCAATGAAATTTTGGATATAATAATCATGAAACACCCATGTATTGTTCCAAAATTGTTTTCATTAAGTATTTAAAAATGTTTGTGGAATGGTACCAATAACCAAAGAAAATTGATAATTTTTTATTTGGGATAAAGATATGATTAAAATTTATGGAATAGTATTAGAGACCTTTAAATTGGTTAGTGATTTTTCTATCAAGTGATTTAGGTCATCTTTGATGAATTTTATAATTATTTTTGGATTTATGGAATATATTCAATGGTTTGGGGTTTTATTTGAGGAATAAGGATTTTGTTAATTTTTGGACGCTTGAATTTTTTCATGTGAGGTAAACTTAGGATCTATGGATACCATCATTGGTTAATATGTTTAATATTGATCATAATATCAATGTCTTAGACACACCTTTTTGAGGTTTTAAGTTATACGATTTTTAGATTATTTGGATCTCTTATTGGGTTTTAGTAATAGTACTCTATTGAGGTTTAAATAAGCCATTGGGTTAGTATATGATTTATTGATATATTAATTATGATCCATTGGAAAGTGGGATTTATATAATCTTGATGGTTGAAAAGTGATTCATTGACGAGGTGTTATTGTTAATGATATTTATGGCCAGGTTAAAGAATAACTTTCAAGTTAGTATATAAATTTGATTCATGAAACTTTGGTGAAGTTCGATACATTAAATGATTATACAGTTATTTATCAGGGTTATTAATGATATTTTGTGAGTTGTTTCATTGCATTGCAGAATATGTAACCTTTAGGTTTAATAAGTGATTGTTTTGGAAGAATACAATTGAATTTTTGGAAATATAAGTTGAAAGGTATGATATCATCTTTTTGGTTTAAAAAATCATTAATTTTGATTTCATTGAGGTCATCTGGGATCTAGGGTTATTTATAAAATGATATAAGTGGAACCATTGTTGTTATTCTTGAAATTTTGGAGTTAAATTTATTATTTCAAGGTTTATTAGTTTTTCGAATTATATTTTATTGTGATAACCATTTTTTATTTTTATTTATGCCTAAATACAAGAGAAATATATTGATATACCATTTATAACCTATTAGATGATTAGTTTATTGATTTAGGCATGACAAATTCATCTCAAATACTCATAATTTTGGAGAAAAATATTAGATTGTGGTGGGAATTAATTAAAGGATGAAATTAGACTTTTCAAGTAAGTATATTACCATATGTTATAGTTTATATGGTAAAGTAATGCATAGAAATTATGAAAAATATTCAATTTTTTTCCATTACCTTCACTTTTGATGAATTGATGGTATTTTCCACACCTCCTAGATTCATGGTTTTGTGGTTGTTAACTTTATCATGATCATTTATTTTTTTTATGATCATTGTTCTCTCTTACTCTCTATCATTACATGGACATTATTTTTTTTCTTCAATTTACATATTTTCACTTCCTAATAACATTATCCTTTATGGAAACCATTATATGTGTTATTCCAAATGACTTTAATATTTCTCTTTCCCTTTTTCAAGATGAAATTTTATTAGCCCTTTTTATGATATGGGTTTTCAATAAAGGAATTTTCAAATATCAAACCTTTGATTAATTATAACAAATTGAAATTATAATGTTTAAATTTATTAAAGGTGTGTGTTGGGAGGGAGGGGGTGGGGATGTAACCACTCAGGATTTTTAAAAAAGAACATTATGATCAATAGCGTATATGATAAACAAAATCGAGCTTAAACAACCATGAAATACTATTATGACCAGTAAAACCTAACCCTTGGGTTTTAGGTATGAATAGTAATAACCAAATTATGATATATATATATATATATATATATAAAGGTACTACTCAATACCAATGTATTGATTAATTATTAAGAAATAAATATTCAATTATTATTAAAGTTTTATTATGATTCAAAAATATGTTTCATTCAAAAAAAATATTTATTTTTAAGAAAAATATTATATATAATTATTAAAACATCCTAATATTTATGGTATGTATATTATTATATAAATTCAATTTACTTGATAGATTATATTGTATATGACACCGAGCATAAATGGACTATGATATACTATTAAATATTAACATGACTGTTGGAATAATAATGTGATGTTTAGGAATATTAATGTGACTATTGGAATAATTACATCACATATAAAAGTATAAATAAAATTTAGGTATCTTATAATTAAAAATATGATATATTTATGTTATAGAATAAGTAAATAAATGATTCAAAAATGAGAAATTATGTGTTGTTATTTTTGAGAAACATAAAGGTTTATTTAAAATTTTGCAATTTAATATAATGATTTGAAAGAAAATTTGTTTTCATAAAATAGATTCATAAATAATTATTTTGTTTTCTTATTATCATAAGATAATTTTATGAGACCTTATTTAATGTTTTAAAGTTTCATAAAGTTGGTTATAATTTAAAAATCAATATTTTTTGAATAAATGATGATTTTAATTAAAAATTAAATTTCAAATATTTTGAAAATTATTTTTAGAAAATTATGTCCATTTTTTAAATCTACACATTAGAAATTGGTTACAGTGAGTTTTTTGGATTTTTCTAAAATAGTAAAAATTTTGGTGAATAGTGAAATACAATAATTTACAATATTAGCTAAATACGTGAATTATTGAGTCAATGATGATTTATGGATTCCATAATCACCATTATTTCAAACTCAAATTCACTAGTTAATATTCTTTGTCACAAGAATCTTCATTATTGATAGTCTTCAGTCAAAATAATTATGAAATGAATACAATAATAAAAAAGCACCCCTCTCCTCCACTATAAGAACCACCCCTCACCACCCCTTCTCTGCACACCTTCTAAACCATAGATCATGCTTATATGTTTCCCAATTTATCTCCAAATCATATTCCATATGTCATAGTCTTTTTGGTATCACTAAAATAACAATATCAAGTATCTTAAAGCGGTTCTCAAGGTGACATTATACAAGAGGTAAAATCCTATTTCATTTTCTTTTAATTTTATTTAATTTTTTTTCCTTATCCTCCAATTAACTCATATATACAAATATTAATGATAAATATATTATCTTATATATAATGGAATATTATTATGTTAATGGAATATCCATCATCGTACCTATTCTCCAATATTTTTTTTCTAAAAATGAAAACATCATCCGTGATGTGTGGATTTACCACCACCATAAATGATGCATTTTCATTTTACATTACCGCATTCAATTATAGTCATAAAACCATTAATATGGTTAAATAATATTTTTATATACAAATTATATGTTATATAATGTTCTGGAATCGATATATAAACATGATATTAAATAAAATGGTATTAGTTTTCTTTGGTCGTAAAAACTTCCAAGTTAAATTAAATCATTTTAATTAATGTTTTATATAATGAATAATTCCCATTTCACATGAACTTACATACTTTTATACAAGAGAATATATCATGAAAATATGAGAAAATGAATACTTCCAAAATGAAAAAATTTATTCTTATAACTCAAAAAAAATGCTATAAATGAACTTAAAAAATTATACTAAATCAAATACATATATAAGAGGTTATTTAAGTAATTAATGAATCTAATTTTATTATCTAAGACATTATGTATAAGTTTGGAATAATTTCGTACATAAGGTAAGAGGTTTCTCATCTAACTTTTATTTTTTTACTGTATGCCTCATTCACCACTTATTCTTTGTATGTGGTGTATCTTTACTTCCACTTTTTTTATGATCATAATTCATTGAAGATTTTATTAAATATCAATATTTCATGTATCATGGAGATGATTATTATCTTAGTAATATGCAATTTTTACATATGGTTTTTATTTTGAATATTTTTTTACTAGGGTAATATTGATGAATCCATATCATCTACTAAATATGGATATTTTGGAAAGGAATATTGTTCATGAAAAAAATATCTACATGAAGAATGATTTGGACTTGCACTGACAGGTCGGTCACAAAATTATATATCCCCTCGATGAATCTACAAGTATCATAAGACACAATAGTTTGGGACAAACCTTCCACATTTGTTTCTAATAAGAATCAGAAAGCTTCCTACCCATAGAATTAAAATTTCTTGTGAAAGGTCTTGATGATAATGGTTCATGTTCTAGATACATGACATATAATAATTGATCATTTTCTTCATTTAGTATTCAATCACTACTTCCCATGATATTTTCTATATGTAAAAATCTATGGTTACATTTTCATTTTCAGTTTATTGATGGCATGTTTTTTTCAGTTATTTACCTTGCCATATTAATTATGCCTTATTAACATTTATTAACTTATTATTGATTCAGGTAACCCTTACTGATCATTTTAGCTAACCCTTTTTATTTGTTTTCCTTCCCCCAGCTATGAAGATGAAATATTTGAATAAGTGTCAAGGATGTAGTTTATTTTCCTTTGTTATGTTCAATATTTAATTACCAATTTAATAAGGGAACCATTTATGTATCTAATTCATCAAGAATACTAAAATGGTCTATCCTTGGTGATGTGATCTCTTGTATCTATTGTATTATGATAAATTAACCACCGACTCTAGGATATTGGGGTCGGGTTTGTTGCAATTGGTATTAGGGGTTTAATAGAAACCATAGGAACTAGATGTTAAGAAAACATGATAATTATAATAATTCATTATAGTAAATTTTTGGATCAATACTGATTATTATTATAAGATAAATTAGTGTGTTCCATTATTTAGTGATGGTGCCTAATGGAAGAAATATAATCAATACCCACAGACAATGTTGTGATTACCCCACAGAGAAAGTCAACATAATTAGTGTTGGAGTTGAGATGATCATGACCATATTTGGAAAAATTACTTAGGTTATGATGAATAACCATACTACACCTATGTTGGATCATTTCATGTGGAAGATTCCCTATATTTTATTAGGACTACTAATCCAGTGGTAGCTGAGTAGTGGATCAAGTCCCTTGAAAAGATATTTCTGGAGTTGGGATGCAATGGAAATGTAATGGTAGTAGTAGAAGTATATTGTATCCAGAGATATGATGATCAATGGTGGTCATTAATCTAGAATACTAAAGAGGAATATGACATAGAACATATAGATTGGAAATCCATTAAACAAACATTCTTCGATAAATATTTCCCTCATGATCAATGAACTAAAATGTAGAGAGAATTCTTTAGTTTAAATCAATAAAAACAATAGAGTATTATAGAGTATGAAGATACCTTCACAAGACTAGCCATTTATGTTAAAAGTACATATGTGATTTAGAAAACAATATTGATCATTTCTTTAAAGGTGTTAAGTCAATTATTTGAAGATAAATGGCTTCTTAAAAATTTTCATCATATGATGAAATAGTATTAAGTGCCATAAAAAGAGAAGAAATTTTCTAGATCCTACAAGTTTATGGGAAATCACAAGAATGATAGGTATTCTTATAACCATTGAAAAAGAGAATCATCAAAGAATAATATGGTAATAAAGAAATTTCCATTATGTGAAAATTATGGAAATAATTATCCTAGGAAATTCTTGAATGGAATGGGTTTTTTTACAAGTGTGGAGAAAATGGTCATTGAGATAATGAATGTTAGGGGGAGAAAAAAATAAATTATTTTAAATGATTCAACTATAATAAAATGAGGCATTATTAAAATAAATGTCTCAATAATTAGGGGAATATACCAAATAATAGGAAAAGGGGAGACAGACAAGCCTATGCAATCACCACAACTAAAGTCAAATTACCCAATGATGTGATGGAAGGTATATTAATCATATCTTTCAATTTGGTCAATTCATTATTTGATTTCGGATCATCACACTCTTTTATATCTACCCAATTTTCTAAAAACATAAAAGATTTCCCTTTTGGTTTAATAAGGGAGTTTCTAGTCAAAAATCATAAGGTAAGTCTTATTAAAAAAAAGTGTCAATTGTTTCCCTTTATGATACATAAACATTATTTAATTATTGACCTTATCATTATACCTATGGTTTAATTTTATATAATCTTATGTATGGGTTGGATTTCAAAATATGATGCAAAAATTTATTTCAAGAATAAAGAAATTATGATTTGTGGGGAAGATGTACAATACCTTATCTTTAGAGTAGAAAATTAATCATAAAATTCTTATCTAGATCCACCCATAGTAGCTCTACTGAATGTAATTATTGGGTAGGGAGAGAAGAAACCATCTAGGGGTGAGGAAAGTAATCTTAAAATTTATTTTGTACCAATTATAGAGGAATATATTGATGTATTTCCGGATGAATTAACTAGACACCTCTAGAGAATAAATTTGAGTTCACCATTGATTTAATCCATGATAAAAGACTACTATAAAACAATTATTCTAGAATTGACACTTTATAATTGATGAATCTAAAGGAAAAATTTGACGAGTTGAGTATTAATATATTTATTCACCTTGGTGTTTCTCCATGGGGATCCCCTACTCTATTTGTTAAGAATAATTATGGATCCTTGAGGCTCTGCATTGACTATAGAGAAATCAGTGCTACTATAATAAATTAAAACTATCATCTACATTGTATTGATGACTTATTTGTTCAATTTCATAGAGCTTAATATTTTTTTAATCTTGACCTTAATTCTCGGTATCATCAATTGTGAGTAAATAATGAATATATTACAAAGATAGATTTTAGGATGAGGTCTTAAAATTACAAGTTTATAATAATTTCATTTGGATTGACTAATTCACACTCTCTTTTCATATATATAGTGAACATTGTATTCAAGGAATATATTGATGAATTTTTTATTCATTAATGATATTATGGTGTATTCTAAAATCTATTATGACCATGAGAATCACATAAAGATAATTATTGATAATCTTGGAAGAAAAGAGTTATATGGTAAATTTAGAAAGTGTGTACTTTGGCCTCAAGAAATTTCTTTTCCTGGCCATATTTTCTATAAGGTTGTAATATCATTTATTCCTATAAAGAAAAAGGAAATCCAAGAATATCATATTCCAATGAACATAACCTAGGTACATAGTTTCATTGTTTTAGCAGGTTAGTATCATCATTTCGTTCAAAAAATTTCCAGATTAGCTAAATTGTTAACCAAGCTCACACATAAAGGGGTTAAGTTTGTATAGACAAAAGGATGTGGTGAATTTTTTGATGAATTGAAGAGAAGATTAGTCAATGCTCTAATTTTTACTTTACCATCAGCAAATTATTGGTTTGTAATATAGAGTGATGCATAAAAGGAAGGATTGGGTTGTTTCCTTATGAAAAATGATAAAGTTATTGAATATTTATCATGGTAGTTGAAGATTCATGAACAAAATTATCCAACTCATGATATTGAATTAGTATCCATAATCTTTTCAATGAAGATATGAAGTCACCATCTCCATGGTGAAATATGTGTGATATATACCGATCACAAGAGTTTGAAATATGTATTTACAAAAAAGAACTCAACATGAGGCAAAGAATATGGAACATGTTACTCAAATATTATGATTTCTTAATACGCTACCACCTAGGAAAATCAAATAAGGTAGAAGATTGATTATGTAGGAAAGATCATGGACTTATGACCAAAATAAGTATTGGTAAAGATCCTATATTCATTGATTTATTAATGTTTGATGTGGTAATTTTTAAGGAAGGGGAAACCCCATTCATTTTTAAAATTATTGCTAATCAATATTTTCTGGAGAAGATAATATTTTCCCAATCTGATGATGAGAATTTTAAATATAACGTTGGAGTAGTTAAGGTTGGAATATTTGAATAATTCATGTATGAGGATGGAATTATGAAATTTGGGAATAAGTTTGGTGTTCCATAAATACCTGAGATAAGAAAGGGAACTATTATATGATTCCCATAGCTCAAATTTCTCTATACACCCTAGTAGAACCAAGATATATACAGATCATAAGGTTTATTTTTGGTGGGATAATATGAAGAGGGGAATTACTAACTATATTTCAAGATATATTGTTTTTCAATAATTTAAGGCTGAGATATATAATCCTAGAGAAGTTTTGCAACCTCTTACTATTCTTATATGGAAGAGGGATTCCATTACTAAGTAATTCTTCACTCAATTACCAAATACCCCTATAAATAATGAATTGATATGGATTATTGTTGGAAACCTTACAAAATAAGAACAGTTTATTATTATAATAAAAAATTTACCTCTTTAACACCTAGAAACACTCTATATTAATTAATTTGTAAGATATGATGGTTCATCTCTATCAATTGTGTCAGATCGAGATCCTCATTTTACATGAAAATTATGGAAGAGTGTTCATAAGGTTTTGGATAATGTGCTTAATTTGAGCACTACTTATCACTGATAAACCAACAATAAATCTAGATGGTCTATTCAAACATTAGAAAACATGATGGGATCATTCTCATTTTACTTTTATGGTATGTAATTTTCCTTATAATAATAGTTTCAATTCTAGAATATAAATGTTTCTATATGAATAAATATATAGAAAGATATTTCATAATATAATATGATTGGATGATGTTGGTGAGAGGAAAATTATTGTCCTAGAACTTATTGAAGAAATAATGACAAAGGAAAGAGTATTCAGGCTAATATTAAAGCACCTCAAAGTAAGAAAAAGAGTTATACTGAAAACTAGAGAAATGAATTGGAATTTAAAGTGGGAGATCATGTCATTATGATTGTATCTCCATGGAATTATTTTATAAGGTTTGATAAAAAAGGGAAATTGAGCCACAAGAACATAAGAACACTTGAAATTACCAAAAGAACTGGGGATGTAGCTTACTAATTAGAAATGTTGTCAAGTTCCTCCAAAGATCATGGTGGGTTCCATATATCATTATTAAAGACGTACATGACAGACCCAATGCATGTACTCACTTATGAAGAAATAGAACCAAAACCTAATTTTTCTTACTGCAAATAGCCTATCGAGATTATTGACATAAGACAGAAAGAATTGAGAAATTAGTTGATTTGACTGGTAAAAGTTCTCTGGAGAAACAATAAAATGAATGAAACAACATGGGAAACCAAGGATATTATGAAGAAGAACCACCCTCATCTGTTTGTAAGGAAATATTCATGAAAAACTTCTAGGATGAAATTTTTGAAGGAGGGAAGAATATAACACCCAAAGATTTATGGTACATATCTTTTTTAGTAAATTTACTTTACTTGACAGATTATGTTTCTTGGAACACAAAGTTTAAAAGAACCGTGATATACTATTAAATATTAACACGACTGTTGGAAGGGTAATGTAACTATTCAAAATATTAATGTCAATATTATAATACTATCCTAACTTATCAATGTAAAAATAAAATTTAGGTATCTTATAAATGAAAATATGATATATTTATATAATGGAATAAGTAAATAAATGTTTTAAAAATGACAAATTAAGTGTTTGTTTTTTTGTTAAATGTAAATTTTTAATTACAATTTTATAATTAATATAATTATTTAAAGAATAATTAATTTTTATAAAATATATTCATAAATTAATAATTTATTTTCATATGATTATAAGATAATTTTATGTGACCTTAATTAGTTTTTCGAAAGTGTCATAAAATCGATATTTTTTGACTAAATGATGGTTTTAACTAAAAATTAAATTTATAATATTTGGAAAATTATTTTCAAAAAATTGAGTCAATTTTTGAAATCTTCACATTGAAAAATGGTTAGGGTGAATCTTTGGGATTTTTCAAAAATAGTTGAATTTTTAGTGAATAGTGAAATACGTAATTTACTGTATTAGCAAATACGTGAATTATTGAGTCCTAGATGATGTATGGATGATATAAGCACCATTATTTCCAAATCACATGCACTAGTTACTATAGGTGTTCACAATAATAATCACTATTGATATTATTGATCCAAAATAATAAACAAATGAATAAAATAATCAAAAAACACTCCCCTCCTCCACGGTAAATCCAACCCTCACCAACCCTTCTTCTCAAACCTTCTAAGCCTTAGAGAATGATTATATTCGGCCTAATTAATCTCCCAAGACACTTCCACATGTATTGGACTTATTTGTCTTACAAAAAGACCCATCCAAAGTACCTTAAGATGGTTTTGAAGGTGATGTTATGGAAGAGGTAAAATCCTCTTTTGTTTTCTTTTAATTCCATTTAATTTATTTTCTCTTATTATCATCTCCTTTTCTCTCCAGTACAACATGCATGATAACTATAATATATTATATATACTATAATGTTATTATGTTAATGGAATATCAATTATCAAACCCCTTCCCCTCTCCCTTTATTCTAAAAATGAAAACATCACCTATGATCTATCGATTTACCACCATTGTGGATGACACATTTTTATTTTCCATTACCACCTTAAAGTATGGTCATAAAACCATTATTATGGTTAAATAAGATTTTAATATACATATAATAAGTTATAAATTTTTCTAGAGCCAATATATAAACATGATGTTAAATAAGATGATACAAGTTCATGATGGTCGTAAAAATCGCAAAAATAAATTAAATATTTATCATTAATGTTTTATCTAATGAATTGTTCTTATACCTCAAGAACCATTGTTATGTTTCTTGACAAATACTTTCATTTTTTTGACACTAAAGTTTATGTAAAAGAATTTTTTTTCTTCAGGATCAGACCAAGTCCATGAAAATGAGTTTTTGTAGGAAAGATGAATGTTTTTATCCAAACACAATGGGGGAAAACAATTTTTATCTTTGAGAAAGATTTTTTCCTAACACAGTATTCTATAAATATATTTTTATACTAATTAGTAACAGATAAATAAATCTTAAAGAAGAAAGAATCTAGAAGTTCTATAAATCTTTTGATCTGATGCCCCATCTGTCTTAGATCTATCGACATGATGTTGAAGATCCATCAGACATAGGTTTTGGTGGAATGTTAGAAGCTGTTAAGAGAGGAAGTCAGAATGAAACTGAAGAGGTTGTTTTAATAAAGTGAAGTTATGAGTTATAAATTTTTCATATTTTCTAACCATAAATCAGATGATGCTTTTCTGGTCATGGAGTTATCATATATCATGATAAAGTCTCATGATAAAATATTTTGAAGAATATAGGCCATTGAAGATATCTGAATAGTTTGTATCGATTCCAGACAACTAGACACTGAAGATCGAATCCAAAAGTACTATACATAGATGTTTTTAGTGGTCTTAAATAGTTATGGATGATGAGGATTGAATAATTTCAAAGTTACATAGTGGAGTTTCCATCAAAATGATGTTTCCATCATAATGAGAATTCTATTGTAATGAGAATTCCAACGTTATGAGGATTGCATCAGATTGAATCTGAGAAAGAATTTTAATCAGACTAACTCTAAAACGGAAATTTATTCAGACTAACTTTGAGAGATAAATATAATGAGAATAAATTTTATAAGGAAAGCCAATCTGAATGACTATGAGATAGAAAGTAAATTAGACTAAATCTGGGAAGGAAATTTAATTGTACTGAATTTGAGGAGAAAAATCAACTAGAATAACTCTGATGAGAAATATATTAATATCATAATGAGTAGTGGAAGATAGTGAGATCATAATGAGTAGGGAAATATAGTTAGATCATAATGAGTAGAGGATGAAAGTAAGATCATGGAGAGATGATGAAATTCCATCAAAATGGAGTTGAAGTTACATCAAACTGAAGATAAGTTAATATTTTAGAGAAGACTAATTTTAGATAAATATTGAGGAGGTTTGAAAAATTCAAAGTTTATGTTTAAATTTGTGTGTTTCTTGGACGTTTTAAATTAGAGTAATTAGGGAATGTTTTTTAGTTTCCCTACTTTCCCATTATAATATTCCTATAAATAGAATCATTTCACATTCATAATTTTAAACCTTTTTATGTGTGCAAGAAAGGTGGAGCATTGAAGAATTTGAGTCTGAGTTCTTTCTAAATAGAGATCTCATTTCAAGATTAAAAATATTTAATTTTTTTACCAAACTAAGGAAGATCAGAATGAGTAAGTTCGAACTAAGTTTTGAGTCAGTTCGAAAAAGAACAAGTTTTGTTATCTAGACAGAACAAGAAGTTTCTATAGGTACAAATTGAGAATGAGATCATCGTACTTGGCCGATCAGACAAATTTAATCAGGTTGGATTCATTATACAGAAGTTCATTCGACTTAGGGTCATCAGACCCTAGAAATTTTGTGGGCTAATTTGAAAAAAGTCTTTATTATTTTGTTTTGGATCAATTGTTATAGTGGTCAGTATAATCATTCTTATTGGGGTATAGAAGCAGTCTAATGGGATTTAGAAAATTTTATATTCACTTCTTGAATTTATTTAATTTAGATTTACCCATGTTATTGACTATGGTAAGGATGTAGGTTCTCACACTAAGGCCATACTTTATAAATACCATTTGATTAACTTTATTTCCTACCTTTTTATGCATGAATATTTACTAAAACATGAAAATGATATTAAATTTAATAGGTTTTAGGGGTTAATTTTTAAAATTACTAAATCTAATAAAAATCAAACAAATGACTAAACCCCTTCTTCTCAGTTGTTATTTGATCCTCAGGAACTTTAGTTGGTATTAAAGGTAAAGGTTCCTTTGTTAAATACTTATCATGGATAATCTCAATTGTGTTAATAGTTGAGGGATTACTAAATTTGGTGGAAAATAATATTTTGGATGAAAAAATAGGATGATTTCTTATCTCTCATATCTTGACCAAGAATTTAATAATGCTGCTACAATTGGGTTTCTAGATATTGAGAAAGATGCACCTATAACCTTTTCTAATTGTAGAAATATCAATATTGAAGGAAAATCTAGAAATTCTATCATTATTTCCTTATTATAAAAGATTTATATGAAGGTGATAGGTATCAAAACTTCAAAGATTGTGTGGGAAAACATGAAAAGTATTTTTGAAGGGAATACAAAAGTGAAGAAAGAAAATATACAAATATGACGTAGTAAGTATGAAGACATAAGAATAGGAGATGATGAAACCATTGACGAATACATATAAAATGAAAATAGAATTGTTTTTAACATCATAGGATTCAGTGATTTCCTACAAGATTCTACAATTTTTAGGAAACCTGTGTGAAACTTTTTAAATAGGATTGATTTTAAAATATCCTTTTTAGAAGATAAGGATGATTTATCTCTTTATTAATTTCATAATATTCTTATTTCTTATGAAATGAAAAACTATCTAATGTTCAAAAATTAGATGAAGGATGAATTGGATTTTGAATCCCTGAGAAAAATGAAAATTCAAATGTTTAAGATATTAATCCTTTCAACTCCAAAGATAAAGACGATGATGAGTTGAATGAAAAAATCATGTTTCTTATATTCAATGACTATCATAGATAAAGAGGAAATTATGGAGGAGAAATTCCTCTCAAATTTTTTGAGAGGTGTAATATGACACTTTTTTATGAATTTCACTGAGAATGGAGTTGGATAATATTGATATGATTCTGATGAAAAACCTTGACGGAATAAGTGGAAAAAAGTTCTAAATAGGAAATGTCATCCAATAAATACATGGAGAAGTTTACTGGAGACAAAAGGAGTATACAGAGTAAGAAAGTTGAATGAGAGTCAACTGAAAATAATTCTTTAAAAGATGAAAGTTTATAAAATTTTATAAAATTAGTTGAAATTTTTTAGAAAAATAGAATACTCCTTAAATAGTAAAAAATAAGGAGGTGAATAATCTTATAGAGACTATTAGCTCAGAACAGATCTTTTTTGCATGTCTTGAGAAAAAATATCTCAAAAAAAATTAGAATGATTAAAAACAATAGTGGAAGAGTTTTTGAAGCTGAAAAAGATGTTTTCAACAAGTAAGAATAAAATATCCAAGAGATCTTAAGATACAAAATAAGAATTTATGAATAAGTAAATATGGTGGAAGATATCTGTTTTGAGAGGTGGAATATAACACTGTTTTTTGAATTTCTCTAAAAATGGAGTTGGAAAATATTGATATGATTCTAATGAAAAACCATGATGGAATAAGTGGAATAAAAGTTCTAAATAGGAAAGGTCATTTAATAAATACATGAAGAAGTTTACTCGATAAAAAAATAGTATACAAATTAAGAAAGTTGAATGAGACTCAAACGAAAATAATTATTCAAAATATGAAAGTTTATTTTATGTTATAACATTCATTAAAAAATTTAAGAAAATAGAATACTACTTAAATAGTGAATAAGAATGAGTTGAAGAATCTTATAGAGGCAATTAGCTCAGAACAAAACTTCTTGCATGTCTTGAGAAAAAATATCTCAAGAAAGAAACTAGAATGATTAAAAACAATAGTGGAAGAGTTTCTGAAGCTGACCAAGATGTTGTCAACAAATAAGAAGACTATATCCAAGAGATATTAAGATACAAACTAAGTACTTCTGAATAAGGAAAGATGGTTGAAGATATATGTAATAAGTTTGAAGCTAAGGGAGAAGAAGTTAAAAATTTTCAATCATGACTTCTTAAGTCAAAAATTATCTTGAGGAATTTGAATGAAAACTTTAATAAATATTTCGAAGTAAAATATTAGACTTCTAAAGTTGTTGACAAATCTCAAATCAAGAATCATGTCTAATAAACACTATCCAAAAATAATATTTTATGTTATTTTCCTAAAATTTCAGGTTCTATAAAAATTATTGGGAAATATTGTGTTGAAAAATATTATGAAAAATTATTTCATCTATAAAAGATGAAAAATCACTCTAGAGGAAAGGTGGTCCACATCAAGAGATTTTTAGAGAAGGAAGAAGTTGTCAACCTCAAGAATGATTCTATAGAGGAAGATATTACTTCAATAGAAAATGAATATCTGATGGTATTTATTAGTTCATTGGAATTATGGGCACATATCCTATAATATTTGGCACAAATCATCTCTACCTAGAATAAGGTTTAAGCAGAGTGGTATAAATAGTGAATGTAGAATCAGTAACTTTCCTAACTTACATAAAGTTAAAAGAGTGAATTATTAATATGTGAGAAACTTTCCAAAAAAAAGTTAGATTTATTAAAGAACATTATGGAAGATGTGTTTTGGATGGTCACCATAAAAAAAGATGCATGAAAATCCTTCCAGAACTAGTTTCTTAGGTCATAAAAGAAAAGTATGTTGTGAATAAGAATGTTAAGGAAAGATATTTTATTGTTTAGACAACTTTGAAATCAATTAAAAAGTACAAACCACGGATACTTGATATTATTTGTTCATCACAAATTAAAGGTGATTTGAAAATCTTGAGACATGTTGAAAATCAGGATGGAGGTGTTGTTACCTTTGGGAATGATAGTTCTCTAAAAATATGGGGAATCAAAATGGCTGAGATTGATGTTGGAATGTTGAAATCTATAAAAGTCTTATATTTTGATAGAATAAACCAAAACATATTTAGTATAAGTAAACATTGTGATTATGGAAAATAATTGATCTTCAAAAAATATTTTTATGATATCAAAAACATGAAAGATATAAAAGTTATTATAAAATGAGTAAGAACCAATGTGAATCTCTTCCAAATATGAGAATTTAACAACTCCTGTTACTTAAGTGCTAAAGATGAAAATAATTTGTGTCTCTGAAGACTTGGACATTGTTGGAAAAAAACATGAACAATCATTCTAAATTTGATGTTGTTCAAAAATTTACAAAATTGAAAATAAGAGAAGAGGATGTTTTGGTAACTTATTTGAAAGTATAGATGACTAATAAAATACATAAGAGTGTTGAGATTCAATCAACCGGACCTCTAGAACTTTTTTATTCTAATTTATGTGGGTTGATGTGGCATTAATCAAAAAAATGGGATTTTTACTTTATCAATTTTATTAATGATTTCACTCAGATGAAAAACATTATGTTTATGAAACATAAGTCAGAGGCTATGAAAATGTTAATGTTTTTTTTAATAGAAGTTTAAAAAGAAATGGGGGTCTATATAAAGAAACTGAGAACATGTTATGGTAAAATATTCACAAGAAATTATTTTGAAACATTTCAGAGAGATCATGGTATAAAACATCAGTATAGTTCTCCCTATAGTCCATAAAAATTTGAGTAGTCAAAAGGAAGAATAGATGTTTGGTGGAAAGGGGAAGAATTTTGTTAAGATAATATAAACTTTCAATGTTCTAATGGAGAGAAATTTTTAATACAACTGTAAAAGTTCAAAATAGATTCTTGTGGAGACCAAAAACCAACTTGAATTCTTATGAAATGTGCTATAAAAATCCTTCATTGAAGAAATTAGATGTTTTTCTTATAAGTTCATTTTTACATAAAATTAAAAATCTAGATCTTAGAATGTTTGATGAGAAACCCAAGGAAGTAACTTTTATGGATTAGTCACCTAATGGAAGAAGTTACAGATGTTGGAAAAAACATTTACAATTTTTTTTGGAGTTATGTGATGTGAAAATTATTGGGAGTCCATATTCTTTAACAAATTTTGATTGGTATATTAAGGAGGGTAAACTGAATATTTCCAATTAATTCGAGAATTATACAAAACAAACTTATCAATATTCATAAAAATCATGTGATTTTGATAGTTCATATAGAAAATAAAATTAAAAACTTACTACCTTATAAAAACTTTTTGAGACGAAAAATATTATTGGGAATCATAAGGATCCATCTCAGATAGAGTAAAGTTGAGATTAGAAAATAAAACTTCAGTCATCTCAAATGTAGAACTATAATATATTTCAGAAGCTATTAAACACAATGAATGGGTGAGTTCTATGAATAAATAGTTGGATGAAATTGAGGAAAATGAAACATGGGAACTTGTTCCATGTCTTAAAGGTAAAAAATTTATCTAAATAATGTGGTTTTATATAAACAAGTTGATTGAACATGGAGATATTTCATGAAAAAATTCCAAGTTTATTTGTAAAGGATATTCCCAGGTGGAAGGTGTGGATTTTGATGAAACCTTTACCCATGGTTCAAGGTTATTAAGTATAAGAATGATTCTAAAAGAGGTTACTCAAGGGAATGAAAAAGTATATAAGATAAATTTATTGTCAAAATTTCTCAAAAGATAAATTTAAGATGATGTTTATGTTGAACAAACTTGTGGGTTTCTACTTAATGAGGATAAAAACAGTGTTTGTAAACTGGAGGAATATTTTTATGGGTTAAAACAAGTTCCATGTGCTTGGTATTCAAAAATAGAAAATTGTTTGAGAATGTTGAGTTTTTATAAAGGAAAAGTTGATAGAAACTTATATGTGAAATATGTTTACTCCAAAACTATAATTGAAATTTTTTATGTGGATGATATAATTTTTGATGGGGATATATAAGATTTTTTTGAAATTTTTTTATAAAGAAATGAAAATGAAATTTGAGATGTCAATTTTGGGAGAACTAACTTTATTCCTTGGATTAGAAGTTCAAAAAAATATATATATATTTTTCGATCTTAAGGAAATTAATTCAAGGAATTGTTATAGAGGTGTGGAATGATAGAGTCTTGAGAAGTTTCTAGTCCTATATTAGTGGGGATGAAGTTGAGTAAAGATGAGTATTGTAACAGTCTGAATCATAAATTCTTTTAGAAGATGATAGAATCCACTTTACCTTATATCCCCAATACATGACATTGTTTATGATATAACTTTGTGTTATAAGTATCAAAGTAATATGAAAGAATTATATATTTTGGAAGAAAATATAATTCTGATACATTTCAAAGGAATAAATTCACATGGGTTTCTATACAAAGGAAATTTTGAGATGAGGTTTCATAGTTAACTAATACTGATTAGGCTGGAGATTATACTGATATAAAATCAACCTCAGGAGGATCATTTTTCTTAGGTTAATGTTGTGTATGTTGTAATATTAATAAAAAATGTTTTTTATCTTTGAGAATAATAAAATCAAAATATATTACAGCTACTCAGTCTTGTACTTAGATGTCGGGGATAAAAGTTCAATTGGAATATTTTAAAGTAAGATTTTTTATATAATTAAATACACATTGTGATAATTAGAATGCAATTGATCTTTATTAAATTCCTATCCAAAATTTAAGATCAAAATAAATTGACATAAAATTTCACTTAATAAAATATAAATTTCCTACTGGATATGTTTTTATGCAATATATCTCAATAAGTATAAATTTTTTGATATCTTCAGAAAGGTAATGAAAAAAGAAATTTTTGTTGATTTTGGGTTGCGAATTCATGTTCAACATCCTCCAATGACTTCCTAAATATCATAAGAAGGTTGACCAAAATGATTTTGATTATGTCGAAAAAGGGGGAGATAAAGTTACTACCTTGTACTTTGTAAGAAGTTTTTAGTTATCTTTATTTTATGAATCAAAAGATATGGTAATCAGATAATAGGGAGATAAAAATCCAGGGAGAGAAAAAAAATTAAAATAAAAAATGATAAAAGTGAGGTGGTATTTTATCTTTATATGCCCACAAAATTTTCTTGTGACTGAAGGATGGAATTCCTTCAAAGAAATTTATCCAGTAGTTTTGTGTTGGGACACTCACATTTGAGAAAGGCTGTGTTCTAATAAAATTTAAAAACCAAGAGTTATTTACAAAACTTGAGTTATGAATTTTTTCTGAGACTTTTGAATTTTTTTAATGAGTGTTTTCTAAAAAATAAAAAGGGGTAGATTGAAGAAGATTTGTGTTGTTTTTTTAAAAAAAAATTGTATTTTTTGAAAACTGAAATTATTAATAAAATAATGTTTTTGTAATTTAATATCAGACCCAGTCCATCAAAATGAGTTTCTATAGGAAAGTTTAATGTTCTTATCCAAATTAAAATGGGTAATTTTTTTATCTTTGATAAAGTTTTTTTTCGATCACAGGTTTCTAGACATAGAGTTTTTGATTGCTCAGTACCAGATATAGAAGGTGCATGGAAGATGGAAGTTGAAAGTTCTATAAATATGTTGATCAGACACACCAACAGACTTAGATTCATCAGCATGATGTTGAAGATCCATAAGACACATGTTTTGGTAGAAAGTTATAAGCTATTGAGGGAGGAAGTTATAATTATGTTAAATATTATGTTTTAAGGAAGTGAAATCAGGAGTTAGAGAGTTTTCATACTATATAATCTTAAATTAGACGATGCTTTGCTGGTCATGGAGTTCTCATAAATCAGGATAAAGAAAAAATAATATTTTTTTTGAATAACGGAGTTTGTTGAAGGTTTCTAAATAGTTTTTATTAGTTCTAGACACCCAAAAATAGATGATCAGATCCAAAAGTACCAAACACAGATTTTTTTAGAAGTTTGGTAGAGTTATGGATGATGATGTTTGAAAGATTTCAAAGTTGCAGCATGGATTTTCCATCATATTGAGGTTTCTATTTTAATTAGAATTACATTTTAATGAAAAATTCATTTTTATAAATATTACATCAGACTAAATATGATAATTAATGTTATTTAGACTCACTTTGCGAAGGAATGTTAATCATGCTGACTTTGAGAAGTAAAGTTAATAAGACTAACTCTCTGAAGGAATGCTTAACAGATTGAATCTGGGAAGGAATTTCAATTATATTGACTCTGAGGAAGAAAGTCAACCAAAATCACTCAAACGTGGAAGATAGCCATGTTTTAATGAGAAGTGAAAGATATGAATATATTAATGAGTAGAGTAAGATAGTCTAAACGTAATGTATAGAGGAAGAAATTCAGATCATGGTGAGTTGAGGATGTTCCATCATAATAAAGATGAGGATGTTATATCAAACTAAAGAAAAGTTAGTATGTTTGAGAAGACTAATTTTAGATAATAATTTAGAATATTTGAATCAGTCAATGTTGACTTTAAATGTTAGTGTTTTTTAGATATTTGAAATTTGTGTAAGTGGGAAAAGTTTTTTAGTTTCCTTCCATTTCCATTATGAGATGCCTTCAAATAGAAGCAGTTAACATTCCTAATTTTAAACCTTTTTATGTGTTTATAAAATTCTGAGCTCTAAATAATTTGTGTCAGAGTTATTTCTAGACATAGATCTTGTTAGAAGATCAGAAAACTGAATTTTTATCCTACCAGATGGAGGAAGATTAGACTAGTGAAGTTTAAATAGAGTTTTGAGTAGTTTTTGAGAAGTGAAAGTTTTATTCTCCAGATAGAAAAAAAATTCCCTTATGAACATATTGATAATGGAAGAATCATGTTGATTTTATCAGACTAAGTCAATTGTACTGGGTTCATCTAACTGAAATCCATTGGTCTCAGGGTTTTAATACCCATGAACCTTTGTGGAGCAGTTTGAACAAAGTATTTATTCTTTTATTTTGGCACAATTGTTTATAATAAAACTTTGTAAACTGATGTGGTTTAGTATAGTCATTCATATTGGGAGATAAAAGGTGTCTAATGGGATTTTCCACAATTTTTATTCACTTATTCAAATTAGTGAATTTCCATAGACCCATAGGAGTGGCTATAGAAATGTTGTAGGTTCTCATAATGATATTGAACCTTGTAAATATCATATACTTTACTTAATTTTATAAATTTTCATGAATTATTATTTACTAAAATATTATAAGGATATGAACTTTAATTGGTTGAAGGGGTTGACTTTTAAAAGTATTGAAACTTATAGAAATTGAACATCTAATTCAACCCCCCTTCCTAGTTGTTATTCGATCATTTTGAAACTTAAATACCATATAACTAAATGATATACAAGATCATTTAATATTATGGAATTTCATTAATAACATATAGTTTCAATTCTAGAGAACTATTCCTATTTTACATGGAATTGCAAACTTGTATACAAGCGAACTGATTATGAAAGACCAAGAAAATAAACACTACTAGAATGATGAAATTGAATCTTATAAATCATAAAAAATGTCATACTTGAAATTTATAAAATTATACCAAATCAAATACATGTTCAAAATGATAGAAATTATGTAATTAATGAATCTAATTTGATTATCTTGGACATTAAGTAAAAGTGCAGAATGCTATCAGACATAAGGTAAGTGGTTTCTCATCTCACTTGTATTTTCATGAGATATACCTTATTAACCACTTATTCATTTCATGTGGTGTATTTATACTATCTCTTTTTATTTATGATCTCCTTTTATTGAATATTTCATTAAATATACATATTTCTTGTATCATGGATATGGTTATTGTCTTAGTTGTATACTTTTTTACATACGATGTTTATTATGACTATTTTTTTATTGGTAAAATATTGATGAATCTATATCCTCTACTTAATATATATATCTTGATAAGGCATATGATTCTTGAATTAAATTTATGAATGAATTATGCTTTGTAATTGTAGTGATGGGTTGAAAAATGTAATAGTTGGTGGCCTAGAACCAAATGTTTGTACTCTGATTACATGGATATTTAATGTATTTAAATATTAAACATATTATTATATATTGTTCACTGTTCTACATTACTATGACGTAATAATTTCCTAGAGTATTTGTTTTATTAATAAGGTTATGGTAGGTTCCCCGCTATGATGAAAACCTTAAAATGCTATAACAATATTCTTAAATATAGTTTTGCAGTTGGATGAAATACTATGATATGAAATATTGTCTACAGACTATCAGGTGCGAGTACTCTTAAGTAGATGATACTTCCTCTCATGATATACACATGTGGTAATCTCCAAGATGAGAGATTATGAGAATAGACCCGCCAGTATGAATTCTACATGTTTTGGTGTCATCGGATATTCCAATTTGTGAGCGTGTGTAATGGTCCTTAGAATTTATTATTATCATTAATATGTGTGATGACTCAAGCACTTTGATTTACTAATGAAAATCGTCATGCCATATGTTGGTGGGAAGTAGGGTAAATTTGGTGCGTCATGAGTGCCTTGTTATTAATGGATAATTCGAGGAAGGATTTGTATCTTTCATTTATGGAAGTTGATATCTCGGCCCTTTGATTGAAATAGAACCTTCATGAAAAATTCAATGGACATGGTTTAGTGATGATTTTATTTCAGGTAGTCAAAGAATGACATATCAAGCATATAGGTTGATGAAACTGTCATGAAACCTTCTTGATGAGATATTGAGACAAAGGGACTATATTACACAATGATCATTCATATGTGTATGTCGTCATTGTGACTTTAAGTTCTTTCTCTTGGTTGCCTTGACCCATTGCTATAAAATAATCTTGGACCTTAGGTAATCTCACCTAATGCCAACGATAAAGAATCCTAGAGGGTCACATGCTAAGTGTTTCTTGTGGTCTACATTAAATTCTATTTGAATTTAATGAATGGAATAAATATTATTCTCAAGACTGCGGACTAATTTTGTTAAAATTAATATGATCGCATAAATTAAATAAATATTAATTGATAATATTGTGAGTTAAATACATTTATTTATTTTATTGAACATTTTATAAATATTTATTTACTAGTTTTAAAATGAAATATTTATTTAAGAGAATAATTTATTTATTTATTTATTTGGGTGTTTAATAAATGGTAGATGAGTTCAAGTTGACCAAGGCTGGTCTATTAGTAAAATAATTAGTTTCAAGATGGTAAATAATAATTTAACTAGTTATAACAATTTAAAATAATAATAAAACTGTTATTATTTTGTGACATGGAATTTTTATTTATAATTCTATTTTGTGAAAGTTGGAAAACCATAAATAATGAAAGGGTATTATTATTAAGAGCATGGGTTTTATCTAAGGTTATGAATGTATTTAATTGATGTTACACAATTACATATTGTAATCGAAGCCCCATGTCTATAAATAGATAGGTACGTCTATTGTATAGAGTACGAAATTACCGGTAAATTGAGAATTGTTGAGATAAAAAAATTATCTCTCAAAATTTTCCCTCTCCCCTCTCAAGAATGAGATACGTTCTTCGAGACCAAAGAAAAGGCGATCAAGAACGACTGACACAAGACACTCGCTTCGCTATGTTAGCACCCAGAGAATGAGTGGTGTCGATCGGAGTCCATCGGAGTATGTGTGGATCACCGCTAGAGGTATTCTAGTTTGGATCCTCGCAATCACAATGAGACAACCCAGAAGGGTCATTCCAGACAGTCAACATAATCAATGAAGAATGTACCAAAGATCCAGGCATTCTTTTCATTATGAAATTAATGAAATTAATTATAAAAATTATGTGCAAGATCCTTTCCATCTTGGATTTTAAAACTTTCTTATTTTTTATAAAACTTTTAATTCAATCTATGGATACTTGAGTTCATCATAATATTGATCCTAGATTGGTTATCGATTACTGTAAAGTCCAAGTTGGGCCCCACCCAACCACTACACTTCTACTATGTACGATTCCCTCAAGTGGTATTAGAGGGAGGTCATAATTGTTTATAATTATTTAATAATCATTGATGATTTACTCTTCAATAATTTAGTTTTTAAATTCATAGTTTAATTGTTATATTAATCTGAATTTTAGGATCTATTATTCCTCTTTTGTTTCTCACAGATTTCATAGAAATGAATAATTTTTGGATTAAAATTAAAAATAGAAACTCATTAGGAGGTGCCGAAGATTCTTCCTAGGTGACACAAAATACACATCATTTGTTTTTACCTGCACATCGTGTTCTCTTCCATACATTCCATGGAATCCGAACTACATGATGTGTAGTCGTGTACAATGCATCAAAAGAAATTCGACAATTTCTCAATCCATTTGCATTTATTACATGCGGTGTAGTTAATTTTACTTTTCATGTTGACCAGGATAGATAGGAACAAAAATACTATGTTACACATCGTGCGACCCACTAAACACGGCGTGTAGTCTCTTTGGGTCAGGGGAAAAACCGTGTATCCCATACACGACTAAGTCCACTGATAACCGTGTAAAGTAGAGACAACATGACAAGTAGCCCACTGTACACATAGTGTACTCTGAAATTTTCGAAGTATGCCTCACACACCATGTCCCTAGTAATGTACTTTTGGAAAGATAGTGATGGTAATACACACCGTGTAGTCGAAACTACATGTCGTGAACTTTACCAAATTACACATAATTAAAACTTTAATGTTTTTGTAACGTTCAGAACATCTTATCATGAATAAATCATAATATTGGTTATTACACTATGCATGGATGCATCATGTATGCCATATGTTAGAAGAGTAAAACAGTATAAGAATATAATAAATTTTGGGTATATTCGAACGGGTATTCACCAACTTACCTCTATGGTGCATTTATGTACAATAATGAGAATCTCAAGGAAATTCATAAAAATAATTAAGATAAATTTATTGATTTATTAATGATAATAATTAATTGATTTGAGCGTTATTTATATTAATGGTGATGATTAAATAATTGAATCCTAGTTTTATTAAGTGTGTAATTCGTTGCATTTATATGAATGAACACGATCTAGACTAGACCTTTGTATGTGATTGGTTTTCATTTTAATTTATTTATTTTACTAATTTGTTGTCTTATGAGACATCTCTCCTCATTATTATATAGTTCATGTATTCCCATGGTTTCTTTTATATAAACCCTCTTTTTCCCCTCAAATGTGTGTGATTTAAAAAGCATATGTTATGGATGGAACTCCCAAGCTAGTGGAGGCAGTTCAAGCTAGAGTCGAGATGAAACCAATCCCAGGAGATACAAAGGTGGGTAGGTGGAAAGTTGAAAATAGAAACCCAAGATTTGATAATGATAATGATAATAAAAAATTCATTCATAAGAGATAAAAATCCCTCAAATAAAATATTATGTCAGACCAAGCCCTACGTTACTTGATTAAGGGAAAATCTAAATAAAAATATGTGTTTGGCCAACCCTTATTGGAACACTTACTTTTATATAGGAAGACTTTATGAAATGTTTTGGGTTGAGTTAAGCATATTACCTAAAGAGGAGTATCCCTTGCTAGACTTGGTGTAATATTGGAGGCAAGATTTGAGGAAATCCAAAGTTAAGATTTTAGGATCAAGGAGTCACTCAACAAATCAAGGAGATGCAAGCTCATAGTTGGAAAAGACGTTCCTACCTAAATACCTTCAAATAGCTTGACCAACCCTATTTAGGGTTAATTTTAGGTGAATATGGATCATTTCCACTAGAATTTCATAGAAACTGGACATTATGAGTTCAATGGTGAGTGTTATTGGGACTTGATAAAATAGTGGGAGACTTAATAAAATTAATTTATTATTTCTCATAAAAATCAAGAAAGTACTAATGGTATACTCTTTTAATTATAGAAAAAAATGACAAGATCGTCAACCACACTATCCCTACGATCAATTCTAGATAAAGGCAATATCCACACCAACATTAACTTCTAGGAATGGTTTAGACACCTTTGGGTTATCATACTCTATGAACAGAATTCTTACATGCTGGAGTCAACATTACATGATCTACCTACCTAAGAGGTGAGTGATGAGGATTTCTAGGTCTAAGAGAAACATATGAACGATGCGGTCGACATTCAATGTTTGATGCTATCATCAATGTGTATTGATCTTATGAAGTCTCACAAAAACATGGAGGCTTATAGCATTCTTGAGCACCTCAAAGGTCTTTACTAGGAGAGAGTCAGATAGGAAAGGTTTGAGATCTCCAAGGAACACTTTTAGAGTAATCTTGGAGAGGGTTCTGCAACTAAGCCTCGTGTAGTCAAACTCAATGGCTACATTGAGTACTTATAGGTTCTAGGGATTAAACTCTCTGAGGAACTGGGCACCGATCTCATTATTTCATCACTCCATCAGAGCTTCTATAGCTTTTTTGTTAATTTCAATATGAATAACTTTGAGAAGTCTCAATCTGATCTTCTTATCCTCATTCGCCGAGTGGACAAATATATGAAGTGCGAAAATCCTTCTATCCTTATATTGAAAAAGAGGAAAGGGAGGGTGAAGTGCTTTAATACAAAATCTTCATCGTGGAATTTTAAGAAAAGGAATATCAAAGGAGAGTCAAGGGAATAAGAGGCTATTTGTTTCTCATTTGGAAAGAAGGGACACTAGAAGAAAAGCTACACCCATCCAAAGAATCAAGGGTTAGCTTCTGGTGTGTTTGTTATTGAGTGAAATTTATATGTTTATACTAATTGGGTATTAGATACA
Source organism: Viscum album (assembly GCA_963277665.1). Taxonomy (NCBI): domain Eukaryota; kingdom Viridiplantae; phylum Streptophyta; class Magnoliopsida; order Santalales; family Viscaceae; genus Viscum; species Viscum album. Next base: position 1,379,194,457 of record OY728121.1, read on the forward strand.
GAGTGTTGTGATCATATATATATATATATATATATATATATATATTCAAATATAAGAACCAATTAGATTCATCAAAATTGATTGAGGAGAGGTAGATCTACGAGCGGCCAACAGATCCAAACTTACTACTGTAGTTGTTGGGGACTTCCACCTCATGTTTCCAACTAGGATGATCATGGACTTAAAGGGTTGTTTTTATATACCTTCTATAACCAAAAACATAATTTATATATCCAGACTAGATACACATGGATTTTTTTCATGTTTATAAATGAATGTTACTTCTTTTATAAAGACAACATTTTTTTGGTAGGGTCCATTTATAAAGCAATATTTATGTGTTGGATTACACAAACCAAGTAATGGAAGTAGATAACAAAGATACCTCAGATGACTCATACCACACCCAACTTTTCCAACACTGACTTGGTCATGTAAATGATAAACTCTTTATGAAGTTACATCAAGATGGATATTTAGATTATTTTAAACTAAAACCACTTGGTGTATGTCATGTGTGTTTACAAGAAAAAATGACCAAAGTCCCATTTAGTAGGAAAGTTGAAAGGGACAAAGAGCTTCTTTAATTGGTTCATATAGATGTTTTTGGACCATTTCCAGTTGAATCAAGGGGTGAGTACTCATACTTCATAAATTTTAATGATGATTTTAGTATATATGGATATATCTATTTAATGAGGTATAAGTTGGATTATTTTGATAAGTTAAAAGAATAAAAGAATGAATTTTATAACCAAATTAGTAATAATATTAAGAAACTCCGCTCAGAACGAGTGGGAGAGTATCTTAATCAAGACTTCATTTATACTTATGGGAGTTTGGGATCTTATCAAAACTCACTCCTCCTTACATGCCTCAGTGGAATGGTATAAGTGAAAGGAGGATCCACACCTTGTTGGATATGGTGAGATCGATAATGAGTCATGTGAGTCTTCCATTATCCTTTTGGGGTTATTTTTACCAATAGAAGGGCACATAATAAACCAAGTACCAACTAAATCGATAAATGGTATTCCATATGAGTGTTTAGTGGTAGAAAATCCATGTTATCGAACTTACATATGTAGGGTAGTGAAGAATTTGTTAGGGACTATTCTGGTAACAAAATTGCACCCCAAGGCTCAAAGTGTACCTTTATAGGATACCCCAATAAACAAGTGGATATTACCTATACAACCCCACAGAAAAAAAATTATGGTGGAATGAAACACTATATTTCTTGAGAGGGAGAACCTCTCAAAAAGAGATAATGGGAGCAAAATATACTTTGATGAATTTGAGGCTCAAGGTACACAAGACATGGTACAGGAGAAAATTCTATAAAGTCGTGGGGAAGAAAGACCTATTTCAAAGACACAAGTTCTGAATATGAGTACAAGAGATGTTTGAGAATCAAAATAGTATGCTTTCTAGTTACTAAGGATAGTGACTCATTATTAGTTGATAATAATGATCCTCTAACCTTCAAGGAAGCAGTAAGTGGCACAGACATTGCTAAGTGGTAAGAAGCCACGAATTCGGAAATGGATTGTATGTACAAAAACCAATTTTGGATTTTGGTAGATCCCCCAGTTGATGTAAGGAATATTAGTTGAAAATGGGTATTAAAGATGAAAATGGACATATAAGTATAACTCAGAACCTATAAGGAACAATTGGTTGAAAATTGGTTTAAATATAATCAAGTTATTTACTATGACATAACCTTTTCACCAATTGCGATGCTGAAATACATCAGAATTCTATCAGCCATTATTTCTTACCATGACTGTGAGATTTGGAAAATGGATTTAAAAATAGAATTCCTTAATGAGATCCTTTAGGAATATTTCTACATGAAACAACCTAAAGGGTTTGTGACTCAAAAGGATGCCAATAAGGTATGCAAGTTGCATAAATCCATTTATGGGTTAAAGAAAGCATCCATGTCATGGAAGATTCATTTTGATGAATCCATAATAGAATTTGATTTTAATAAGAATGAATGTGATAATTTTGTCAACAAATGGTTTACTGGGAGTGCTATAATTTTTTTAATAGTATATATTGATGAAATATTACTTATTGAAATGAGATTCCAATCTTACAGTCTATAAAGTCATAGTTGAATCAATGCTTCTCCATAAAGGACTTAGACAAGGCAATATGTATTCTTTGGATAAAGATCCATCATGATATATCCAAGAGATTTTTGGACCTAAGTCAAAGTACATACATTGATAAGATATTGAATAGATTCAGTATAGAACAATCTAAGAGGGGATTTTTTCCAGCATCACATGGCATTCATATTTCCAAGAAAATGTATCCTCAAACACATGATGAAAGAGAGATAATGGAAAAGACTCCATATGCATCTGCAATTGGGTCAGTCATGTATGCCATGCTATGTACTAGGCTAGATGTTTTCTATGCATTGAGTGTGGTAGGAAGATATCAAGCTGACCTAGGTGACCGCTATTGGATGACTATGAAGATTATCCATAAGTATCTGAGGAGTACTAAGGATATGCTTTTGGTTTATGAAGGAAACAAGTAACTAGTCATCATAGGGTATATAGATTCTTGTTTCCAGATAGATTATGATGACATGAAGTCGCAAATGGGATATATATTCACTTTTAATGGAGGTTATGTGAGTTAGAAGAGATCAAAGCAGAGTGTGGTTGCAGATTCTATAGAAGATTCTGAGTATATCACAGCTTCTGAAGTATCTAAAGAAGCAATTTGGATGCGAAACATTGTACAAGAGATGGATGTATTACCTAGAAGTAATGATCTCATCATAATTTATTGTGTTAATACTATAGCGGTGGCTCTCGCAAACGAGCCAAGGTAACATCAGTAGACTAAGCACATACTTTTGAAGTATCATCTCATGTGGAATATTTCTCAAATAGGTGAATTTACAATGATTATTATTTCCGTGGGAGACAACTTGGAGGACCCATTGACTAAAGTCTTGACTCAACAGAAACATGATCATTATATGAGGTGTAGCGAACTTAAAGTCATAGGCAGTTTTCTTTAGTTCAAGTGGGAGTTTATAAGAGTTGGTGTCCTAGAACCAACTGTTTGTACATTGATTACTTAGATATTTAATGTATTTAAATATTCACCATCATATTACACATTTTTCATTGTTCTTCATGAATATAATGTAATAATTTCCTAGAGTATTTTTTTACATTGATAAGGTCATGGAAGTTCCCTACTATGATGAGAACTTTGAAAAGATATAAAAATATTCTTAGATATAGTTCTACGGTTAGATGACTTACCATGATGAGACACATAGTATATAGACCATCAAGTGATATTTCTCTTAAGCAGATGATACTCCCTCTCATGAAGTTCTCACTTGGTAATCTTCAAGATGAGAGATTATGAGAACAAACCCACTACTCATAATTCCGCATGTTTTGGTGTTATTGAATATTCCTATATGTGAGCATGTGTAATAGTCCTTAGACTTTAATATTATCATGAATAGGTTTCACGACTCACACACTTTAATTTACTGACAAAAATCGTCCCACCATATGTTGGCAGGAAGTAGGGTATCTTGGGTGCGTCATGAGTGGAATGTTATTAATGGATAAGTTGAGGAAGGATTTGTCCCTTCAATTTATGGGAGTTGATATCTCAACCCTTTGATTGAAATAGATTCCTCAGGAGAAATTCCATGTCCATGGTGTAATGACGAGTTTATTTCAGGTAGTCAAAGAATGAAGTATCAAGCATATAGGTTGATGACACTATCATGAAATCTACTTGATGAGATATTGAGACAAAGAAATTATATTACACAATGAGTGTTCATATGTGGATGTCGTCGTTGAGAATTTAAGTTTTTTCTCTTGGGTGCCTTGACCCATTTCTATATAGAACTCTTGGAATTTAGGAAAGCCCACATAATAACAATGAGAAAGAATCCAAGAGGGTCACACACTAAGTGTTTCTTTTGGTCCCGATTAAATTAAATTTGAATTTAATTAATCGAATAAATATTAATCTCAAGACCCTATAATAATTTTATTCAAGTTAAAATGATCGCGTAAATCAAATAATTATTTTTTCACTGGATTTTGTGTAAAATATATTTATTTATTTTATTGAACATTTAGTAAATATTTATTTACTAGTAGGTAAATGAAATATTTATTTAAGAGAATAAACTATTTATTTATTTATTTGGTTGTTCAATAAATTGAATAGAAGTTCGAGAAAACCAAGGATGATCCAGTAGAAAAATAATTATTTGTACGATGATAAATAATTATTCAACTAGTTGGCACAATTTAAGATAATAATAACATTGTTATTGTTTTTTGAAATGGAATTTTATTTCTAATTCTATTTTTCACAAGTTGGCACATAATAAATAATCACACACTATTATTATTAAGAACATCGGTTTTATCTATGTTTATGAATGTATTTAATTTCTGTTATGCAATTAAATATTTTAACTGAATTCCCATGTCAATAAATAGACATGTGCATCTATTATGCAAACTACAGAATTGTAGGTGGATTGAGAATTCTTTAACCAAAATAATTTCACTCTTGAATCCTTTACTCTCTCCTCTAAAGAATGAGATAATTTTATCAAAACCATAGAAAAGGTGATCAAGAACGACTGATCCAATACACTTACTTCTCTGTGCTAGCACCTAGAGAAAGAGTGGTTTCTATCGGAGGTCATCAGAGCACGCGTGGATCACCACTAGAGGGATTGTGGTTTAGATCCTCGAAATCGCATTGATACAAACTAGAAGAGTCATTCTAGACAGTCAAAATCATTAATAAAGATAGTGCTAAAGATCCACGTATTCTTTTCTTTATGAAATTAATTAAATTAATTATAAATATGATGTGCAAGATCCTTTCTCTCTTGTAGCCAATTCCTTTAATATTTTTTCTAAATATTTGATTTTAATTCGTGGATATTGGTTTTAATCATCGTATTGATCATGGATTGATCATTAATTATGAAAAAAATTAATGTTGGGCCCCACCCAATTTCCATGCATCTGTTGTAGATAGGTCCTTCAAGAAAACATTATATAGCCTCTCGATACATCAATGGGTCTCATAATATTAAACAGTTGGTGACAACCCCTTCTCATTTGTTTCTAAGAAGAATCAGACGTGTTTCTACCCATAAAATTAAACCATCTTATGAAAGATCATGATGGTAGTGTTCATGTGACAGATACATGATAACCAATAATTAAAAAATTTCTTCAGTCATTATTCAGTTATTAATTTCCATGATATTTTCACTATGAAAAGAATCTATGGTTTCATTTTCATTATTATATTATTAATGGAAAGTGTTTTTAAGTTATTTACCTTCCCATAATGATTATGCATTATTTACTTTTCTTCACTTATTATTGATTCATGTAACCCTTACTGTGCATTTGAGATCACCGTTTTTAATTTTTTACTTCCCCAGGTTATGAAGATGAAATCTTTGAATAAGTATCAAGGAACCAATTTATTTTTCTTCATTATGTTCTATATTTAATTACCAATGCAATAAGAGAACCATGTATGTTTATAGTTCTTCAAGACTTCTAAACTGATCAATATTTGGTGATGTTTTCTCTTGTATCTATGCCATTATAATAAAACAACCACCGAATATGGGCTATTGGGGTCATGGTTGTTGTATTTTCTTAAATTTTAGTGAATGTATTGGAAAAATAAATGTAATTTTTTAAATAATTATATCAAAATCATTGTAGGGAGAATTGTTTAGAATTTTCTTAAAAGAATTTTTTTTCGATGATTAGGGAAAAATAATGGTTTTTATTGAAAACTGTATTTTGTTTCAAGAATTTATGAAGTTCCATTTCACCATAAAATTATTTCAAAGAAATTTTAGTTCTATTATATGATTTATAATCCCATTATGTTCTGTGGATTCAATTTTATGGTTGAATTTTGTATAAAATATTTCTTATATATAAAAGTCATTTGTCTGAAATTTGTTTTTTATTCATGCACTGTGTTTTAATGGTAATAAATAAAATAGACCACTATTGGTGATTGATTTTAATTAAATTTATATATCATATATTAAATAAAATGTTTTAACGTTAATCTAATAGTTTTTAGGCATGATATAAGAATATGTAAAATTTTATCCTTAAAACTATATTTTTCTAAAAAATAGTTATAATCACATATTTTATAATTATTTTGAAGTTAATTTGAATAAATTACTGAAATTTAATCATAAAAAATGGATTCCATATTTTTAATCACTTGGATAAAATTTGGTAAATATGATTCTTTTATTTTATGTCAATATTTATAGTAACTATGGTAAAATTTATCACCTCTGTAAATGGTCAGTATGGTTAATCAAGGGAAAAAATAAAACTTAAGGTCAAAATTATTCATCTTAATTATTATTGAAAGAATTTAATTAGTCCCTTACCACCTTAGGCTCAAAATATAATTGTTTAAGGTATACATTTCCATGAAAATGGTCAATATAATATTTAAATCAAAGAAAGTTACAAAATATAACTATATTTGTTTTAAATATTTATTATGTGTTCACAGTGAGAGAAATATACTGGTGAATGAATATTAATGGAAATTTTGTGAATAATTAAATTATATTGATGATTTTAAATTGTTTATTATTTTTACTAATTAAATAATTACCTTAAATTCTTTATCAATGCTAATACATAATTTATCCAATTAATATTAAAATAAAATAAATAATTTTAATGATATTAAAAATAATATAATTGAGTGTTTTATTGTTCTACATGAATTTTTTAGATAAATTTAAAATATTAGTGAAATTTAAAATTATTATGTTACAATTTCAACTTTTCCTTGGTGTCTTTGAATTCAAATTAAATTAGTAGTTCCAAAATTGTCATTAATGATATTTTTTGGAAATAAAATTTTATTAAATGATTTAAAAATTATAAAAAAAATTAGGGGATAAATTTGGAAAATATATGGTCTTAAAATTTATTCATTTTTCATTTCTGGTTAAATGGTATCCTTAAAATTATAATCCTTTAAGAGTGAAAAATGCATTACTATAGTTAAGGTTAAAATGGGTTAAATAAGGGGTAAAAAAAAATAATGTTTAAAGAACAACTTAAACCATCTCAAATTCTATCTAAGATGTTATTACAACCAAATACTACCTTATCTTTGAAGATATATCCATTTTTAAGTATTTATCTTGATAATTACCTTATTATAATTTAATCTTTTAAGAAATTACTAAAGTTCCCCTCACCTTAATTATAAAGGGAACCTCTTCCCCATACTTATTCAAAACTTTGTGTCATTTGTCTCAAAAATAACACTACTAAATCATTACACCACGTCCTTATCCAAATTTTATATGTTAATGGCTTCCCAAAATATCAACCCTAGGATCCTTAATTGGATATCTAAATGAGTGCTTTTAAAGAAGAGGTAATCGCCTTAACCGAAAACTTTATTTCTTACTTATTGTTTTAACACTTATAAACCTCTAGTATTTATCACATATTAATAAATTCAGTTTACTTAATATAATTGAATTTTATATTGACTATTAAATGAGAATTATACACCATATTTCCCATAAAATGGGAAGTGAAAGTATCACGTGTGCGTATGTACGACTTACCATCTCAGCATAGTGATACAATTCATTTTTCATGACCATATTTTATGGATTAGTATTATAATTTTTTTAATATTTATATATGATATTTTCTATTAATTATTATTCTGGAATAGAGAAATAATATATACCTTCTTATGTTCCAATTCGTTGAAAAATGATAATGTCGCTTATGGGTATGTGTGGACGACCACCTCTACGAAGCGATGCGATTCATTTTTTTCATTTATGTTTTACTTGTATGGTAATAATGAAAAATTTAGTTAATATATATTATATATATTATATATATTATATAATTATTTTTCTATAAAATTTAATTATTATTTACCTTCTTTTTTCCTTCTTTCAAAAAGTGGAAATAATGTTCATGTGTACATACGGCCCAACATATCTTTGAATGGTGTAGTTCATTTTTCTATCTATAATTTTAATGGATGAATATAAATATATATATAAGGAATATATTTTATATCTATATCATCATTCATTTTATTTTATTTTATGTAACCATGATAAAAGTTCAAGGACCGAAACTACCAAACCTAAATTCTTATAAAAAAACAAAACAATTAACACCATGAATTGACGATTTTAATAAATTATTATTGTTAAATCGGTGTTGAAATGTTATAAAGGGACAATATATGACATTATAATTATTTAAATTATTTATTAATATAATTATAATAAATTTAAATTTATTATACATTTGGTTATATTTCTTTCTAAGAATGTGGAACTCATGGTAAGGGTATATAGTCTCAAATTGTCTTCTTTGGGTTATATGTTATATTATAAACCTATCTCCTTTTATAAGGTGATTATATATCCTCTTTGAAATGTTATATCAGGAATATAATTATTTTAATGATATTGAAATTTTCATTTGATCATATTATTTCATGGGGATTATGATTCCAAATTTATCAAGTGGTAAGGGTTTTATGTTACAATCTCATATTTTATCATATTGTGTATGATAATGTTTTTTGATGACAAAATTTCATGACATAACTCTATATAAACTCACAAATTTTATTTTCCTATGGTTATTTCAGAAAAAATACATGTTTTCATTTCATTTTTCTCTCATTATGAACTCAAGAGACTAAATGAATGTTTTTATGGAAAACTGACTTCACTGCTCTATTCTGTCAAAATCCCTCTCTCTTCCATGTCCATGTTTTATAAAAATGTTTTAATATTCTCAAATTATTGTTTGAAATAATTTTTAACCATATTTTTTAATTTTAATGTTTTAAAAGGACTCTTCTTTTCGTTTTCTGAATTGAGGTAATTTTTTATTTTTTTTACAAAATTATGAATGGAATGATTTCTTTTAACCTTTTCTACCTAAAGGGAATTTTCATCCATTGTGACCACTAAATGATTTAAAGTATTATTCACTAGTTTTCATGTTTTTTGATAAATAAAATTTTTCCTTAATATTTGGTAATTTTTATGTTTTTAAAAATGTGATTTATAATATAAAATGGTAATTTCCTTTGAAAATTCTCAAATAGATATTTTAAAGACATTTTTCATCTAAGATGGCATCCATTGATGTTACTTTTGTTTTAATGGGGTTATGATCCAATGAAACAATAATTATTATTTATATGGGTGGTTTATTATTATGATGAAAATATGCTTATTAAAACCGTACCTTTTCTATGTGTTATTCTATGATGAACATTTGATTTTTTTGAAACTTGTTTCTTTTACACAGGTTATAATACAATAAAATGTTTATGAAACCCTTTTATTTTTATTGGGTTATGATATTATGAATTCCTTATGATATTTTTTGTGAAAGTTTTATAATTTTTATTTTGTGATGGTGGGGAGTGTACCAAATCCGTTATGATAGTTTGGGTAGTTATCCTTGAATAATAATTTAATGATTTTATAAGTATATTCCAAAAAGTTATGCCATATTCCAATGTTATGATCTCATAGATAATGAGAATTTATACCTTTGTGATTCATGTCTTATGAATTTCCAAGTATTATTACATGACTCAAGAATATGATATATGATATACATTTCATGGTTTTAAAATATTAATTTCATGTTCTCATATAATTTTTTTAATGTTATGATCATGTGGTCATTGATATCTCCCTTATTTACCCTTACTGAGAATCCGAGATCAACATTTTTTATATTTTATTTTCTCCAATATATAAATAAATGTTTTAAGTATGATGTGTCTAATAAGGGTTATAGTTATAAATAAATAATGGGGATACAATTTAGATATCTTATAAACTAGTTTTTTATATATCTATGTTTCCAAAGACAATAAACCTTTACATATCTAGTGTATATATTAATGTTATGTTTTGAATATTCATCTAAAAATACATGATGTTTATTTTTGGAAGTTAGGGTATCTATAAATTTATCCTTTTTCTAGTGATCCGATAATCTAATAGGTAACTAAAAACTATAATCATTGGTTTTATGGTTTTAAAAAGATGATACATGGATCATGTAACATACAAGTTATTATTCTATTAGTGTCCATCTAAATCCACTCAATCATATACAATTTAATACCCATTAGTCTATCTTACTAAATTTAGGATTATTTCACACAACCATTTATGTAGAACCAACAGTTTGGGTCATGATTTTCCCATTCTATTGTCAGAGTCTCCATTCATTGATCGATTGAGTGGAAAAGAATCCATTTGCATACTGAATCGATTGGTTTCTCCCCTGTGAATAGATGGTGGATCATGCAGCCATTGTACAAAGAGTAAACCCTCTGCTTATTGATTATATGGTCGTCCCTGCTATGTAGGTGACGAGATCTATTATTTTGTAACCTTTTAACTACTTCTAATTAGAAATTAATTCCATAATTTAGATAAATCGTGTGAAATTCTATCACTTTTATTACATGTAGAAATTTGGAACTTAATTGTTTAATAGATTAAATCGTGATATTTATTTTTTTTATCAATCAAGAAATTATTGGTAAATCCATACATTTATCCTAAAATTAAATTTATAAAAGGATTTAAATTTTTATTTTTTATCGATTAAATGATTTATGATATCAATTTGAATAAATTAGATAATAATTCAAATGATTTTCAGGGTTTTGGGCTTGAAAATGAAAAAGAGAGAGAACTTATGACTTCATAATTGGAATTTTTTATAAATTTTTCTCAACCAAATAATATTACTTCAATTGAACCAAATATTTTGTATGGTTTTCATGGATTTTGAAATAATTTTCCTATGATTGTATGACTTTTTCCAAAGTGTATGACTTTATCTTTCCCCTCATACAACACTAAAATGAAGTGTATGAATCCCCAAATTTTTTATGACTTAAAATACTATTCATATTACCTCAGACAAGTGTTGAAAATTTTAGGAGAGTGTATAAATCTGATGAGAATTTTATATGACTTACAATGAAAACATTACAATTTTCTTAGGGAGAAGATTATCTTACTTCCATTTCATATCAATTTTCCCCAACCTAGAGCATCCAAATTTTTTAAATAGTTTTAAACTTCCTCCACTATTTAAAGGTATCCCTATAACTAGACATGATGTGTAATGGTTATCTCATGGACTAGAGAAGCTGTGTAAGTGTCATTTGTGTGGGAGGGGAAAGGAAAAGGAAATTTGGACATGTTTCATCAAGGTAATCTATACCTATATAAAGGTACTTATAGGACATGGATCTATGTAAGGGTAATAGTAATGACATCATGGTAATCAAGATATTTCATAAAGGTCACCCCATACAAAGTGCTAGGTATTTGTAACATGCATGTTCCAATGGCTACGTAAGGAAACCACATTGGTTTTTCGGTTTCATAATGGTCATTCACCGTGAAATCAAGTTGTGTTAGGGTAACTGAAGTACTAACACACCTGTGTAAGGACCTCCTATGACCAGTAAAAATACATAGGTGCACATGCATGTAAGATCAAATTATAATTTTCTAAAAAGACCAAGATTAACAAAACCTCATGTCTCATTCATCTAGTACTCCCAAATTGGGAAAGTATTCCTATAAGATTCCTCATGAAGCACATATAATTGAAGAAGAAGTTGAAGATTATAGTATAAAATATGACCAAGGGGAAGATTTGAGAGAATATTATTTTAGTAGAATTTGAACTGTAAAACAAATCATACGGAAAGAATAAATGAAAAGGGAGATATGAATTGATTTACAAGAAGATTTGAGAGGTTTAAGAGTCAAGGGATAAAGAATAGGAAGCTTCACTAATAATTTGTGTGATGAAGATGTTGAACCACAATAGGAACTCTAAACTAATTATATACAAATAATAAAATTCACTGAATGGGATTTCATTGCTGAGTGATTAAGCTATGATATTGGATGATTTAATTTTACTTTTTTCTATTTAAATATTACCTTCTCTAGTGATGGAACACTATAATTTCTATAGTAGGTCTAAGGATAATCTATTTATTCCCCTATTATTGAATTATGTTTTTTAAAACTGAATTATTTATTCTTGATTTCATTTGAAATTATTGTTTTCTATAGAAATTGGAGATTTTAATTATTATTTATATTCAATTTTTTTCACTCACTCTCATTTTTTATAAAAATTTCACTTAGAACTTCTTCACTAATCATGATGATGATAATTGGGTTGATCTAAGAGTTATTAGAGATATCTAATTACCAGGATAAGAAAAATAGAGGATATAATGGTACATATACTTCATAATTCATAACAAAATCACCATGTGAGGGTAGTATATTGGGGTTTTATTTGATTATAGAGAGATTATGGGAACATATTTGAATTATTATTTAACAAGGTAGTGTGAGGGATATCCATTGTTTAACCACCACTTAACTAAGTTAAAATGAATTATTAATACATGTTGAACACATAAAACAAAAAGGAAAACATATCCAAAACACCCACATATATAGAGACAAACTATGTCTCTCTATTTAATATAATAAACTTTGGTTTAAAATATATTTTTATAGGATCCTTACAATAGACTTATCATTAACATGTAATCGTTGTTGGGGAGGTAGAACAATTTTTTGTTCTTTGTTTTGTATATATTATTTTTATTTGAAATTTACTTGATAAATGAAAATATATAGTTCATATAACCTCTTTAAATTCGATACATAGTTTGAAATAAATTTAATCATAATAGTTTGGAATCCAAGAATTTCTGAGGAATTAGATATAGAGTTTTCCCATTTCCATTGATATACTCTCTCTCCTCTAATTCCTTGAAAAAATCTACCTTAGGAAGTGTATATATGAAGGAAAATTTAAATAAAATGAATAAGAAACTTATATAGAATTATAAATCTAGTTTTAATAATAATAATAATTAGCTATTACAATTTAATAATAAACAATATTTTATTCTTAGAGCTGGAATGATACTATTCATTCAAAAATTTCATAGTGTATTTGGAGAGGATCCCAACAAGAATTTAAATGTATTTAGGGATATATGAAATACCATCATACCTAGGTGATTCCCCAAGGGTTAAATTATCAATAAGTACTTTCTATTATCCTTATATAGATCAACCAATGTGTGGATGCGTAACTTATATTTTGAGAATTCACCACCCAAAATGAATTGTAGAGGGATTTCCTCCAGAAATTATTCCCTCCTTTAATAAGTACCCAACTAAGTAAGGATATCTATGGGATCAAGTAATAAATTATATAAACTCTATATGAGTTTTGGGAGAGATTAAAGAAGCTAACCTGATTCTTCCCACATCAACTATGAGAGGATCACCATTTATTGGTGTTCTTTTACGAGTGATTACTGTATAATGATATAAATATTTTGAATACCTATTTTATAGGATCCTTGTTTGATAAGTCACCTATTTAAGAAATAAAGGTTATGGAAATGATCTCACAAAACTCTCAAAAAATTAGAATAAGAACCATTACTAGATAAGTACACAAGTTAAAGAGTTCTAAGTCTCCTTTAATTGAAATTAAACTTGAAGAACTGACCTCTTATTTGAGACATTGAGCATTGAATAAAGTATATGATGAATCACCTTTCATACCCCTTCCTAGGGTGTTTTGTCTTGTTTATTATTTGGATTATTACATTAATGGATACCCTCAAGTACAATAGAACTATGATTCCATGTACCGGAGGACAAAACATTAGTATCCAGCCTAATACCAAGTATTTAAAGAGTATTAAAACATTTAATAAGGATTTGGGTAACATAAACATATAAGAACCCCTTTATAATAAGATTTATAGCCACCACCATATCATAGGATCATTTATCAGACCACTATAATCTATAAACAAGGATAGAACAAAGATCCCTCAATGAAGAACCTATGTAGGTATCTTTTGGACTCGAAAAAAATAAAAAAGTACACCCGCACAACTCTTAGATCAAATATAATGGAGTTAAATTGGAAGTTTATAAAATTAATTTCTATTCTCATTAACAAGGTAAATAAAGGTTCAGGTAAGATACATGCTCAATAAATTCCTAAACTTAAAGGAACTGTTAGTTATTTTTATTTAAGGAGTGGAACAGAGGAGAAGAGGAGTGAGAAATAATTACTGGAAGATGAATATAGAAGTGGAAGGATTAGGAAAAATTATTAATATCTCCATAATAAGAAGAAGTGGCTATGGAGATGTAACTAGTAATGGACGACAATGGTAAGGCGAACATAGAATTGGTACCTCAACCCCAATCTCCCTTTCATATAAGAATATAACCCCACAAGATAACTAGTGAAGAATGATTACATAAAAAGTTTCTGGAAACATTTATAAGAGTGGATATAAGCAACCATTTTATGTATGTTATCCAAAAAAATTAAAGTATACAAGGTTTCTGAAGGATATGTGTACTAAGAATAAGTAATTTAAAGGATATGGGAAGGTAAGTTTAATTTTAATTGTTTATTCTATAATAACAACCCAAATACCTGGAAAATATCAATAAATTGGAATATTCACTATCTACTTCCCCCTAATAGATATTAATTTTATAAATTCATTATCTGAATTGGGATCAATGATTAATGTCATAAATTATTGAGTTTCTTTCTCCTTATAGGTAGGGTAACTCAAGAAAAATAGAGTGGTTACAAACCTAACCAACCAAACCTCAGCATACCCTATTGTAGTTTTAGAGGATTTTCTAGTAAGAGTGAATGTAATGTTATTCCCATCTGATTTTATATATTAAATAAGAAATAGGTAAAATCCACCCCTAAGTATTTTAGGTTGTAAATTTCTTAAAACTACTAAATCTATAATAAATGTTCATGAAGGATCACATTAAATTTATTTTGGGGAATATACTATGAATTTTATAATCCTTCATTCAATGAAATAACCTCAAGATAAATAATCATTTTTTACATTGTCTAACTTTAAAATTTCTTATTGTTCTATGGAATAAATAGAAATGTTTTATGAAATAAATTGACTAAGAGAGGACCTAGAATCATCTGATTTATCCATGCAATCAATTTTTTAAAATGAGTTAAATATATAATTTTTTTTCTATAATAAATAGTCTGAGAAACTAAATGAAACTTATTTTGATGATTTACTCAAATCTGACACTAACAATTTTAACTTACATGTCCATATTAAAAACATGGATAATGTTCAGATAATCCATCACTAGAACAACCCCCGAAATTTGAACTAATGTTTCTTCCCTCTAATTTAATATATTAATTAATAAAATTAAATGAAACAATTACTATCATATATCAAACAACTTGGATACCAATCAATAAAAAATAATTCCAGAAATTATGATTCAAAACATTTGGGCCATATGATGGTCATTAGTAGACATCATAGTCATTAGACCCAGCACTCAGGTATATTGAATACTCCTAGAAAGTGAGTCATAAATAGTGATACAACCCCAAATATGACTTAACATGAACCTCATGGAAGTTCTAAAAAATAATATTGATATACTTTTAGGATATGGAATCATATAGATCATATCAAACTCCCAATGGGTGATTTACATTTAGATTATACCTGAAATATTGGATTCAACATTTTATAAAATGAATATAATGATCTAGTACCCACTATAAATTAAAACATTTTGAGGGTTTGTATTGAATATAAAAAACTAAATTATGTGACAAGAATAAACCATTTTTGCATCCATCTTATAGACCAAATGTTTGAGGGACATTCTGGGAAAGGTCATTATTATTTTCATTATGGAATATCTAGATATTTTTAGGTTCTCAAAGCTTCAAAAGACAATGATTAGAGGAAATTAACCACTCCCTTTGGTACATTTTCATACCAATGGATTTAATTTGGGTTATAAAATTCCCCTAGGAATCTCAAATTCTATATGGTAAGTATATTTTTAAATTTAATTTAGAGATTATTTGAGTTATTTCATGAAATTTTACTATTTATCGAATCTTCTTTTAAACCTATCTTGAAAATATAGATTTTTTAAATAATTTTATTGATTAGAAATAGGTTTTAAAATTTGAAAATGGTAATTTCATGGGGAAAAAAGAAATTTTATGTGCTCAATTATTTCCATTGAAGGAATCGATGTGAACATGGATAAGGATGACATCAATTCTACACTACATTATCCCCCCACTATAAGACATATTAGATCATTTTTAGGCCATGATGAACTTTATAAAGGGTTTATTAAGGATGTAAAAAAAATTTATTTTCCCTCTTAAAACTTACTAATAAAAGAAACATATTTTAGGTTTTCGGAATAATATAGGGAAACATTTTATAAACTCAAATAAATAATTACTACAGCTCCTATAATCTATCCACCTAGAAAGGAAACCCATTTTTAAGTGTTGTGTGATGAATCTAATAAAGTCAATGGATTTTTGTTTCACTAATGTTATTAGGAATTCACGTGTGATATCTTATACTTTAAAAATTTTGGATACAACCCAAACCAATTATACAACAATAGAGAAATAGTTTTTGGCTGTTTTTTCACTTTAGAAAACATTTTTTCTTACTTGATAGGAAGTAATGTTACCAATTATTAATATCACATGGTACATGAATACTTGATTAATAGGGATTATTCTAAACCTAGATTAGTGAGATGGATGTTGATACTATTATAATTATACTTGGGGATCAAATTAAAAATTTCTATTAGTGCTTAGTTACAGAACAGATGAGTGGGTTTCTCAACATTTTTGAGGTAAAACACAAACAAAGTTAACCCTGGATGATTGCCTCCCTGATTAGTAGCTATACAAGGTCACCTAAGCTTCTTGGTATGATTATACAGTGAACTTATTGGTAAAATCAAATGTACACCTTCATTTCTAAGCATCAACATATTATGTTGAAATTTGAACCCAAATATTTGGTTTCAAAGGAAACTTTTTTATAAAATATTTGTGGAAAATATGTTCTTAAGGGATTTATACCTAAAGAGGATGTGAAATATGTTCCATAATTTTATCATACAATTACTTGTAGAAGACACTTTGTATCTCAAATAATAGTTAAAAAAGTGTTAGAGATATGTTTTTTGGGCCAACTATTTCTAAATAATCTTATTATTTTTGTATCACATTTTAAAACTATTAATTTATAGGTAGGATTTAAAAAAGATAAGAAATTCACAAAAAACCTATTATTTTTCATGAAATATTTTATCTATATAGATTATATTTCATGGGTTTATTTCCTACCACATTTTTATTTTCCTATATTCTTTTAGCATAGGATTTTTTTCCTAAAATGGATTTAAGTAAAATATTCCAAAATAGATTATTTAGGAGTTGTTATTGAGTTTATAATATAAAACATTTTTTTTATTTGGAGGGCCTTGAGCTATAATCAAGAATCAAGGAACACAATTATATAATAAGAAAATGGAGGCCCTAATGAAGAGAAATGGAGTGTAGAACAAGACATACAATTCCCACCACACCCAAAAAATAGATAAGGTCAAGGTATCCAACTTGGAAATAAAAATAATCTTTGAAATAATAGTGCACACCAAGAATAATTAATGGAGGTAAAATCTTGAAGATACACAAGGTGAATACATTATTTTTTTCAAAATTCCCTTATGTAGGTCCCTTTATAATTTTTTGTAGAAAAAAATTCCATTTTCTATTAAGATGTAGAAAAACTCCTACTAGTCTATGAAGAAGGTAAATCTAGAGTTCAGTAAGGGCTAAGATTTAAGGAATCTCCAGATGTTAGAACTAGAGGAGTTGATAAGGGAGGTATATAAAATTTAGATTTTTTACAAATTTAAGGCTAGATAAGTCCCTAAAAATTTGATCCAAATAAAAAAACTTCATGTTGGTGAAAAGTATTGCTATTTTTATATTTAATGAGCTTTGTTCTAAGTGGATTGGACCTTTGGTTGTAACTATTATCTTCCAATTTTTAATAGTAGATATCAAGGGTTTTTAATGAAACCAACTATTTAATGTGAATGGATACAACATGAAGTAATACCATAAATATTTTTGGATGGAATCCATAGTGGATTTAAAATTCTTCTATACTAATTATGAATAAAGTATGTTTAGGTTTTCTATTTCTTTAACATTATTATAGATAACCACATTAAATCTTGTTTTTAATTTTAAATTTTCTGCTAAAATTAAATTAAATTTTGGACTAAGATAATATTTGGGGAGAGTAAAAGGTATCTCAAGATGTAATTTTTTTGCACTGTCAATTTTGCCTTGCTTTTTTGTGTTTTTGTCTTGAAATAATGAAAAGAGTTCTACTAAAAAAGCTATTTTCAAAATTTATTTTTAATGTTATTATGATATTTTTTTTATTTTTTATTTTTAGAGTGTTTTTATGATATGAAACATTAATTTCAAAGGTTTACTACATATGGAATGAATTTCTTGCTAGTTTTGAATATATCATTGGTTTTGAATGAAAATTGAATTTTTATTATTATGAAAAAGGAGACAGGGAGGAAGAAAGGGCCAGGAAGGACTAAGAAGGTATAAATTGATGAAGTCTAAGGGAATACCCTAGTATGGTATTAACATAGTCCATATTTAAGGAGTATAAACTCAAAAAATGTTCCACTCCATTGTCTAGTCACCTTTTGAAGATGGAAGATTCAACCCCTTATTCCCCTAATTCAAAGTATCCACAATATTTAATTTCAAAGTGAGAATTATTTAACATTTATTTATGGTATAAGTGATGCTATGAAGAATGAGATGGTGTACTAATAGATATTTTACCAAAATATATATTGCAGTTTCAATATAAAGGAAATTGATATTATCAGACCTTCATAAATTAACTTCAAAATGAATGGATTGAAATTCCACATGAATTAAATTTCCTTCTCCCTAGTAGGTTAAGAAGTTCAGAAATACTGAACCTATCCAATTATATACTCCACCTCCTATACAAAAAATTACTTGGTTATAGGATCCATTAGTATTGAGTTTTAGATCTTCCCTTGAAGCCTTCCAGTATACCCAGACACCTCTAAACCTTGACCCATCCATGTAACTAGTTGAAACTCCAAGGTGAATCTAGTGCTTGACTGCAAGGGAAAGAGTTTCCTCCATGAATAGGGTGATGAGTGAGTGGACCTGGATAGTATTTTTGATATGGGATATTATTTATAAGGGAAGATACCTTGATGTTCAGCTACATTCTGAGTGTCCCATATAACCAAACAATCTTCCATATAAATAATTATCTCACCATGATCATTTATATTCGTAAGTGAGTTGAGAATGAAAGAATAAATAATAAAGTGATATAAATATATTAAGCTATCATTATTCCTCATGATAAAATACTATATGAAGTATGTAAAATATCTTTCCTTGAATAGTTGGAACACCAATTCTTTTCTTATATTCATCTATAATAGAAATTTTGAGGTGAGTTATATGCATTTTCATTGGACATTCACTTCTTTATACTTGCATTCATACACATTTTATTTGTTGAGTGAATTTTTACACTAATTTTAGGTATGATTTTTATTTAGAAAAATGAAATTGGTTTTCAATTAAAAAGATCATGGTGGAACAAAAATAATAGAATGTTGAAACAAGAATTTTTAAGTTATACTTAGGTGACCTAACCATTATGATTGATTAACACCTCAGGGATACTACCTAAAGGGAATTTTTATATCTCATATAAAATAGAGTAAAATTTTTATATGGTAACTGATCATAAATCTTCCTATATTAATAAAGCACATGTGTTTATTAGTATTCCATTAAATAATATTTAAAGTGACCTGAGAGCCGATATCCCAATAATTTCATTTATCCCCTGACTATCACAATTATTAATATGGGATACCTACTATCGTGGTATGGTTTAGTTCCACATTTATCTACCCTAATCTACTTAGTTCCTTTTCACAACATATAGATTGGAAAAATTAAATATTTTCTAATTAAAAATTGGGATAAAATTATTTTTAGAATTATAAAATTGGATGAATAAGGGGTAGGTGATATATATCAATGGAATTTAGGAAGCATTAAGTAAGTGTGATGTGGAACTTTGGAAAAATATTCTTAGGTGAGAGGGATTAGGGAAGGTCCCACTTGTTAAAATATTAATAATTGTAAATTCTATTCAATTTTTAAAGTTATAACTAATTTTTTTATTAAATTTAAGTGAGGAAAGTATATTAAAATCATATAGAAGGAATGATACTTGTAATGATATATGGATCATTGTTTTTTCTTCTAGTTTTTATGTTTGATGCTTGGAAGGGTAATCTTTTCATTTGGATGAATTTAGTGTATTTGTTTGGAGTGAAATATTGTAAGTATGGGGGAGTGATGAGAGCCAATATTTCAAAGTTTTTAACTCTTTTTCATTGGAATTATCCCTATAATTTAGATAAATCCTAGGTAATTTCCCCCCTTTTTTACTTTTTGATATATATGGAACTTAAATTTTAAATATATTTAATCATTAACTTTAATTTCATTATTAATTCATGGATTTTTTTGGGAAATAAATACATTGTTCCTAAAATTAAATTCTATAAATTCTATAAATTATTATTTATTTATTGATTAAATCACTTATAATATCAATTTGAACATATACTACACTAATTCAAATGATTTTCATAGTTTCAAGCAAGATAATGAAAATAGGGAATCACATATAACTTTGGTATTGGAATTTCATATGAATTTATCCTAGTCATATCATATAAATTTAATATCCCCATACATTTTTTTAACATTAATGGATTTTAAAATACTTCTTTAGGATCATATGACTTTATCTAGAGTATACGTCTTCAGCCCACCCATCATTCGACTCTGTAGCATAGCATACGACTTCCAATATTTTAGATTACTTTTAATCCATTTCATAAGAATTCTGAAAAGCACTGCAATTTTTGTGAGATCATAAAACTATGATGATAATTTCTTATAACTTCCAATAAAGATCATATTATTTTCCCAATGAAAATCACCTAAAACATCCATTTTGTATGACTTTTCCTCATTGTTGAGGATCACATTTTTTGTTGAGTATCAAATTACTCTTCTTCATAAATGTACCCTTGTGGTCAGATATGCTTCGTAAGGGTCATCTCATAGACCAATGCAGTCGCGTAAGGGTCATTTATGTGGAAGGTGAAATTTAAAGGTGAGTCATACCTTCTATGTTAAGGAAATCCATACCTATATAAGGTATTGTTGGTCCTTGGAGCTATGTAAGGGTAACCAAAACTGTGTCACGGTAATTAATTCTTTGTGTAATGTTCACCCCCATAAAAAGTTCCACACAAGTGTAAAGATTTCATTCTAGTGTCCATATAAGGGTACCATTAATGTTTAGAGGATGTGTAAAAGTCCTCCACTATGAAACTAATTTTTATTGGGGTAATTGAACCTTTCCAGAACATTTATAAGGTTTATTCGAAACCATTTCCAATACATATGTTAACAAATGTATAATATTAAATAAAATTTCCCCTAAAATATTAGGCTTGACAAAAAATAAAATCACATTTGTCTAGTCTTACAATATTGGGAAAGGATTCTATTGAGCATCCACATAAAATCCATCAAATCAAATTAGAAGGTAAAGATTATGAGGTGATTTCTATGTAAGAGGAAGATTTGATTGGAGAGCCTCATGGTGGAGTATAAACCATAAAATAAGTCATGTTGTAGAAATAAAAATATGGAGTTGGGCCCTGACTTTTAGGAAAATTATGAAGATACTGGAGTTGAGGGGGAAAGAAGAGTTGGTCATACTAATTATTTGGATGATGAATATGTTGAAATATATGAGTATCCTTAAACAAATTATATTATAACATGATTATTCATTGAATGGGATTCCACTTCTAATCGATTGAATTGATCTACTAGTGAATTACCTTTCACAATATTCCATTTAGTTGCAACCTTCTCCAGTAATGGAACAGTAGACCTCCAGTGTTTGAGCCATGGTGAATCCCACCATTCCAATGTTGATGAATTTTGTTCTTTAATTAGTAGACACTTATTATTGATTTCTCTAACATATCTTGATTTCCTTAGACAATATGAGATTAGAGTTATTCTTTTTTCTAAATTTCTTCTTCTTTAACTTTTGGTTTTTGACATATTGGCCACCTAAACCTTCTTCACTAACTGTGATTGTGAGAAATGGGTTGATCTAGGAGTAGTTAGAGACATTATATTACCAGGATAGGTAAGATATGTGATACAATGATGATTTCACTTCCCTTTTATGTTCAAAATAACTAGGGGAGGGTAATCGGTCGTGTTTTCATTTAATAAGAGACAGAGAGAGAGCACGAGATCAAGAGATATTATTTAAATTGTTATTTAATATAGAAGTGTGGGGGATATCCATGGTTAGGACCTTACTTCTAAAAATCATGTGCAAAGGCATTATTCCCCCACGTTGTACCCATAAAAAAGGAAAACAAATCCCAAACACCCTTATATCTAGAGATAACCTTAGTACCACTATTTAAAACACTAAACATGGGTTTAAAATAGTGTTTAATAAGTGAAACATGACATAATCCTCATAATTATGATGTAAGTGACCATATGATGAGTTTAATATATGAGTTCTTTCATTATTAGCCTCATTGGTTTCAAATAAATCTTGATCCTCGAGTGATATAGGATTACCTAGAGTCAGTGATCCATATATTATATTTTCTTCAGACTCCCATTGAATAGATGATGAATTATTCATTGAGTGTACCTTACTATGGAGTTAGTCATTAGTGGTATTTATCTACAAAAACTGATGATGGGGATAAATTATTTTGGTTTGTATTTGAGTTCCTTTTTAGAGTGGAGTACTACGTGGAAGAATATTTTATAACAAGGTGAGTATCTAAGGGAAGATAGGGGATATTCTGGATTGTCCACCATGTCAGATGTATCATCATAATGATGTGACTCCCAGTGGTGGATATGGTGTCCATATTGGAGATAGTTTTTTCTGAAGATATGGAGGCCTTATAGAAGGATATAGAGGTGGATAAATATTTCATCCACTTACACCACTTCCACCTCTAGGTAGTCTATGATAACATTAGGGCACTGATGGTCTAGGCCATGGAAAATTTATGGTGAAATAAGGATGTTGTGTTTTGGTGAATTGGATGTGGTGAGTCATGTAATGGGTACCAGCAACCCTTGAACCAGCCTTTAAAAAATAAAAAAAATGATTTGTAGGAAAGGGTGGAGTTGTAACTGGTTTAGTGTATAATTTGTGTCTTTCCAACACTATCACTTGTACTTAACTACTCTAGTGAAAGCCATTTATTTTTTATTTCATCATTATTCTAAGAGTTAGGAATACTAGTAAAGGACATAACGTCACCTCTTTGTCTAAATACGCTTGCTGGTGGTGATCACCATCTTAACAATATTTTTTATTATTTCAATATTTCTCAAGGAAGATAGAGATTATCTTGGTATCTTATCATGGTGGATATGAGACCCTATGACAACATCCTTGGTATGAATTGGTTATTTATAGTCTGTTATTGGTAGATTTATATTTTCATAAGGTGATATCCTATTGAGAATTTGGGTTAGATCTCATCTGTATCGGTGAGTGGGTTATTTATATAGGAAAAGTAGGGCCAAACGTTAAGAAGTTGTAGTAATTAACCACTTATTGATAAGATTAGATTTTGGAAATTTGTATTCTCAATTGGATTAGTTTCCTAATTTTCTAGAGTAATATTTATATATTTTTCTTCCAGAGGATATCTCAGGTTTTCCCCCTCATTGATATATTTATTTATGTATCAAACTATATCCTGGGACCACACTAATATCTTTTACATCTTATCTGATGGTTAAATATAAGATCAAAGTACAAATATTAAAAATAAATTACCTTTTAAAGGGATGTTTTACCATTCCCAATGTGTCCCTAAGGAACCTACAATTTTATTCTCCATGAAGATAGATGGGATTATAAGGATTTTTGTTAAATAACTACATACATCAGGGTGATCATCGACTAACTCACCATGTTGTATCACTTTCTTTGTATCTATGAGTTAAGTTTAGTAGATATTTTAATATTTCTTTACATGGAATATAACATAGTTTTTCCTAGAGTTTCATAAACTGTCATTTTTTTACTGATATTCTCATTTCACGTCATGATTATTCAGAGGATTTTAGAAATCCTTTGGGACCGAGTAATGAATGAGTATATTATTCCATCTCTAGATATAAGACCATACAAAAGTGACCATTCAGGTTCTTGAGTACATTAAGATAGCCTATGTTATTAATTTTAGTAGGAGTTGGAATAGCCACCTATCATTAATAGTGATTTTGTATAATAATAGATACCAATGAAATATTAGTATGACACCTTTTGAGGCCCTATATATGAGGATCTATTGGTCTCATCTTTATTGGATAGATTTTGGAGGGTTATTATTTATGGGGTCAGATTAGGTGTGGTTGATGAAAACTCATAGCCATTATATGTCTTACACATACCAAATATAGAGGCTCTTGGAGTTTAAGGAATGAGATCATGTGTTCTTTAATATTTCACAACAATTTTTCTTAAGGTGATTTAATCGGGGAAGTGTGTTATCCTTAAGATTAATCACACCATTCAATATCCCTTATATGGTAGGTGAGGTTTCTTACCACCTAAAACTACACTTTCAGTTTGACCAAATGCATAGGTTTTTCTATATGTGATAACTGTGGATATATGTGTATGATCTATTCCACATTATCAACAAGGAGAGAAGGGGTTCAATGATGAAACTACCTTTGAGGAGTATCCAATGGTATTTTAGGACTAAAAGTATAATACCCTTTGAGGGTGGATAAAACCATTAATTCAAATCTTGTGGTAACATTGTAAAATTCAGAAGAGTTTGTGGGAGCATGAGAATTAAATGTAAGCTTAGTATTCTCACCTCTTTGAGTGAGTTTATATTTTCAAGAAGAAAATAATTGAAGTTAGGGAGGATGTAAGGACACTAATTTTTCATGAATAATTTAATATTTTTATTAATATTTTATTAGGTCCTCATAAAGTGGGATTAATTTTTTCTTGTGGAAGGAATTCAAGAAATACTTATTATTTTCATAAAAATATATTTTTTAGTTTCCTTGTGTATGAAAATGTTGGATCATTTCTATATTTTAAATGAATCCCTAGATGAAAAATCAGTCAATGTAGTTTGACTTGAGATGAGTGTTTTTAACTTGGAGTGGAGTATTTTTTTTATCATGTTCTAGGTACTTAGACTGAGGAAATTTTGGGACATTAATAATATACTCATATATCAAAACCCTATAATTATAAATTATAAATTATTTGATAATCCCAATAATTTAGAGATTATCTACCATCAATGATGAAAATATTATGATTAAAGGGTTTGGAGATTGTCGTTCTTTGAAACGGAACTGAAAAATCCAAGGATCGAGGCCGAACCATTAAATCATCAATGATTTGCCATCAAATTTGGACATTATTATTGATTATTTCTCTATTCTTAATTCTAATCCAATTTTAAATCTCATTTTCTTTCTATCCTCATTGCAACTGAATATGAAGATTGTGTTTTCTAAATAATATTATCATTATATTATCATTTTTCATATTCATTTAATAATAGTTTCTTAATGAATATTTAGGGGTCCAGATTTATTATAATCCTCCATTCCCCCTCCATATATTCATGCCGCATGCCTAAAACAACACCACACCACCAGGGGATTTGGATATATAGTAAAATATGAGGAGAGACCAGTATTTTCTATCTGATATAAACATATATTCCATTATTTCACTCTCTTACCTTTATCATACTAATAAGGATGATAAAAATCTCAAAATATCATGATGTATTGTGATTGGAAGAGGTGGAAACGACATGAACGAATAATATAATACAATGTCATGGTTCTAGGTTGATGTAATTAGTGAGGCTCAGACATAACCTTAGTGAAGGGATGTAGAATTAGAGGACCAGGACACCACAAAATGTGTGGAACAACATGGGTCAGGTTATCAAAGACAATAAAGACAAGATAATATGTAAAAAAACAAATAGATTTGGAATCTATGTTTTCTTGGGAGGAAAACACTATTTCTCACCATATTAGTATTGAGTAGACTTTGGGTCCCATATCGTTCATTGAAAATTATTTCTTGGAAAGATAAAAATATCATATGACATGAATCAATTGACTACCTCAACTATGAATCAATTATATGACTGGGGTGGTATAATAGTACACACCTGACTACCTCACCTATTAAACATGACTTGCATCCTGTAAACAGAAGTGATGATCAATAAACTGCATGAACTAGGATACAATGGAACATTCATAGAAAACCCTCAATTCCCCCATGCTATGTTAAAAAACATTTTGTTTAGGTCGAGAAGAAATGATTAAGCCACATAAGTTCACAACCAACAATTACTTGGGGTGCACAGGCCATGTCAGTTGAAGTACATTCCACGCACTCTTCTCCACTGAGTGTTATTTTTATCTTCTCACCAAGATGATAGATTGAAAAAATAGTCCATTTTGTATTTTTTTACATATGAAATTCCAAAAGACACTATTCACCATAATAATCCACTTTTAGGAGTTTTAGTTTGTTTTATTATCTTAGATCTTTAGAGGATATGATAGGGTCTAGGTGAGATATTTGGATAAGGTATGTGGATGGTACTCTACTAGAGGTATAATTACATCAGGGCATAGGTCCCCCCATATTATATATTGATATTTCATGAACTCCCACACATTTATATGTGTAGGTCTTCCATCCATTGAGATGATTTATCCCATGTGTCGGGCATGATTCCTTCATTCATGGATCTAGTTTCAAGATGATCGACATACATTTCCCTCAATGAGGCATAGTTATTTCATAATTATTACTACTATCTTGATGGATATTCCTTTCCCATGAAGGGGTGTAGGCCGCTTACATAAATTATAGAGTGGAAATATTTAATTTATGCAATCTGAGTTATTTTTTTGTTATGGGTCGTACGATATATCAATCCTTCTGATTTATCTTGGGAAATGACTTTTTTCTTGGTTGTAAACTTGAAAATTATTTATAACATTAGTTGTATCAATACCAAAATCATATATTGATTTATTTGTTTTTGTGGAACTTATTTTGAGATAACTTATTGTTTCCTTTAACTTTTTTTGAGTATCATATTGTGTATTTTTATAGGCACCTTTAAATTTTAATTTCCCCCCATGTATTGTGTATTTGACAGGATGCATAGTTTAGTGGTAATCTTGGTAGTTATGTTGATAATAGGGTTGATTCCTAGTAATTCATGATGGATACTGCTATCATCGAAGATCATACCCAGAATTGTGGAAAAAATTGGTGTTTTCAATTTTTTATAGCTCTGTTTTACCTTAAAACATTTTTCAACATTTTATATTTTTTTCTTTGGAGTTTTCCAAATTTGTATTCTTCTAGACAGTCTATGTCTATTGCATGCCTAGAAAAGCGGTTTTATTTTTTTTATTATTGGAATTGGTTATTTTGAATATTATTTGAGATATATGATCTTTTAGAGGTTATCATTAAGATAACTAATCCCACATTATATATGAATTTTAGTCACTAGTCCATGGACTATTAGAGATAATATTGGGATGGACCGCTTGGTAGAATTGTGGATATGAGAAGGACCATAGTAGGTTGGTTCATATAAAATCCCTAGATAAAACATGGTTAATCTCCCCAAAAAAGGAAAAATGAAACATAAATAATCTAAGGACATAATTACTATCACTTAAAGGAAAATAAATTTCTCCTCATCAAGACTCCTAATAATGTCTCCCATAGTTGACATTGATGACCCAAATTCACCAACTCTTCATAATCATCGGTTCCCAAGATCAGCTTCAATCAATGTAACATCCGTACATACACTATACATGAGAGGAAATTTGTTCTAATGCAGGGGTGAGTATAAAATATCCATCAAGACAGCCCAAATAAAATTTAAATGAAATAAATAACTAGCTTAAACAAGTTTTTTATAAAGGATGTGGTAGGTGGGTGATGAGGTAAATTTGTACTTCAAACAATAATTTCATCATAGCCCACTCTTGCAGGTGTGTGAGAGAAATATAATAATCTACTATCCCTATCATAATTAGGACCCCAAAACTAGACCATGAACCATAATAGAGTTACTCTACCTATCTTATCAACCTTATTAATACAAGGAAAAAATAAGACTCTACCTCATGAGGAAGATACAACCTCAAACATCAAAATCACTCCTAGAGTAACTAAAAAGGATGATCCCATTCACATGAACTTTTTGATATATAAGTTATATATTTACCACATGGACCACCTTTTTATAGCTAATAAAGACAAAAAAAATAACATATTGATGCATCATTTTCCTCAAAACAACTTTTTATACCATAAAAATACCTCAGAACACTTTCCCCCAGAATATCATAACAAATAAATGAATCGAGTAAAGGAACCAAAAATCATTAAAGAAAAATATATCAGTTGAGAGAGTATTATCCCCACATAAGGTAGACTCATAACCCATTACATGGGGGAGTTCCCCACCCCATCAATTATAATGGGAAAATTATTCATTATCAATAATGGAATGATACAAGTTTTTTTAAATATGTTCTAAACATTGAGTACCCACACCCTGATCTTGGAGGGAGTGCCAACTCCATTAATGTTTGAGAACTTGGGTTTTTTAGGACACTAACTTCTACCACATGGTCTCAATATTATAATAAACAATTAATGGATAAGAATATTAATATTTCTTGGTAGAGGATCACCCCCTTTATTTCAAAAATCTTCCACGAACACCAAATATGTGGGAAACCACTTCTCCTTTCATGTCCTAATCTGATTGAAAAGACAAAAGTTGTAACACCCCATTTTTGAGGTAATTATCTATTGTTTCCTATATTTTAATTTATTTAGTGGTTGGGATAAGTCTTAAGAAGTTTCTAGATGGATTTAAAATTTCTTATAGCATTTTAAGAGTTCAATGTTTGAGAATGGGAAAGGTAAACCATGAATAGTTTCTAGGAAACCATGTGAGTTTAATATGGGAGTTACTGGGCATATGTATGGTTGGCACACAATTTAGAAAAACCATGTGTACTAGCCACGGGGCTTTGAAATTTTTGGACAATGGTGATTCTCATGATTGGTGCACAATTTTCAGAACTGTGCAATCTAACCAAGTGACATTATTAATAAAATATGAAATTTAGTTATAAAAACAAAAACTCGCCAAAAAACTGTTATTCTTCTTTCATACACATAGACTCATGACCCTGTACCTTAATTTTGGATATTTTTTAAAATATTTGACTTTAAGACTCAATTTTAAATTATTCTTTGAGTTTTGGATCTTAGTAAAAAAGGTAAGGGGTCCATTATTCCATTATAATATAATATTTTTCATTATATCTTGAAAAGAACCCTAAAATTGGTTTTTTTGGACATATATTTAGGATCAAAAAAGTTTTGGCCGAACCTTCTCTTGATTCACTATAGGAAAAAGAGAAAGAGTCTAGATTTAGGATATCATATGATTATTCTCTATGTTAAACATATTCAAGGTAGGCAGTTTTCTTTCTTTACACTTCCTCTATAATGTGAATGATCTTTTATTTCTAAAATAATTCATTTCTTTATTAAAATGAAAATATCATGATGAAGCTCTACTAAATTTTTCATTCACTGGTTGAGAAGTGAAACCTGGGTTGTGGGTGATTCAAAAAAAGTATGTTGATGAATTTATTAAATGATTTTTCTAAAACAAAGAAATGTTTTTCATGTGAACTTGGTATAGTATGGTTTTAATGTGTTCATGTACCTCAGAACATTCCTGGAGGGACTTGGCCATAATGATAATTTAGGAAAATGATTATCATTAAGGGAAGAATTGGTCAAGGATGAATATCTGCTTGTGAGCAAGGGGGATTCCATTCAACATGAATGATAATGTGTGGGTGGGAACATGAAAGGGATAATACAAGTGATATTTTAAATAACAATTTCTAATAAATATGAGAATTTTATTTTTAGTGAACTACTATTGACTTATCCTTCTTGTTTTATATATAAATTTTTAACGATTTTAACTTTGATATTTTTTGCAATTATTTTATTAGAATTATGAGATAACCTGATTCTTATTTTAGAGGAATATGGTAAAATTATATTGGGTTTTTCCTAATGGGTTTTATACTCACCCTTTTATATGAACACTTGGGAATATGCATAAATTTGTTTCTATGATACATGAAAGGTAAAGGTTTCATATTTCCCTAGTGGAACTTCTTGATGTATTTATCATGGATGTTAGAGATGGAGCATGGGAATTAGTTGTGTTCTGAGAATAAAGAGTGGTACCACCTTGGTGCCTGAGTGTTTCTTTATATTGAAATATTAGTTGTTATAGTTTACTGTTTCCATTTTTAATCAAATTATTTTTCTTATTACACCTGTATTTATTAGTTTTACTCAAGAATAAATCAAATAGCTATATTGGTTATTCTTATTTTTTGTTTATATTTGTGTGTGTGAAGAAGGGTAAAATGTACACCCTCTTTCTTATTAAACCCTCATCATTTATTTTTCAATATTTGGGTTCCAAAAAATGTCACTAAGGTCCATTTAAAAATCACAAATTTTTGAGGAAATAGTCAGGGTTGGGTTATTATAAATGGTTTTAGAGGGAGGTCCATCAGTTGGGTTGCCTGCTATGAGATATGACATGTCCATATTTAAATTTTTTATATTAAAAAGATGCAACAAACCTATTTTTTATTGAAATTTTAGTTTTCCATTGTGGTTAGGGTATGAAAAGTGTTATAAAAAATTTCTAGGTATGTATTCATCTCATCATCATGGGTTTAGGAAATGAGTATTTGATATTATGAATTAGTAGAGAGACTTCCCTCTAAGACTAGATTGTCACATAAATATTTTATTTTGGTATTGTGCTATTATCATTTTGATTATTTTGATATGATATATGATATATTCATAAATAATGAAGTTGTAAAATAATTAATTATAAATTGTTGATATGGTTATAAAAAATATGTAACCAGTGAGGAGGACTTGAAACCAACAAGAGGGTGTAGTGGAGAATGTAGTTATACTTGCACCACATGTGAACCAATAGTTGGTAAAAATTATTATTCAAGTATTCTGAGATGTTGAAAAGGGGCCTTGGACTGGGGAACCTCATTGCGTGAATAACTCAATGAAATTATATAGTAAGAATAAAAAAATATTTTATGGTGATTCGAGACCCAAGGAAGAAGATGTATGGTTTGTTAGGATGAACAAAATATTAAACTCACTAGAAACTCTATCTGAGATAAAGGTCAGGCAAGCGAGGTACATTCTTGAAGTACTGAAACTATAACGGTGGGACTCAATATTCAAGAATAACTAGACAAGGGTCTTAATTGGGAGGTGTTTGAGGTGTTATTCAATAAAATGTTTTATCCATACATATTCTAGCTTGATAAAATGATGGAATTATTATAGGTGAAATAAGGAAGTTTGTTAGTAACAAAATATATTGCTTGATTCACTCACCTAGTTTTCTTCACACTAGAGGTAGCTGATAGCGAAAGTATGGTTGCATGAATATTCAAGGTACGTTTACTATATGATATTCTATCTCGAGTAGACATATTATGTATTATAGATCATATAGAAATGAAGAATAAGGCACATTTTGGAGAGAGATATATTTTAGGGAGCCCAGTGTAGGGAACGCCTTTATCCATCAAAGTGTAGGCAGGAACTAACAAATCAATATCTTATAAAAATGTCATAAAAATATAATAGGTTTCTTTTAGTGACCCTATCTTTATCATATTAATAATAAGAGTACTTAACTACCATGATATTTTTACGACTATAAAGAAATAAGGGATCTCATGAAATATTTCTTTAGATATCCAAAGTCAATAGGAGGTGATGGCTCGAACCAGTCTCATGTATCCCTAGTTTAATCAGGATGATCTCATTAGAAAACTTTTCTCCCTCATAATTGGATTAACTAAGATAACTCTAGGAACACCTCAATTATCAAGATGAAACCATAGCAAGTGAACAAGGACAATTATATGGGATAATTTTGAAAATGATATAGAGTTGAGGATACTATCATGACTAAGAAACCTGGTTCCTTAATGGTGTGAGGTATGATTCATTATAAATTGACCCTTATAAATTTATTTTTTGATAATGGTGAGTCACATTATTTTATTTCTTGTACCTTGTTTAATCAATTGGTCTTGCACATTGAGTTGATTCCTCACATAATAAGAACCAAGACACATATTGGTCAGAAGGAATGAAGAGGATTCAAGTTCACGACTTGTACCCTTATCATTGATGTGATACAGTTCCTATAGGAGTATACAGTCTTAGAGATAAATATTCTTTATTTAATATTTTGAATGTACTGGTTGGTGGAATTTTGAGCATATATTTAATCATACATATGATAGGTAATTTTCACATCCCTAGATTGAGCTGTTCACTTATTCAAAGGGGTTTGAGATATGAATGTTGTAAGAGAATGACCTTTAGTGATCATAGATGAAACTATTTATAGTCACATAGAATAAATGAATTTGGTTGCTACAGATGAAACTATAAATAGGTCTATTCATGCAATAGTGGAAATATACCCATATTTTTTTCTAAAAAATTTCTCTATGATGCCCCCTGAATAGGAAAATTATTTTTCTATTGATTTACTTTATAGAAAAATTCATAATTTGGTTACAACATATAGAATTTCTATAAATAAATTTTGGGAATTAATAGTTCAAATAAAATAATTAGAGAGAAATGAATTAATTAGACTAATTACCTCACATTAGGCTACTGTAGTTCTTTTCTTAATGAAGGAAATCCATTTCCTCTAATTGTGTGTAGATTATAATAAATTGTACCAAGTTACAATCTAGAATTTGTATCATCTTCCTTGAATTTATGATATCTTTGATCAATTAAAGTGGTCCATGCGGTTCTCTGTGATTCATCCATGATTAGGATATCATAAAATCAGATTTAATAAAGAGGATATTCCAATGAAAATTTTTTAGATTTGATATGAAAATTATGAATAAATTTATATTCCCTTGGTTCTCATGAATGAAATTATGGTTTTCATGACCTTGATATGTTGTATCTTCAAAAGGTATCATGATTTATTTCTCATGGTATTAATTAATATTATTTTGGTTTAATATCAATGAAGGAATGGACATAAGGATCACTTAATGATTTTATTGAGCACATTGAACAATCAAAAAATTAATTATAGATTCTCTAAGTGTGACTTCTAGAAGTAAGAAGTTCATTTTCTCAGTCATTTCATTTCTAACAAATGAATATCAGCTAACCTTGAGAAGATCAAAGAAATTATTTCTTGGAATCCACCCAATAATTTCTTAGAGATATAAAGTTTTCAAGGATAGGTGTATATTATCCTTACATAATTTAATATTTATGTAGGATTGCTTCTCCCATGGATGCATTAAATAGAATGGGAATTCATTTTGGTTGGACTCAAGACTAAAATAAATCCTTTAAGGATCATAAATTTCAAATCACTTTAACAACTATACTTGTCTTACCAAAACAAGGTGAGGGAAATGTGGTATATTGTGTTATGTCTATATCAAGACAAAGTTATGTCCTTATACTGAGAGATCATATTGTGGCCAATGGATTATGTCATCTATAAAAAAATGAAAGTAATTGTCTAACACATGGACTAGAATTACCTATAGTGGTCCATGTTTTCAAATCTAGGTTCCGATCTCTCTTTGAGGAAAATTTAACTATATTTAATAATCATAAAAGTTTAAAATATATCTTCTCTTAGAGAGAGATAAAATTCTGAAAATGATATTGGATTGAGTATCTCTAGATTTTTTACTTTAGCTCGGTTTATACACCCAAGATATGGAATTATGTGGATTAGGATTTGAGTCAAAATTATTATAATGAAATGTTTAGAAAAAATCATTTCTAGTGGTAGTTGATGATCTTTTTTGCTGACATGCATCTCGACTGTGCTGAACACAACAAAAATGCAGTTTTCTTCCCAAACACTCTTTTTCATGATTTTATGGATTTATTCAAAGAGGGTAAATGATTAGATCCTATCTGAATTACTATTTGTTCAAACCTATATGGTATAGAGACCCTCTATGGTTATATATATGATGAAAAATATACATTACAATTTCAATGTTTAATTGTGGCCCCCTAGTCTATCCAGGAATATATTCTTTTAATATATCTCTATTCAAAATGGACCATTTACCTAGGTAGTAATAAAATGTTCAAAAAAATCCCATTTATAGAGGTAATTTATGAAAATAAATATTATTGTTTATGTCATTAAATGTCTCACTTTCCATTAGATAAAGTCTGATAATCAAATTCTAGTTGGAATGATACAATCCAAGCATGTACTTTTTCAAAGATGGGAGAATTTTTATTTGTACATTATCATAGGTCTACCATAGATAATTAAAGATAAATATTCTATTTAGTTAATTATGAATTGAATAAAAAATTTGCTTCACTTTCTCCCAATTGAGTAGTTCAACAAGGAAGAGGATCTGAAAAAGATGTATATTCGAGAAGTTGTAAAGGTACTTGGAGTTCCAGTATTTATTGTCTTGGACCAAGAGCCCTAATTTATATCTTGGTTTTGGGTATCTTTGGGAAATTCTCTTGGAACCCAATTGACTGTGAGCACAACAAATCATCCTGAGATATATGAATAATCTAACATGTGGTTTAAATGGTAGAAAATATGAATAGATTTTGTTTCATTGACTTTGGTGGATCATGAGAAGATTAAATGGCTTTAATTGAGTTCTTTTATAATAATAGTTACCGGGCCATGATACATATGGTTCCATTCAAGGCATTGTATAGATGTACATAACGCTCTCCACTTTTTTGGGTGAAAATGGGAGACAATTCATGAATTAAAACTATTCTTATCTAGTATACTATAGAAAAATATTTATATGATTAGTAAGTGGTTGGATATGTCCCAAAGTTGACAAAAATAATATCCATATCATCATCATTACACCTTATCTTTTTATGTATATGACCATGTATTTCTAAATGTGTTTTCGTGATTGGTTCATTATCATTTAGTAAATAAAGGAAAACTATATCCTCAATATTGGGACCATTTGAGGTTTTGGATCATATTTTTAATGTTTTGTATATATTAGCTTTACTGACGAGATTCATTGTTGTATATAATGTCTTCTATATCTTTCAAGTGAAGAAGTACATGCCAGATCCTATTCATATGATTAGTTGGTATCATGTTACTCTTGATCTATATGTGATGTTAATCCATGGAATGATGTTGGTGTGGGAAAACTATTTCCTTAGTATGAGTATTATGTAAAAATGGTCATATTTAATTTGAAAGTTGGGAACAAGGCCAATTAATGTTAGAGTAACGATCATAACTCTTCAATGACAATTTTAATCTCTATCTTTCTAAGGATGGAAATATAAATGGTGTAGAGAATGTAACACCCATGGTTTGATTTAATTCTCTATTTATTTCTATATTTTATGTTATGATATGGTTGGGCTAAGTCTTGGGTTTTATATGGATGAATGTAGAATGTTTCAGAAATTTTTTTAAGGGTACATGTTTTAACCAAGGGCAAGGTAAAAAGTGAAAATTCTCCAAGAACGCTTGAAAGGATACTATGGGAGTTACTGGGTAGGCACATAGATTGTTCCCAATTTCAAAAAACCATGGGGCCTAATGATGAATCTCTGATATTTTTGGATAGTGGTGATACACACAATTGGGATATGATTTTCCTAATGATGTGACATAACCATGTGGCATCATTAATTAAAATAAAGTTTTTTTTAAAACCCAAAACTCAAATGAAAACCATCATTAATATTTCCATTCGGATACCGACCCATGGCCTTCCATTAAATTATTTTAATGACATTCAACTTTTCAAAAAAAATTAAGGATTCTTTGAGAATTGGATCTTGGAAACATAAGTTAAGGCTCTATTCTTCACTTCTAATGTAGATATTCTGGTTTTTTATTTAATGGAACTGAAGAAAGGGGTTTTTATCGATGGATATATGGGATTAGAAATTTTTTAATCAAACCTAATTATGACTCATTATAAGAATGAAATAAGGTTTCCATATCTATGAGATCTTGTTAATATTATTTATTTCAAATGTATTTGAGGTAGTTGTTTTACCCTCTTTCCACTTCCTATAGAAAGTGAAGGATCTTTGATTTATAAAAATATTTTATCTTCATTGAAATCAAAAAATCATGATAATATTTTTTTGAAATGTGAAATGTATGGTTATATCATAAAACTTGGGTTTTTTTTGTTCCCATAAGGTGGATGATGAATCGATAAAACTACTTTCCTAAAAAAATAATGGTTCTTATGTGTGAACTTGGCATAGTGTGGTTAGAATGTGTGCATATGCATCAGAAGTTGTCTATAGGGACTTTTTCACAATGAAAAATTGGTCCAATGGTAATCTATAAGTGATGAATTGGTGGAGGATGGATCTCCACTCATGATCAAGGGAGATGTCATTGAGAATGCATGGGTGTGTGTGGGAGAGAATATGAAAGGGATAAGACAACTTGTTTTTTAAATAACTCTTTATTCTTCCTATGAGAAATATATTTTTGTTGAATTGATATTTAATTTCTTGATTATTATTATATACTTAAAACATGAAACTATTTTATTATCCATGATATTTTGTACATCTATTTTATAAAAAATAATATGTAATAAAATTATTATTTTAGTGGCATGTGGGAAAAGCCTCTTGGGTTTTTCCTACTGGGTTGTTATACTCCCCCTTCATATATGACATTTTGTGGATATGTAGATATTTATTCCATGATATATTACAGGTAAAGGTTTCATTTTTAATGAGTGAAGATTATTGATGTAGCTTTCATGGATTTTGGAGATAGATATTGGGAGTTGTTCATTTTATGGGACTTTAGAGTGGTGCCACCATGGTTCTTGATTTTTTCTTTATTTTGATGTCTTAGTTTTTTGGTATTTATTTCAATTGTTACTCTGATTATTTTTCTTATTATACTTTTAGTTGTATGTTTTAATCATGAATAATTTATATTGATGTATTGTGTTTTTTTATTTTTTGGTTGTATATGTGTGTTTTCATGTGTGTGAAAAAGGTTAAAACATTCCCCTTTATGTTATTATTATGTTTATATTATTATTATCATTATTAAGTTAATATTATTATATTATTATTATATTACTATTGTTACTATTATTATTAAATTATTACATTATTATTATTATCATATTGTTATCATGTTATTATTATTATTATTATTATTACATTACTATTATTATTATGCTGTTGTTATTGTATTATTATTATTAATATTATAATGTTAATATTATTTTATATTATTATATTATTAATATATTATAATTAGGTTAAATTGTTATTATTATTATATATAATAATATTATTATTATTATGCTTACTAGCATATTATTAATATTATTATTTTTATTATTGTTATTATTTTCTCATTATTATTATTACTCTGGCATTCTCTTGTGCTTTGTTAGGGGTTTTTCATCAACTTATATTTGTTTTTGGTAGGTTTAGGATTTTAGAACCCGCGCAGGGC
Organism: Viscum album; assembly: GCA_963277665.1. NCBI lineage: Eukaryota > Viridiplantae > Streptophyta > Magnoliopsida > Santalales > Viscaceae > Viscum > Viscum album. The sequence goes on from OY728121.1 coordinate 1,379,232,453, forward strand.
ATTTCCGAGAGAGAGACATCGCTGCGCCTTGTTTCCGAGGATCCGCCGTCTCCGCGCCTCAGTTCCAAGGTGAGCATTTCTTCCCGATGCTTGGTTTCTCATGCTCTAGTGAGTTTTTTTATGTGTCTGAGTCCTTCATATCTATTATACAGAGTGTTGGACTTTATCACGTGGCTTTGGACACACGTCGTGTCATCGCACCTTGGTTCCAAGGTCGTTTTACCGTCGCGCTTGGATCTTGAGGTAGGTCTCCCTTTGCACTCGCCTTTAAATTTAGAATTTATTTATTCCGTGACTTTTTATTAATTTTTAGCAAATTCAAAAGTATTATTAAGTAGTTATCTATATTTTGGTGACCTGCTGATGATAAAAGTTGTTTTAATTCTAGCGTTTCATTAAAAGCGTTTTCTTGGATTTAATTGTGTGCTTCCATGGTAGTGTTTCTAGATGGTTCTTCCTGAATAATGAAAGACATGTTGAATTGGGTTTTGAAATGTTTTTGGCGTGTGTAAATTAGTAGATGTATTGTTTATGGAAAATGGTGTTTTCTGAGAACCTTGATTAGAGAAAATATTGTGTGACCCCTTTGAAATTGTTTTTGGAAACTTCATGTGTGGTTCTTGGTTGATGAAAGATGTTTTCCCCTGTTGTGTGAACAAAAGTTTGGATTTCATTTGAGAAATAATATTCCTTAAAAAGGTGATTAAAGGCCCATTTGGCTCTTGATAAAAGTGGGGTGCGTTTTGATATTAGAAAATAACTCTACTTGTGAAACAATTGTGTTCCAGGGTGATATGCTGATTTGGGTTTCTTAAACAAAGTTCTAAGTGTGTTTTTGGTTTTCAATGTAATGGCGTGTGTAATATCCCTTTATAAATGATTTAATATGAAATGGTCAAAATGTAAATGATATGACGGCCTGGTTGGAACTTTAATAAATGTGAAGTGATTATACATATATATATATATATATGCATACTTGTGAGGGCATTTCTACAGGGGGACTTCCCTTCGAGGGTTGTCGTGTAGCGATGTCCGTCTAAGGGGTTGGCAAGTGCGGTGAGATGAGTCACGCGTGCGAGGGTCTCCCACTTACACAGTGTTACAAAAAAACACTATGGGTTCATGGGCGTCTTGTAGATTATCGAGTGACGGTTGCTTGCTAACTTTGATTAGACGGGTTGGTACCCTCTGGAGTTGTGGACAGGCCAGGTGGGATGTGCCACTGGTTGGCTATTAGGGCGGCCAGTTGGTTATTGACTGTGGAGTACCATGCCGGCAGGTAGTCTGAACCCGAGTATGTCCAGGGGTTTTCTAGGGATGTTCAGGATCGCCTATGGTTATTGCTGATAACTTCTGGTTTATTTTGCTTGCACTTGGTTTTCCTTGCCTGTTTACCTTTACTTTCACTTGTTTTCCCTGCTTGTTTTCTTTCAGTCATATTTCACAGCCTATACTGTTAGACTTTGAGAAAAATGGTTTTCAAATGAAAATGCTTTATTCGCTTTGGGTTAGATTGAAAATGTAACACTTTGCTTTTTAGAATGAGTTTAAAACTGATGAAAGGGAACTAACTTTCAAAAATGAATAAGAGAAATGTCTCGTGTTTGATTTTCAAGTAAAGCATTATGAAAAATTACTTTTATACATTATAGTTCAAACCTGGATTATGTAGATTCTATATTTACTGGCAGTGCTTTGGGATTTGTTGTTGGGCTCACCTACTGAGTACTTTTGTGCTCACGCCTATCTTTTTCCTTTTTCAGTTGCAGGTTCCTTGTGTTCAGGTTTTCCTGCTTGAGTCGCTCAGTGTGGGAGTGACGTTGGTTATAGTTGGGTGGTGACCCGCGAGGTCACGAGGAGGTATGTCGTGGTGTAGGTTTGTTTATGTCTTTAGTGTTTGTTTGTTTGTTTAGTTTATATTCGTTCTTTTGACCCTGTTTTAGTTTGGGCTAAAATCGTTCCCAACGATTGAAATTTTAATGCCCGGCACTTGTTGCCATCCCGGGGGGATCGGGAACGCCCCTCGGGACTTGCCGCGGGCCAGCTCGGGTGACCGGTTCAGGGTCGACCCGGGCTGGTTCGTGACAGTGTTAGAGGTTCGTCTTCAAAATTTTCAACAAGCCCCATACATTTCTCCTCCTCTCCAACTTTTTATTCCTTATCCTTATGTTTAAATTATGTAATGACTTCATTAATTGCAACATCCTTTTTCTCCACTTTTTAAAAACTTGTAAAATCTATTTTCATGATGGCATCTATAATACCCTGACCCTAGTTACCCAAAGTCGGTGCATTATTACATAACATTGGCATGATCACAAGAGATCATGTCTCGAAAGACCAATTAGTTTAGTAGCCATGGAAGTACTATAAATATACATAAGTTTTACATTACATCATGAAATAAAGAAAAAAAATAGTGTGTCCCCATTGAACACACTCATATCCTTTGGCCTATCCCTATAGGTTAATCATAATATACTTCTTCACATCCTGGGAAAAAGAAAACATAATAAAGGGGGGAGATGAAATGCTTAGTATGGATAACAATATATCAGAAACTATCATAAATAAACATAAACATTTAAGGCAATGTATAAGATGAAAACACAATACTTTTAAACTTAAACTTCAGCATAATATGGAAAAGATAAATCAAATAATGCCATTTACTTATTCACATAGACATTCTTCTAGTAGAATAATCACATGTAATATCAATATCAAATTTCATAATGATGGAATTCATAATGCATGGCATCATAACCACATAGTCAAGGCCTCATGACAGGACTACAAATAAGATTGTGTCAAGGACTTGTGCCAAGATAGTAGTTTGTCTCAGGATATCTACTGGTGCATCGAGGATCTATATGATCCTCCACCTATCACTTACTATGTCTAATTCATTCCTCATATGAAAATTTTGAAACATAATCTAAACATTTGTATTAAAGCTAGCATACGAAATGCCAATATTTTAACCACAAACCATGATTGGTATAAAAATAGCACATCCACAGTCAAACATAACACATTAAATACAATATTGAAGATTTTATTATAATAAATCAACCTCAATCAATAATAACAAAGTATATTGACATATATGAAAATAATCAGTAAAACTATTTGAGATAAATATCCCCTTTTTCTTAAAAACATTTAAAAGTCTCACTATTTTTCAAGAAGTTGTTGAAAATAATTTTTTTAATAAAAGTGTCCCATATCACATTGAAATATTTAAAAAAAATTAATTTTAAAACATTCATGTCCATATAAATAAATCCTTAACAACATTTTTAAAAAATTGACATTTGTGAGAAAGATTTATAAGAATAAATATTTAAAACATTTAAAATGATGTTTTAGTTATAGTTCCTAAACAAATGAAATATGCTTGAATACAAATAATTGAGGTAATAAAAACATTATAATACCACGATAATAAATTGATTCATGATATACTATGTGAAAGTACAATATGTACACCATGTAAAATTGAATTGACATATAACAACAAAGTGGTCTCAATGCAATGTAAATTGAAATGAAATCCCTTATAAAGATTGTATCCTTAGGTAAAAGATAAATCAATGAAATGATTATGTGTGAAAAATAATAATACACTCAATATGATTGGATATTCAGTGTAAATCAATCATAGGACATTCACTCATATTCTTTTAAAAACAACACCAACGGCTTGGATGTTTAACTCAATGAATGTAAATTGAGTTAATATTACTCTTATCAAGTTCATATCGATGACTTGAGAATCTATAAATGGAGTGATTATGTGTATCAAAAGTGTATACACACAAAGGGTATTGAAAACTACTGTATAAATAAATAAATAGTGATTTCACACATAATCTTGGAGTAAAATAATCAATGATGTTTATGTAAAACCCAATGAGTGGAAATCGTAATTAGAAATTCCCTTTCTGATTTGGAAACTTCTGAAAAAAATACCCCATGAAAGAAGGATCATATGAAAAATATGTAAATACCCATAAATTAAATTCTATTATACAAAGAATACAACCATTGGCAGTACATACACTACACAAAAGGAAATAGTGGCAATATAGCATAAATATCACGGGAATAAGAAGTGAGATGAAAACCCATTACTTTGTAATTTTCCTTAGTAGAGGGTAGATTAAACTCCTATATAATGGTGAAATAGTTTTTATTAAATTATACAAGAAACACATACATAAATATTATATCATATATGATCTTTTAATATTGCTTTGTTAATGATATTTTAGTAGTATCATTGTTTTGGGTATTAATTGATTCGTCTTCCTTTATATGTTTTGTTACATAAGTCATGTTTGTTATGGGTAGGATGTGTTTGATTCATATCCAAAATGATATTAAGTTCTGAAAAAATAATTTTTAATCATGAAATGAAAATTATTCTTCAATGGTTACGATTGGGAATGAAATCTCATCACGTCATGGAGACGGTAAGTTGTACGTACCCACGAGCGACAATATCATTATATTAGTGCTGAAATAGTATGTAATTGGATGGTATATTATTTATAAAGAATCTTTAACATGTTATATTTATTATTTACATCAGTTATACTCATTATTATACCCATCCAAATAATTAAGTATTGAATAACCAACTACACTATGACGTGGAGACGGTAATTCGTATGTACACATGTCTGGTGACTTTGTCATTCATAGGATGGATTGAATAATTAATATCGTTATACCATATTTATAATAAAATAAAATTATTTAGAATGTACTGGAGTTTTTATTTTGGTATGGAAATAACAAGGAAATAGGAATTAGAAAAAGAAAGGAACTATGGAAGAGGTGATGAAATAATTACCTGTTCTTCGGCTGCTTCCATTTTATTTGATCAAAAGGGCTCCTTAGGTGGGATTTCTGATAAAATTAAGGCCTCTAGGTTGAAGTGAGGGTATTTGGGAGGATATTTGAGCAGGTTATGGCTGAGAAAAATGGCTCTAGAGGTGTGAAATTAAGAGAAGGAGAAGTGCCCTTTTATTTGAGAGGTGAGGGTCGCTTTAGGAAAAGCTTGAAATATTATATTATTATAAATAATTTTTGGTTTATAATGGATCCAAAAGGATTTATTTCTAGGATAAGGTGGGTATCTGTCTAAATCCTCTCAACCAATAAGTTTTAGACAAGTTTAGGTCACCATATTAACCTTATCTTTTTTATTTAACTCTTAGTTAAATAGTTTATCTTTTACAATGTCTTCTTGTATTTTTATATTACATGGTTAAAAAACTTACTATAAAATGAAAAGAGAACCCCAAGTGGTTCATTAATGACATATATGTCATTATATAAGTCCTTCATATAAACCTTATATTTTTAAGAATATTATATCATTTAATAATATAGTATTTTTTTTAAATAGTCATTTATGTCAATTTTGACACTATTTAGTATTGTTTTTTGTGAAAGTCAAAACAACATTATTAATTCGAAATAAATACATTAAAAAAATTATAAAATTTCATATTAACCTATAATATTCTTGGAATGCATCAAAAGTCTCAGTTTCATTTATTTGGATATTTATAATATCAATTATTTTAATCTTTCATTAATAAAGTAATTACCGCATCATCATTATGTCATAAATAAATTTAATTATATAATATCTAAAAATTATAAATAAAATTCCATGATGTAGGAAATATTTTTATATTTATAATGAATATTTATAGTCAAATTTATCTTATGTATAACCCTATATTAAAATGGTTGTTTTATTAAACTTTGAATCTAAAACTTTTAACTCTTCTTTAAATAAAATAATGATAAATGTACTAATCTAATCCAAGTGGATCAAAAGGATAATATTTCATTATTAATGTTGATTTTAGTCGAAATATAATTATCAAATATAATTAGGATATGTGTTAGGGTAATAATAATATCATTTTTATCTTTAATTACCCTATTTACTTTTAACTCTGGTAAATAAAATTCAAAAGTTACTATTCACAAAAAAAATATTTTCATCCTATTGAACCAAATTTTACTTAATAATTTCAATCTTTTCTTTCATATTTTTGAAATTAAATTCACAGAAGCGTTAAAATTACATTTTATGCAAATTTGCAAATGTGCCTAGAAGGTGGGTAAAAGACGTTAAAAATTTCAATAAAATTTTATACATCTAATATTATTATAAAATTATTTCAATGAATTTAAGTTGAATAAAATAGGTATTATTTATCAATTTTGACTTTAAAATAAATTTAAATTATAAAAAATATTAAAATAAAAAGTCAACTTTAAACAATAATGCAATGTTTTCACTATTCATCAAAAATTGAAAGTTTTTAGAAAAATATAAAAAATTCAACCAAAGATAATTTAGATATTTCAAATTAAAAATTGATTCCTATTTTAACAAATTGAAAACATATAATTTTTATTAATTAATTTAAAAAAATATTCCCATTGTCAAAACCAAAAAGCGGGTTTTTGAGAAGTAAAAATTATCAAAAGACTGATATGTTTTTATGTCCAATTTAAATTTAAAATTAATTACAATGACCCACATTGGATTAAATGACAAAAATATAATCTAATTATACTACAAAACCATTCAAATTTATAATTTAACACTATAAATTATTTTGATTAAAAAATTTGTTTTCAATTAAAATTTAGTATTTTTCACTATTCATCAAAATATGAATGTTATCATAAAAGCACTTAAATTTTATCCAAACTAGATTTTTATGTCCCTCTAATAAAGAAGAATTTTAATTTTTTACATTGAATATATAAAAGTGTCAAATATTGGATTTTAAAAGGGTTTCTTATTAAAAGGCGATAAAATTCCTTTTTTTTGAAAAATACTTGTTTTATCTAAAAAATTGAATTTGTTCTTATATTATGTCTATGAAACACAAAATATGGATGTTAAAATTATATGGAGTATATAAAATTTAAAATACAGTTAATATTATTCATAACATCTTTTTGAATGGCTGGTTTGGTAAGTCGTGGTGCGCTTGAACTAGGTGTTACGTGTAGAGCAAGCTATTGAATTACATTAAATGAAATAACTTACTATGAAATCCTGGGGTGTTACATTATTCCCCCCTTTCAGAAATTTCATCCTTTCAATTTTAAAATTTGTCTTGGGAACTTCATTGAAAGTCCTACATCGGAAAAAAGTCAATAAATATACACTACAACAGAATCGTCGTTTAGTGACAGTTTTTTTTTTGCGTTTAGCGGCGGTTTAAACCACTATGACATGGTTTGGTGGCGGTTTACAGAAACCACCACCTAATACGACGTCTCCAATCTATTCACGGTGGTTTTTTTCTGTTTAGCGGCAGTTTAAGGAAAGCATCGTAGCTGCCTCATTTCGCGGCGGTTTTCCCGAATTGAGCGGTGGTTTTTACGATCCCTGGATATTAATTTATTCGCGGTGGTTATAACCGCCGTGAATAAACTCAAATCCAATGGTCGTAAAACCGCTGCTAAAGTCATGGGAACCGCCGTGGAATGAGTCATCAATGATTCGGTTATGTCGTGGTGGTTAAAACCTCCACTAAACGTAAGAAAAAATTTACTTCTAGTGGCGGTTTTCGCAGTTTAGCGGTGGTTTAAACCGCCGCCCATATAAATGTCGCGGGGGTTAAAACCGCTGCTAAAAGCTGACCAGAAAAAAAAATTCTGCTTCCGCTGCACCACTACCATGAAAAACAAATCAAACCAGAAATATAAACCAAGTGAGATACATTATATCCCTCCTACCATGCATAACCCACATCATGTATCATTATCACTAGCCCTCCTCCTTCACTACATCACATTCCCACAATCAATTCCTCAATATCAAAAATAACAACATGACAATCACACAACAAAACATCACTTTCCACAAAAAAACCATCACCGGTAGCATAACCAAATACACAAGAGAAGAAAACCACACAATCAAAAACTTTAAATTTTCTACATCATTTTCAAATGTCATTATTTACTATTTACCAGCCTCATTAAGATTATTATTCCATTAATTTACCCATTACATAGCATTCATAAGCCAGCATCCCACTTCAATCATTTTCTTAAATGATAAAAACAAGAAGTAATCCATATCATCAATTATCAATCAATAAGATTCAATGCATAGTAATATCTTGAAAATCCATAAAGTACAAGTGACTCACTTTTCCCTACTCTTAACTAGTTTACTATCTTTATTTAGTTTGTTCTTCTTTAAAGAGTGTTCCCCCATGTTCCCATTCCTCATAACCATGAGTAATAAAGTATTCATAACCAAACACATATAAAAGAATAATATAGGACCCTTTTTAAGTAAACTCATATTGGGTGGTCTAGTTTTCCATCAACTTATGCTCTTTGATAAACTCCATTATTTAATTTCATTTCCCTTCCAATTATGGTTCTATAAAGGAAGCCTCAATTGAATATTGGGCATCACAAGAATAACGGGAGGCATTGGAAATTGAAATATGGATTAGATGTGTGATTAATGATGATCAATAGTGGAAAAATGATGGTTCATATGATTAGTGTATGTTCAGATGTGGTTTCGAGAAATGGTTTGATGGAAATAGATAAAAATAATTGTGGATTACTAGAAATGATCTAGTGAAGGATGATGTTGATTCTAGAGGCATCAAGTCTAAAAAATTGAGGTGGAATGACTAGTAGTGGTGGATTTAGAGGATTTGATGTCATGAGATGTGGAGGAGAAGCATGTACCAGATATGAAATCCAAAACTACATGATGTGTAGTCCTCTAGGTTACATGTCATGTATCATAGACCCCATGAGGGGTTATGTGATTTTAAAAATATCATACTCCATGTGAATTCGGGCCACATTCCACATACCATGTTACCAATATATTCTTTGTGTACTCCATATACATGCCAATTCAACACATTAGATACCCACATTGTGCACACATCCCTACAAGATGTGTATCTAGCGAAAGTCAGTTTAGTGTGTAAAGGTTGTACATGAAAATTACCTGCATAGACCTCATATTCTATGTACCTTATTGAACACACCATGTAGATCAACTTCACATATATTGGGTGGTGAAATTACATGAAAATTCTACTAGAGTGACTTATACACTGTGTACCCTATAGGGTCCTATATGCTAGATATATTCTAGTAATTTATATATCTTCTCACTATAGTGTTAGTTTGGGACATATGAGTAGTCCATTCTAATAATTTTTCTATATAGAACATGATTCTACACATGCATTCATAATCTGGGGTTTATATTGATAACATACAAGTAGACGGTGCTTTATAGCTTTGTAGGGATTATGATAGGTGTGGGTGGACAATTGGAGCATCCATCGGGTCGATAAGCCTCCTGGTAGCATAATGGATCCAAGGAATGATTCCTCTATTTATTTTTTGGATTATGTAACCCTATTATAGTGATAGGACATGGGTCCTCCATTCATAGAGTTGGTTACCCTCTTAGTTGATGCACATAATTCACATTGAGGCATAGATCATTCATTGCAGCCAGTAACCCTCTTGAATAAAAAAGTATTTAGTGTTTAATGAGTCCATTATTACTTCTAATATTGAGGGAGGATGTAGAATTGATTTATGTGTGATAGTATGGGTGAAAGTTAGGACATGAAAATGTGTGGTGGAAACTACCAATTCAAACACAGGCCTAAATGGAATGATGTATACCACACTCGAGAAATCAAGACATAAAAAGAAACATCAGAAATCAATAAAATGCATAAAAAGAAACATGAGAAATAAAGGAAATTTTAGGAAATAAAAATGTGTGGTGGAAACTATGTGCCACAAATGTTACATATAAAAACCAATTGTTCCCATATTTGTTCAACAAATCAACAATACAACTACTCAGGGACTGATGATGCATCGTCACCCTCTCCACCTTCATCTCCACTTTCTGCTGTCACCTATAAGAAAATTATATTGAAAATTAAATACTGTTGAATATTTATATTAAAACTTAAAACCAATGAAAGTTAGAAAACTAAATGAATTTTATTTTTTGTGATTTACCTGCATACCACTAGTCGATGCACTACCACCGGGGGCATATCTCCTCATCTGCTGACGTATTTCAGTCAACTCTTTCTGTAGAGCAGATATCTGATCCCCCTGCTGCTGAACTGTGTTTCGTAAAGAAACAATCTATTTCTTAGCATCTTCGGGTATGGTCTGAGTAAAGTCAGTAGTAGATGCAGCTGCCATCCCCGGTGGCCTGCTATAAACATCAGATAGTACGAGTCCCAAACCCATCCCGCGCACTCTCCCAGGATGCTCCTTCCCAAGGACTTTAGCAACCGGGTCGTCCTGGGAGACTGAGTAGGACTGCGCGGGATTGGCATCCCATAGTTCTTTAATTTTTACCTATAAATAAAATATAAATATATATTAACACATTAAAAACTGATAATAAGTTATTATGATAAAAAATTGACTTCATACCCCAACTTCTTTAGAAGGCTCATTAACAAAGCTTCTATCAGATTTCTTGTGAACATCCAACCACAGTTCAGTTCTGGATGCTTTATGCCCTAAACTCTGGGAATGCATTAAGAAAAGATAAATCAACAATTCAACATATTAAACAGATAATATTGTCTAATAAATATTTATACTAATTAAAAGATTACCATTGTCGTTCGGCTTCTAGAAAAACTTTTTGAGCCCACAGTGTGCGGGATGACTTGCTTAGCCCAGTTTGATGCATTCTGTCTTGAGAGATCCTGAAATAAATCAAATGAAATTTAATACTAATGTATTGAATGTCATTTCCTTTTCATATACAATTATAAATGTAAAATGAGGATAATATAGTAATATATATTTCAATACCATCCGCTTCTGATCACGATGTCTATCAACAAACACTTTCCATTGTTCTTTCGGTACCCCACTGGGTAGCTTCTCATACATTTTTTGTGCAGTCAATGAAGTATCATTGACATCACACCACAATCTCCATTTGAAATCTTTCCACTTCTTACCGAGAGTTTTCAATGTCCACTTCCGTGTAATCACATCAGCAACGGTAAAGTGGAAGAACATCTGTATACAGAAATTCATTTTGAACATATTAGTAACATGATATTCAATTAAACCATAATGTAATAAATTTAACATTATTTGAGAATCATAAAATTCATTTTTCCAGCTTGGATTTATATGTCTCCAATATTCATATGAAATGGGAAGGGAAACAGGCTCCGCTGTCAGCTGGCCTAAAATCTGGCCAAGTAACCCCACGACATCAACCGTAGGGACCCCATAAGAATCAAATGACCTGACTATCTTCTCGCCAGTCATATTCCAAACATCTGAACTTTTTAGGTTTTTCTCCATGGTTTCATTTTTTTCATCTTCAATGAGCAAAAAATTAGTATAAACAAAATGTAATAAATTTATTTAATTAAAATTTGTACCTATGACAGTGACACTCCAGTATGCCCGGGATGAACTGGAAGGGGGGTGTCACTGCCCCAATGTTGAGGCTCCTGAAGGGGGAGTCAAAGACTCACCCTCTAATGAGACATCCATAGATGGTGTGAGAGATGGTGCAGGGGGAGATGGTGTAGGGATGTCGGCAGCTGGTGCCTCAGATGTCGTGGGGAGAGAGAGAGATGGATCGCCATATGTCGCAGAACTAGATGAAATTTTGTACCGCTTCCTCCTTGGCATTCCTATCATTTAATCAAATAAAATTAAGTTCAGAATATATATTTCAAAAACATTATACAGAAAAAAAATTAAAAATGATAATAGATACCCAGTACTAACAGACAAAATATATATAACAATGATAATGAATGACTGAAGAAATAAAACAAGTGGTTGCTGATAAATAAATAATTGTACATACAATAATTTTCCCCTTCAATCATGTCAGTTTCCTACTCCATTTCTTCATCCACTTCATTCATCCTTTCTAGACTAGTATTTTCAATATCATGATGGACAAATAATTCTGCTTCCTGTTACTGATTAACTTCAATTTCAGAGGTCAAATTTTCCACTTCATCACCCATATCATACAAATGTCTTTGTATTACATGAGAAAATACACTCCACCCTTCATCAGCAACATCATTCACATAATATACCATTTTTTCTTGTGATTCTAAGATATATGGATCATGCAGTTCACGATCACCAACATCCATCAAGCGAGAGAAGTTCACAGAAGTAAATTGAAAGGAATCTCTTTTAACACCTATGATAATATCAACCCATTTGAATTTGAATAAAACAACCGAAAAATGTCCGTGGTAGTTTAATTAAATAATATCATGCATCTTTCCATAGTATTCCACTTCAGCAAATGTAAATATACCACTATTTGGTGTTTTCAAACCCACTTCTCGATCGACTGTACGAAATCTAATGTCATTCACATTATAAGCGTCGAACTTTCTAACTTGTTTTAGAGGACCTCTAGCAAGAAACTTCAAATATTATGACACCTTTGCTCGAGTATTAGTATTCAAGATCTGAAAAAGAAATATACTTTATTAGATTTACAGAATGTTTGTGTCAAACTAATTTTAGTATTTATTGCAATTTTTATGAACTTACACGTCGTGCAAACCATTCTACAAGCTCTTTATTAATAGATTTCATTATATCTTTTTCATTTCATGTTCAGCCTCTCATTCATCTTTTTTTTGTATCCTCAACTCTTCAATAAATGGATCTGCAATTTTACTATTCGGCATCACGTATCTGTGTGCCTGTAATAATTCCAATTCAGTCAATGTAACATTTGAGGTCCTCCCAACTGATCAGAAAATAGCAGGAAATATTTTGGATTTATGATGTATTTGAGATTGAGTCGATGTGTCGTCAACACATCCAACTCGATTAAATCTTGTCTCAATTTCATCCAAGTATCGAGAACAAAAGTTCAGACACTCCTCAACTAAATAGCCTTTAGCAATAGAGCCTTCTGGTTGAGATTTATTTCTCACGTATGATTTCAAATGCCCAAGATATCTGTGAAATAAAATAAAAATAATTATGCATTTAATTAAGTACCAAAAATTGTTTACTTAACTAGAAAACATATAAATAAAGTACCTCTCAATTGGATACATCCATCGATAATAACGGGGCCTCCTAATTTATCTTCCTCAACCAAATGCATAGTTAAATGCATCATTACAGTAAAAAACGACGAAGGAAATATCATCTCCATTGAACAAAGGGTCAATACAAACCTCTCCTAGAGGTTGTCAAGCTGAAATGGATGTAGAGATTTCTCACATAGTTGTCTGAAAAATGTGCAAAACTGGAGTACAACAGCAGTAATTTTTTCAGGTAATAATGTATGCAATTCCAGTGGTAGTAACTATTGTAACAAAATATGTGAATCGTGACTTTTCAATCCATGTAACTTATGATTCTTCAATTCAACACACATTGAGATGTTACTTGAATACCCATCAGATACCGTAACATTCTTTAACATTCGAAGGAATGTATCTTTATCACTATTTTTCATTGAAAAAATTGTCGGAGGATACTTTTCATTCTCATCTGGCCAGAGATCACGTTTTATGTTCATTTCTTGTAAGTCTTTGTGAGCATTGAGATGATCCTTATACTTTCCATGCTCATTAAGCAATGTGAATATAAAATTGTCACAGAAATTCTTCTCAATATGCATCACATCAAGATTATGCACAAACAAATTAAATTCCCAATATGGAAGTTTGAAGAATATACTTTTTTTCTTCCATTGTTGTGTTCTGGTTTCTCTTGATGATGCACTTTAGACCCGTTTTCTGCTCTCATTCAAATGATGAAACTTACCAAATTCTGTTTCAACATTTTCAAGCTTTGACAATATTTCAGAACCAGTTAACAACTTTGGAGGTGTTCTACGATCAATGGAACCATTAAATTTTGATCTGTTCAACCGAAATCTATGAGATGCATCGAGAAATATTCTATGACACAAGAAGCACCATTTCCTACTGTGAGGTAGCCGTTTGGGCTCAAAATCAAAGTTACAAATGGGACAATCCAAACCATGTAAGTTTTCCAACCAAATAAATTCCAAAGCCCAGGAAAGTCACTAATGTTCCACATTAAAGCAGCATGCATTTTGAATATTTTTTTAGAAGAAGCGTCAAATGTCTCAACACCGTTGCTCCATAACTCCTGCAATTCGTCAATCAAAGGCTAAAAGTATACATCAATATCATTTCCAGGCATTTTTTTCAGGAATAATCATATAAAGGATAAAAGATGTTTGTTGCATACACATCCATGAAGGCAGATTATAAGGGATCAAAACAACTTTCCAAATGCTATAACTGGTACTCAAAGTCCCAAATGGGTTGAATCCATCGACAGCCAATCCCAATCGAACATTCCTAGGATCAGCTGAGAAATTGATATGTAATGAATCAAATGTCTTCCACGATTGAGAATCTTGTGGATGTCTCATTAACCCGTCATTGTTATTATCTACATAATGCCACTTCATGTATTTAGCAGTTTTCGATGACATGAATTATATTTACAATCGTGGCTTCAAAGGAAAGTAACGTAAAACCTTTGTAGGTGTGTTCCTTTTCTTCTTCTCCATGAAATTATGTTCATTCATACTTACAATATCACCCTTTGACTGCCATATAGAAGAAGAACATTTCTTGCAATTCTATCTACTTGAATCCTCTCCCCAATAAAGCATACAATCATTGGGACACGCATGTATTTTTTTATAATTCAGAACAAGCTTGTTAACAACTTTTTTCATGTCATAAAAAGATTCTGGGATTTTTGCTTCAGTAAATGCATCATGAATCAATTCCAATATCATGGAAATTTCCTTATTTGTAATTCCACATAGACATTTGATATGGTACAACTTCAGTAGAAATGAAAGATTTGATTATTTCAAACACCCACTATACAAATCTTGATTTCCATCGTCAAATAAATCATGAAACACATTTTCCTCAGTGATGTTTTATCTTACATTTGGCTCCATATAATCAGGAGGAGGATCCAATGATATGTTACAATCTTGATCTTCCTGTGTTACAGTCTCAAAAAATATAACTTTTCACGTTGCAATTTGTAGCAGCCTCTTCTGGTTGTTCTGATATGTTTTGATGCTGATAGTGGTGTCTTGTAGTGCCGAATGAATCATTTATGAGGTTTTTCATTTAATTTTTGATTGTCGACGAACTTGGGACCTCATTCTGTGGATTAACATCAGTGCTCAATCTTTCTCTAACATTTGATTCTCCATGCCAAATCCAACACAAATATTGAACAGGGAATTGCTTCAGTATTAAATGTTCATAAACCTCATCTCTCTTCAACCATGTTCTAAATTTACATTTAGGACATGGAAAGTTTATTCTCCCTTCAACGGATCGATTAGAAATTTAAAAATCTAAAAACTCATTCAAACCCTTAACATACAGGGGTGTGTTCCTCGGTAATGTGATACAGCTTTTATCCGTGTATATCACAATGTGCCTACACAATAATAAAAATAATTAAAACACATAGTTACTACTAAATAGAGAAATAGATTCATATATATGATAGTTTAACATTACAGAAACATAATATAAACATTACAGAAACATAATATAATAAAGATGATCCCCTGAGTTAGATATGAACCCTCTAGTGTTTGGGATAGGAGAAGTTTCTTTGGTAAATAGAAACAATGTGCTAACAACGTGGTAGCTACTTTACCATGAAAACCAAAGCATATTGTTAAATTGGAATAACCCCAACCTAAGTTCTCTATAGATTCTTCATATAAAACTCTAATATCGAATAAATCTATTATAAATAATGTTTAGGGAAAACCTTATGATGCTTACAAAACTCAACACATTGTTAATTTGGAGTGGCAAGAACCACGTGAGGGATAGTCTTAGAGGGGGTGACATGTATGAGAGGAATCACCTTCCTAATTTCTTGGGTATAAAAATAGAACTTCCAATCAACTTAAAATATATATATTTATATATATAAAATAAAATAAATAAAAATTTTCATATAACTTAAAATCTATATAATAATGAATATAATGCATCAAGAACAATGAACAAAGACCTCTTAAGATCTAATCTGGCTTCCCAAATAGTAGCATCTAAAATCTCTATCGATTTTTCCAGAAAAACAACTCAAGAACACTATAGAGGGGGTGAACACTTGGGAGTACTCAGTAGGAATATATTTCTAAGTAGTTCTATATCCATGCAAAAAAAACCACTGATAAATGGTGATTCTTCTGTAGTGATTGAAAATAAATAGAGGCCTCAACTCATTCTATCATAACTAATATGAATCACTAAGAGAAGCATGAGAGAGATGAAAGGATATGCGACCAAATTTTCCTCATCATGGGAAAAAGTTATAAAACTAGTTTCAAACATTATACTATGGAAATTAACTTAAGATTAAGTCATAGATCAACATAGCTACTAGAAATGCATTTTGGTAAATGGATCTGGAATATATTGTCACCTTAATCCAAAATATGGGGAAAAAAATTCCAAGTGGGTGAAATATTTTTCATTAAGACTAGAATGAGTTATTCAAGTAAATTATCAATCATTAATATCTAAATAATTTGAATCTATCAATTTCAGGATAGAAAACATGTCAATAAGTTTGGATAAGCCAGTCCATGCAGTCAAAGTGGAACATTTCCCACATTGTGCAGGTCGTCATGATTATCAAATGTCTCCTTATAACATGTTTGACCATATCATGTCTGAATTTTAGTTTTCCATTTTCATAAGAGGAAATTTAAAAAAAAAATTACAACCCAAACTGGTGAAACAATAACAAAAAAATATTTAGAAGGAACAAGTGTCTACTTGACAAATGAACTAGAACATGGGTCTACTTGGGTTCCCTACTCAATGTGATTTTAAAACTATATCAAAATCACAAGGATATATATATCAAACAACACACCAATCACCTTATAATCAATAAAAAATTACATGGATGAAAAATAAACAAAAACTATTCTTCTTCAGCATCCCAAATTTAACTATACTAGGGAAAAATTATATAAAAATTAATGATGTCTAATCAATCGTGGTTACATTCACAAGGGATGATGAAACCAAATTTAAATTATTCAAATATAAATTGAAAATCATACATGAGAAAAACTGAAAACAAATATTTTAGTTATCCACACAAATGAATGACCAACAATATAGAACTCTACTAGGAAACAGAAGAATAAACCCAAGAGATAAAGAAAAATATTTCAAATTAAGAAATAGTATAAAATTGTTAGAGCTCCAAATTCTAACTGTTAATCCAGTAGAAGAAATAAATAATATAAAAACAACAAAAAAATTATAAATCAAACCCTATGGTTCATATAGGTCGCCAGGGAAGCAGGGTCGTCGGGGTCACGGGGTCGTCGGGGTCGCAGGGGGCCGGGGTCGCTGAGATCGCGGGGTCGTCGGGGTCACGGGGTCGCCGGGGTCGCGGAGTTGTCGGGGTTGCGGGGGTCCGGGGTCGCGGGGGAAGCAGGGGGCCGGGGGAATCACGGTCGCTGGGTGAGAAAGAGGGTCGGGGTGGGGGGAAGGGTTGAAGCTGTTAAAAAATGTTTCGCGGTGGTTTATTATAAACCGCCGCTAAATGGGGATTTTTTTGTAGTGATATCACTTTAAAATAAAGAAAGATAAGTACAAAGGTCACTCGAGACAACCCATATGACAATTCAATGTATGAAAACATGGATATAGAAGATAAATTAAGTGTCAAGTTCTGATAGAGAGTGATACAAAACAAGATCAGGAGAAATTTAACAACAAGAAAACCACAAACTTGTGATGGGTTAAACGATCATTAGTTTCCCAGTAGGAAAAGTAAACAGACAAAGTTTTTTGTTTTAATTTCCATTTTATAAAGTTGAGAAATTTATTTATGAGATCGACTAAAAACATAAAGACATATACATAGTTTTTAAGTATAGTTTTATACTTTAAAAAATTTCTACCACTAACTCATCTTTTCTTCAAAAAATGAGTATTCAAGATGAATTGGTCACACCTGTAGCGCTAGAATAAACTTCTAGAGAATCAGATAATCCAAAACGGATAAACAATATATTTCCCTTGTCTTTAAAGATTAACAAAAACCAAAGGTTTAGTACAAGATCAGATGATCCCCAAAATGGATAATCCTTAATAGGAAGAAGTATACATCTTAATTTACAAAATTAAACAGACAATACACAAAGTTCAATAAAGACCATTAAATAAACAATTGCCTTTAAAATCCATCAATATAATCCAAACTAAGATTGAAACCCAAAACTCAAAAGAATTTAATCACATAGTCTTTCAAAGTAAATGGTCTCACTTGTCATTGACTGAAGTTAGATGCATCCCAAATTAATTACCCGTTCTTAAAACTTTAGTATAGCATAAGTTCAGGGTCGATCCACAGGGAACTATGGTGTGTAAGAACTCAATTTAGTCAATACTTAATTAGGTGAAGTATGCATAATTTAGAGTTGATTGGTTTGATTTTTGGTTTTGGATTAAAACTATATTGTTTTACTTTGAAGAAATGATTAATAGTTTTAAAGAAAACAACGAGTGAATTTAAAGAGTTTTAAACGGGAAGAAAATACATGTCGGGGCTGTGGTGATTAAGGAGTTCTTATGAAAATTGTTTAAATGGTTGTGTTTTCCATGATAATTCTTCATTCTGGATTTCATTTTTTTACAAGATTTCCTTAGTCCGGTTCCTCTTGTTTGGAATTAGAAAAGTTGTCTCCTTGGTTCGGTAGTCAGCGTTCTTAATTATTTATTAAGTTCAGTCCATTATTTGAATCGGTGAAATCTTTCAAATGGTCATGGATGTTTTCACCATTACTTCTCTTTTGTGTCGCTGAGAATTCTCCCCTTGGTCTGGCTCAGAATTCTCAGTTATATTTTACAGTGAATTAAGAAGAGTAAGAAGATTTACAATGAGCAAACACAACTATATAAAGCAACACACAAATTACGATCCTTTCATCCACAGCCCCAACACGAGGGTTTTAGTTACACATAGAAAGCAGGAGAGAAACGACACACGTGATACCTGACGAATTCATTATGTAAGCATTGAGGTAAGGTGTCGGAAGGCGGAATGGTGGAATGGCAGAATGACGGCACCTCAGTGGCTTCGGGAATGGTAGTAGCATAGCTTCTCTACCTTCCAATGGTTTTCAACTCCCAAAATCTGAAGGCCAAGGCCTCTTTTTATAGAAAAATAAAGTACATGGAGTGTATATAAAGTACACGCCGTGTACATTTCGTCAACGTGATTTGGCGCCAATTTCTCCACGGGTAGGCGGCCTAACACGCCGTATTTGACTTTTGAACACGGCGCCGCCAGGTGGTTGAGTGTACACGGCGTGTAGCACCGCCATACATGGCATGTAGTGTCAAAATTTGTAAACCAATTCCTTCTATAATATCAGACACTATATGTAGAAATGGAACACGCCGTGTCTCCTTCAACGGCCACATGGG
Source organism: Viscum album (assembly GCA_963277665.1). Taxonomy (NCBI): domain Eukaryota; kingdom Viridiplantae; phylum Streptophyta; class Magnoliopsida; order Santalales; family Viscaceae; genus Viscum; species Viscum album. The sequence continues at coordinate 1,379,252,045 of OY728121.1, forward strand.
CATGTAGAACCTTCTCGGCAGCAACTGCTTCTAGAATGTAGTACACGGCATGTAGCGCCGCCATACACGGCATGTATCTTCTACCTAGTGACATGGGCGTATACTCCCTCCTTTGGTCCGTGTCCCTATCTGGATGTACACGACATGTATGAAGGTACACGCCATGTAGTTTTAAAATTTCAACAGACTTCCCTTGATTTATGTATTTTAGCCAGAAATCTCCTGAAAGTAAACAGAATCACAAAAATCAAATAATATGTTCATGAAACAACAGATATTTGATGAAAACATGTTTTTATTGGCAATTATATAAATGAAAAAGTATACACAAATCGGGTGCATCAAATTCCCCCACACTTAGTCATTTTCTAGTCCTCAAGCAAAATATCAACATCTAATTAAAAGAGACTATACTTTTAAAAGGAAGGCATTCAATTAATCAAAAGTAAAAATGATAAAGCTACTGAGGAAAATTCTAAAAGGCACAAAAAAATTCAATTCATAAAATATTCAAATCATGCCTCATATATTATTCACTTAACTACTCTCATCCTCTTTCAACACATTTTTCAACCTTTTCGAAAATAAACATGCCACTTGATGATCTACCTTACTAGTCAATATCACACTCCACACTCAAGATGTTTTGATTCAGAGTTATGCTCAATCTAAGGTATATACACTCTATCCATAGGTTTGCAAGATGCCTTGTTCTCTACTTCAGAAAAATTGAATTAAAAAAATCATGAGGGCTTTACCAATAAGGTTCAGATGTCTCTGTGGCTAAGGGTTGGTAGGTTCAGATGTGAAAAATAAATTCAGAGGCTTGAAAAAGGAAGGCTAACTCTTTTAAACAATATTGAATGATATTCAAAGTAAAGTTCAATGAAAATGTTTCATTCTTAAGCTCAGTCGAATGCTATTGTAATCACCACCTTTTCCCTTAGTCAAGTAGGGTTCCGAAATGATCAAAAGGTTCCCTTCTCTTTAGATTTTTTTTCTTCTTCTCTTTTTTAAAAGAACTCAAGGGAAACACTTATGAAAACAACGAATAATTGTTTGGAACCCTTTCTTCCCCAAATAGTCAAGAGGCACTCCCTCACACTTTATTTCATGGTTGTGCACAAAAATATGCCTTGTATTGCAAACTCCCTCTTTAAAGCTCCAAAAATGAATAATCATGTAAAGTTCAAAAAGAAATAGGGTAGGAAGGGAAATAGGCTTGTAACATGGCTTCCTATAAAGGTTGTTCATGGATTCTATGGGATTAACGAAGATTAAATGTAAGGTAGGTCTCAAGATAAAGGGGTTGAAACAATATAATGCCTTAATCATTTTAAAGCAATTCAAAAATTCTTTATGTTTTGAAAAGAAAACTTGCAAATTCTGGTAGTGATTCATATCCTAAGAATCTCTAAAGAAATAGGGTATTAGAAAAGAAATACAAAAAAGGGTTTAGAATACCTCTCAGGAGTGGAAAAATAATAAAGGGACAATCAGGTCATGACATGCATATAAATGATTAGCCTAATCAATGTAATTAATCAAGGATTAAAAGTTTCAATTGAAACTACATCAGTAATCCTTTTAAAACACTTAAGAATCAGCATAAGCATTCAATCCTTAAAAAGTCCCTACTAAATAACTCTAGAATTTATAAGAATGATTAACCAACATTTCTTTACATTTAAAAATATATAATCTAATAATGATGTCTCCTAGATTAGTTCAAGGGAAAAGACTAAGGTGAAAGAGATAGATGCTCCCCCACACTTAATACGGCACATGGTCCACCAAGTGCAACATCAAGGTAAAGGGTGGGAAAGGGTGAGATATGGGGGAAAAATGAGGGAAAACAGTGGAAGAAGTAAATCCAAAAAGAAAGAAAATAGAAATGAAAAATACTCCCCTCGTGAAAAGTGATGCACAAGGTGCTCCATGAGACCTGTGACTGTCGAGAAAAAATAAAACTGCAAACAAGAATAACAACACCACACAGAAAATGACAAAAGAGATATATAAGATAAATAAAAACTTCATTATCATGGGGTCGCCTGAGGGGAGGTATCATCCTGTACAAAACTAGCCGGTAGAGACGGCTTAGGAGCCATGGAAGCAGGAGGCTCTGATGCTGCACCGGGAAGGGTAGCTGGAGAAGTAGGAGCCGCAGGTGCGAGACACGGAGAAAGAAGCTCAGCAGCAGGCCCAGGACTGGCAGTAGTGGCGGCGACAGGAGGAGTAGTAGTGGGGCTCACCATAGACAGCAGAATAGAATCGGTGGCCTACATAGGAGAGGGTAGTGGAGCAGTAGAAAAAGTGCCAGTAGCAGAGGCAGAAGCTGGTGGTGGTGGCAATGGAAAACCGAGATGCTAAGAAATATGTACCAACAGATGCTCCATGCGGTCCTAGCAGCTATCGAGACGAATCAAATGTCGCGCTACGGTGTCCTGGTGGCTGATAATACGATCAAATTTCTGCTCCATCTGATCTTGTTGGCTGTCGAAGCGACCAAAGAGCTGCTCCATCGCGGCTAGGCGGTGGGAAAGGGAAAGATCGACCGTGGGTGCGGGGGAATGTGGGATGGGTGAAGGGACAGAAGAAGGAAGGTTAGAAGAAGTTTGGTCGGTAGGAGGTGGGTGAGTTGGAGAAGATGGAGGGGGTGGGGAAGGAGGAGCAGGGTCAGCAGCTGGGGCAGGAGTGTCAGCGGGTGGCGGGGCTCGAGCTTGACCAAGGATGTAGGCACCCCCTGCTTCCGGACCAATACCATGTGAATGAGCATGAAAAATTCCATCCGATGGGTGAACCTAACAAGTCATGAGGTAAAGAGGGCTCGAATACCCCGAGGTGGTGGGCAAGATGGGTGGTGTAAAACCAGCCGTTCAGGTTGCCCGGATGGCCAGTAAACATGGAGTGGAAATAGAAGGGGGCCAGATAGGGGAGGTCTGGGTAGTCGTGCCAGATGACACAAGTAAGAAGCTCCATGTCACGGCCGGTCACGACCCCCATATCCTCATGGCGGGGGAAAAGGACGGTGCTGAAGCACCGATGGGTGAAGCGAAGGACGGGGTCGGCAATAAGAGTTCTCTTCTGGGAAGTAGGGGAGTACCGGTGGTTAGACCCAGCGATCTCCCGCCACATGGAAACAAGGTCAGAGCGCTCAGGTCGGGTCAAGGTAGAAACGGGGGGTGGGGTGATAGTATGGGGGTAGAAGCTGCACCCTCATCCAAACTCTATCATGGTAAGAGAGAAACGCTGGTCGCCTTGCCGGAATCGAACTACGGGTACCGCATCGCCAGGTGTCTCCTGGTACTCCAATCCATCAAACTCAAACGAGGCCGCAAACTCCAAAAATAAATCACGGAACACAGGAGTGCTGGCCTGGAAAATATCGAGGAGTGAGGTGTGCCTGAGAAGCACCTCCAACTCCTCCCAAATACCCAGCTACTGCGGAATGCTACTGTCGAGGTATCAGCTACTCAATGCTATCGGCCGACGAGAAAAGCATCAGACCTTTTCATATAAGAGGTCGGTGACTGAGAATACCGTGCAAGGATAGGGATCACCTATAGGTCCTGGTCCAGGAGCAGGTGCAGCAGTAGTGGCGGGCTCTGTGGGTGGATCTGCTGAAGTAGACGGTGGCTCGGTGGATGGAGGGGTCGATGAGGGACTATCTGCTGATGAAGATGGCGCAGGTAGAGTGGCAGCTAGTGTAGCAGAAGTAGACTCGGCCTCTGCTGAGGGAGTGAGTGGCAGCAGAATGGCCAAAGGAGGGAGCTCCAAGACCATAGCGTCTGGGTCTGGCTGTGTAGGAGTTCAGAGTCAGATCTGAAGAAAGATAGACCCCTCGTCCTCAGTGGTGGAGGTTGGCCGCTTCCCTCGGGAAGGCTCGGGATCTACCATAATCTGGAAAAAAGAAATAAAACCAAACAAAAGAAAAATAAAGGAAAAGAAAAGAAAAAAAACAAAATAATGAAAATGTGAGAAAATAGGGAAAAAAGTACATGGCGTGTACTCTAGAGTACACGGTGTGTAGGTGAAAATGTAGAGTAGCCCGTGTTCTCTGGATAGACATTCCAAGGGTGAAAAATAGACCATGTAAAAGTACACGGCGTGTACCGAAAATACACATTGTGTTCATTCAATGTTTAGGTGGCCGTGTGTGACAAACGATACGGCCTTGTTTTTATCATTTTAAAGAAAATAATACACGCCGTGTAGGTGAAGGACATGGCGTGTACTGCACACGAAGAACGTGGCCATGTAGAGCAGGGGACATGGGCCGGATCATGGAAAAAGTATACACGGCGTGTACAGAACATACCCACCGTGTTCATTCAAAGTATAAATGGTCGTTTATTCATCAAGGACACGACCATGATTGTGAAAAGTATAACAATAAAGGACACACCATGTAGCGATAGGACACGGCGTGTTCTTTACCAGAAGAACATGGTCGTGTGGAGGGGGAAACATGGGCCGGCCAAAAGAAATGGTATACACGGCGTGTACCGAACACACACGCCATGTATAGGTACATGGGGTAAGAGTCAGTGTTAGGTGCTACACTCGGAGGGGCCAAAGGAAATGATATACACGGCATGTACCAAACACACATGCCAAGTACGAGAAAATGGTGTGTGAGGTCGTGTGCAAAGTGGTACTCGGGCATGCTGAAAAAGGACACAGTGTGTACCGAACATACACACCGTGTATATTCAAATTCAAAGTATTTCGTGTGTGGTCGCGTACAGAAGTACACGGTGTGTGTTATTCATTTCGTGGTCATGTACTGGTAGAAGAAAAATGGTCATCCGATCTAAAAAACACCCTAAACGATTCTAAAAACTTGAAATAGAGAGTGTAGAAAGGCGTACCTTGACCGAGGGTCACAATGTGAAAGAAATCAAAGCTTGAAACGCACCAAATCGATAGATCTGGGAGATGGCGGTGCGGGTGTCATTCGGGAGAAGAAACGGGAAGAAGGGGGAGAAATGGGGAGCCACGTGACACAGGCTCAAGCTGGGTGGCCCGTGACCTATATATGGGTGGTACACGACGTGTATGGTTGGACTACACGTCGTGTATTCCCAAATTTGTTTTTTTTTTTGTATTTTACCATTAAATATATTATATAATAATTAATATTAATTAATTAAAAATAAAAGTAAAATAGGTATACATATATATATACAGAATTAAAAGAAAATAAAATTAGACACGTAATTTAGTGGTAAAATACACAACGTGTGTTTAAAAATTAGAAAAATAGAAGTACAACCTTTGGTCCGGTGGTCGGGGTGAGATTCGAACCGGCGATCGGCCATTCCGAATGGAAGCCCTCAACCACTGGAGCGAAGGTTGTACTGCTACCCATATTTATCGTTTATATATATTTATTCTATATGTCCTATACACAAGGAAAGAAATAGAAGCATGACTAGTAGTTTTTATTTGGGAAAGGATGGGGATGAAGCGGGAAGATTAGGGCGATTCAAAACCGGGTCTTTTGAACCTGGTGCTGAGACTTTTCCAATCTAGCAACTTCACCTGCATGTAATTTCTTATTTTAAAAATGTTTTTAATTTATATTTGAAAAATTATGGTGCACACGGCGTATATCGAAGTACACGTCGCGTGGTTTTATTAAAAGACCAAATGATGGAAATGGGACGGTTGTCTGGGTTCGAACCCGGGTCATTTGGAACTGGATTACGATTCTAGCCAACTGGTCCCTCCCCGTCATGGGTTTTATTATATTTAAACACATTTATATATATATAATAAAAAACCACACAAACCATGTAAATAAAAGGAGGAACCTCGTGCCGAAGGTAGATCGGGAGGATTCAAACTGGGGATGGCTCGAATAAACTCCAGTGACTTTACCATCGGCACCAGCATCATCCCTGGTTATTTATTTGTTATTCTATAGATTTATACTATTAAGATTATAAATTAAAAAATATAATTACATGCCGTGTATTTTAGTGGGACATGGCGTGTAGCCTCTAGGTTGCCTCCCAGGAAGCGCCTTTGTTTTAGGTCGTTGGCTCGACCTTCTTACCTTGCTTACATGATATTTACAGTGGATAATGGTCCCAATAGTGGCCGCCCTGGCCATCTAGGAGTTGCAAGTTCTCTGGATCTTCTTCAACAGGAATGTCTGGAATGTTAAATTTATCAGAAATATATGAACATACCAGATCATCCACCAAGCGATCATACATGGTAGTTATTACAGAACAATACTCATGATCGGACAATGATGCCTGCTTGATGGATTTTAGAACATTATAGGAGACTCTCTCATCTCCTACCTGGAAAACCAGCTCTCCCTGGTGCACATCAATGAGTGCCTTCCCAGTGGCTAGGAAAGGTCTTCCCAATATAAGTGGTGCCTCTGGATCATCCCCCATGTCAAGGATGATGAAATCTGCTGGGAGGATCATCCTACCCACCTTGACTAGTACGTCTTCCAGTAGCCCCTTCAGATACTTAATGGATCGATCAGCAAGTTGAAGGGCTACTCGGGTTGGCTTTAAATCATGGAGCCCGAGTTTTTGGAAAACTCTGAATGGCATGAGGTTGACACTTGCTCCCAAATTGCATAAAGCTTTTCCAAATTCACAGGGTCCAATTGTGTAGGGAATAGTAAAACTACCTAGATCCTGGAGCTTTGGAGGAATTGAATGTTGAACGACCGCGAAGCACTCCTTTGTGAGGGAAATAGTGCCCAGATCCTCCATCTTACGCTTATTGGAAAGTATGTCCTTCATGAATTTGACGTATGTAGGCATTTGTGTCAAGGCCTCCGCAAATGGGATGTTGATGTGGAGCTTTCTGAACACGTCTATGAATTTACCAGATTGGTGGTTCAGCTTTCTCTGCTTCATTCTTTCTAGGAAAGGTAATGTAGGCAAAAATGGTTTGACGACTTCTTTTCCATTTCCTATTTGAGCCTCCGGTGATGGTTCTCCAGATGAAGAGGGATCTTAAACTGAACCTTATTTATCAACAGGGGATGGAGGTGCAGTTGACTGTGTTGATTGGTTCTGTTGGAGCTCTTTTCCACTCTGGAGCATGATGTCATGGGCCTCCTCCATCGGGTTCCTCTCTGTGTTTCCTGGGAGTGTATCAGGCTACCTTCCTGAGATTTGATTTTCCAACTTCCCAATCTGATTCTCCAAGCCTCGAATTGAAGCTTCCTGATTTTGGAACTGAGTCTCAATAGTAGATATGAATTTAGTCATCAGATCCTCTAACCTGGAGGTGTTCTCCTACTGAGGTGGTTTTTGAGCCGGTGGAGGAGGTGGTTGTCGTGGCTGTTGTGGGAAAGGGTTCTGATACCCTTGTTGCTGATAAGGACCCTGCTGGGGTTGTTGCGGCCTTTGGTATTGGTTCTGGTAGGGAGGTTGGTTGTAGCTAGGCGATCGTTGGGGTGAAGGATTCTGCTGTTGTTGGCCCCATCCTGTGTTCTGTTGATCTCTCCATGCCAGGTTCTGGTAGTGCTGGTACTGGTTGGGCCCTCAATTTTGGGCAACATAACTCACCTCGCTCGTCTAAGGGCCTCCAGTCAAACCTGGGCATTCTCCCATGATGTGGTTATCACCACAGTCGCCGCATGCTGGATCGTTCTCCGCATGAACTTGAGATGCTCCTTTGAGATTCAATGCGTTGATTTTCTTAGACACAACATCCAACTGAGTAGCTAACATAGTGGTAGCGTCAATATTGTTCAAACCTCACTTTTGAGTCCCCCGCTCGGAGTACCACTTGAATCTGTTGGATGACATGTCTTCCAGTAGTTCGAATAGTTCTTCGGGGGATTTCCGCATCACCGTACCTCCAGCAGCAGTGTCCACCACAGACTTAGTATTTGTTGTAAGTCCTTCGTAGAAGGTCTAGACTTGCATCTAGTGTGGGAGTCCGTGGTGTGGGAATTTTCGTAACATCTCTTTGAAGCGTTCCTAGGACTTGTATAACGACTCGGAGTCGTGCTGCTGGAATTTATGGATCTCATTCGGTAGTGTCACGGTCTTCGATGGTGGGAAGTATTTGGACAGGAACGCCTGGGATAGCTCCTCCCAGGTGAGGATAGATCATTGTGGTAGCCCCTTGATCTAGTCTTTCTCCTTGTCCCGTAGAGAAAAGGGAAATAGTCGAAGATGGATGGAATCCTCAGACACGCCATGGTAACGAAATGTGTCGCAGATCTCCAGAAAGTTGGAGAGATGGGTATTCGAGTCTTCACGGGGAAGGCCTCCGAATTGTATAGTGTTATGGATTAGCTGCATGATTGCAGGCTTAATATCGAAGTGCTGGGCCTGGACCAGAGGACAGACGATGCTTGTATCAGCTCTGTAGATTGAAGGAAGACCTTACTTCATTAGAGTACGTCTTGGAGGTGGCTGCTGAGGGGGTGGAGGTTGCAGATACTGCTACTCATGAGGGGCGAAATAAGATCGTTGGAAGAGTTGTTTCAGTTGTTGCAGTTGGCCGTATGCCGGAGGAGGTTGATGCAGCGGCCGTTGGTAATCCCTTGGAAGGAATTCCATGAAGCCTCCAGGAGCCTGCTCCGGTAGACCAGCAGTGGGAGGATGCTAATCCTAGTACTGCTGCTCAGTCGTAGCATCCACGGTCGGTGCTCCCTCTTCCGTGTTCTCCATGGTAGAGGGTTGTTGGTTGTGAGTTTCTTTTAGTGCACGCCGACGATGAAACAGGGTCTGTTCGATCTCCGGGTCGAGCGGAAGTAGTTCTGATGACTCAGTGTTCCTGGACCATATAGGGTGTCCATTCATACACTTTAAGCTATTGCACAATCACAACACAAATACCAGGCGTAACAAGGGAAAGGTAAAAGAGAAAATTTGAAATGGGATTAGAAAAGAGATTTTTCATAATAATTTTTTATTTATTTTTATTTTCACTTAAATCAATTATTAACACAATTTAAATCTTAGCACTAAAACCAAAGAGTTCTTCAGCAATGGCGCCACAATTTGGTCTCTCTTGTCGTTGACTGAAGTTATATGTGTCCCAAATTAATTACCCGTTCTTAAAACTTTAGTATAGTATAAGTTTGGGGACGATCCACAGGGAACTATGGCGTGCGTGAATTCAATTGAGCTAATACTTAATTAGGTGAATTATGCAGAATTTAGAGTTGATTGGTTTGATTTTTGGTTTTGGATTAAAACTGTATTATTTTACTTTGAAGAAATGATTAACATTTTTAAAGAAAACAACGAGTGAATTTAAAAGAGTTTAAAACGGGATGAAAAGACGTGTCGGGGATATGGTGATTAAGGAGTTCTTATACAGATTGCTTAAATGGTTGTGTTCTTCATGATGATTCATCAATCTGGATTTTATTTTGTTACAATATTTTCTTGGTCTGGTTCCTCTTGTTTGGAATTAAAGAAGTTGACTCCTTGGTCTGGTAGTCATCATTCTTAATTCTTTATTAAGTTTAGTCCACTATTTGAATCGGTGAAATCTTTCCAATGGTCATGGATGTTTTCACTGTTACTTCTCTTTTGTATCGCTGAGAATTCTTCCCTTGGTCCGGCTCATAATTCTCAGTTATATTTGACAGTGAATTAAGAAGAGTAAGAATATTTACAACGAGAAAATACAACTATATAAAGCAACACAGAAATTACGATCCTTTCATCCACATCCCCAACACAAGGGGTTTAGTTACACATAGAAAGCAGGAGAGAAACAACACATGTGATACCTGATGGATTCATTATGTAAGCGTTGAGGTAAGGTGTTGGAAGGCGGAATGGTGGAATAGTGGAATGAAGACACCTCAGTGGCTTCGAGAATGGTATTAGCAGAGCTTCTCTCCCTTCCAATGGTTTTCAAATCCCAAAATCCAAAGGCCAAGGCCTCTTTTTATAGAAAAATAAAGTACACGGCATGTATAGAAAGTATACATCGTGTACTTTTTGTTAACGCGCTTTAGCGCCAATTTCTCCATGGGTAGGTGGCCTAACATACCGTCTTTGACTTTTGAACATGGCACCGCCTAGTGGTTGAGTGTACATGGCATGTAGCGCCGCCATACACGGCGTGTAGTGTCAAAATTTGGAAACCAACTCCTTCTAGAATATCAAACCCGGCGTGTAGAAATGGAACACGATGTGTCTCCTTCAACGGCCACATGGGTGTGTAGAACCTTGTCGGCAAAAATCGCTTCAAGAATGTAGTACACGGCGTGTAACGCCGCCATACATGGCATGTATCTTCTTCCTGGTGACATGGGTGTGTACTCCCTCCTTTGTTCCATGTCCCTTTCTGGATGTACACGGCGTGTATAAAGGTACACGCCGTGCACTTTTAAAATTTCAACAGACATCCCTTGATTTATGTATTTCAGCCAGAAATATTCTGAAAGTAAATAGAATCACCAAAATCAAAGAATATGTTCATAAAACAACAGATATTTTCTGAAAACATGTTTTTGTTTTCAATTGAAAATGTATACACAAATCGGTTACACGCCGTGTACATCCAGACAGGGACAGGGACCGAAGGAGGGAGTACACGCCCATGTCACCAGGTAGAAGATACACACCGTGTATGGCGGCGCTACACGCCGTGTACTAAATCCTAGAATCAGTTGTTGCCGAGAAGGTTCTACACGCCCATGTGGCCGTTGAAGGAGACACGACGTGTTCCATTTCTACACGACGTGTCTGATATTCTAGAAGGAGTTCGTTGCCAAATTTTGACACTACACGTCGTGTATGGTGGCGCTACATGCCGTGTACACTCAACCACCAAGAGGCACCATGTTAAAAAGTCAAAGACGGAATGTTAGGCCGCCTACCCGTGGAGAAATTGGCGCCAAAGTGCGTTGACGAAAAGTACACGACATGTACTTTCTATACATGTCGTGTACTTTATTTTTCTATAAAAAGAGGCCTTGGCCTTCGGATTTTTGGAGTTGAAAACCATTGGAAGGGAGAGAAGCTCTGCTACTACCATTCCCGAAGCCACCGAGGTTCCGTCATTCCGCCATTCCGCCATTCCACCTTCCGACACCTTACTTGAACGCTTACATAATGAATCTGTCAGGTATCACGCGTGTCGTTTCTCTCTTGCTTTCTATGTGTAACTAAACCCCTCATGTTGGGGTTGTGGATTAAAGGATCATAATTTGTGTGTTGCTTTATATAGTTGTGTTTTATTGTTGTAAATATTATTACTCTTCTTAATTCACTGTCAAATATAACTGAGAATTCTGAGCCGGACCAAGGGAAGAATTATCAGAGATACAAAAGAGAAGTAACGGTGAAAACATCCATGACCATTGGAAAGATTTCACCAATTCAAAAAATGGACTGAACATAATAAAGAATTAAGAATGTTGACTACCAGACGAAGGATTCATCTTCTCTAATTCCAAACAAGAGGAACCGGACCAAGGAAATGTTATAAAAAACGAAATCCAGAATGTCGAATTATCATGAACAACAAAACCATTTAAGAAATATGCATAAGAACTCCTTAATCACCACAGCCCCGACACGTCTTTTCTTCCCATTTTAATCTCTTTAAATTCACTCGTTGTTTTCTTTAAAACTATTAATCATTTCTTCAAAGTAAAACAATATAGTTTTAATACAAAACCAAAAAAAACCAATAAACTCTAAATTATGCATACTTCACCTAATTAAGTATTAACTCAATTGAATTCATGCATGCCATGTTCCCTGTGGATCGAACCCGAACTTATGCTATACTAAAGTTTTAAGAATGGGTAATTAATTTGGGACGCATATAACTTCAGTCAATGACAAGCGAGACCAAATTTTGGAAAATCTTAACATTTATCTCCAAATAACATCAACTAATTTTAAAGTCTCATACTGAAGTGTAATTAACCAAATCACATATTCTCTATGATAGGTTAATAATTTCCATTAATAACCTGAATCTCTATAAAAATATTTTTTTCCAAAATAAAAATCCACCATTACTCCTCAAATGAAATCCCATAGTATTCTATTTTCCATAGACATATTGTGTTTCCAAAAGAGTGAACATCTTCCAAAATAACATTCATCACTTAATCACCAAATCATTTTTCTATACTAAGGATATCCATTTGATAAATCATAAGATCCCAAATCAACTTATTATTGATCAATAAAATCATTTAACTAAAAATAATTAGTCACACTAACCAGGGACTTCACATAGTCTAGTGGTAGGTGATAAATCCCAGCCGCACTTTGGTTGTGGGTTCAATTCCTACTACTTTGTGTGATGTGACTGGTTGTCACATGGTCTGCGTGTTGTCCTTTTTGAAAAACTATATAATTTTATAACATTCCCAAAAATGATATAAATAATCATATTTTAACTATTAATGCAATCTCATGCCTCAAATTTTCATCCCAAAAAGTAATGACATGTAATTGCCTCAAATTCAAGGATTATATAAACCCAAATGGTTATTTATAATTATATCCATAGAAGAAAGGATATTTCTTCTTCAAATATAATTTTCACATAACAAACTATAGGGTTACACATACAATAGAAAATTCCTCCAATGTAATCCCATCAACAAAGTGTATTAATACTTATAAACATTTCACCATCCATTTATTTCCACATAGGTTCTTCCTTGACTTAGAGGTTATTATGTAGAATAGGGCATTGACTCTGATAATGTCAAGTTCCCTTACATTTATGAAAAATGATTGTAAATGGATTCTTAGGGTCATTTTTATTTTCTTCCATAGTACTCTTCATTTTTCCTCATCAATTATTTACATTATGTCCTTCATTCCCACACGTAAATCATTTCTTTGTTCCATTGAGACACTTTACAAGGTGTCTCCTTCCACATTTTTTCATGATGAAAGTTGAAATTTCTTTTCTCTATGGTATGAACTTCTAGAGATACTATCATTCTTTTCCTTTCCCTTATTGTTTGAGTTCGACAGTTGGTTAATGTATATGTTTTTGATAATTTTTTTTGGAAAAGTGATTTGGCATGAACACAATATCTTTCATGCCCATCAACATTCCATTTCACTTCTCATTTCCACCACAGTTCCCACCTTGTAAATCATGTTCTATATTACTATGACTTCCTTGGAATCTAACCATTGACTAAAACCAGAAAGCATAGTGTGAGTAACAATAGTTATAAAATCATTTAGAGAATATCACAACACCTTATTTTCAATATAAAACTCATTAGGAATAACCAAGGTTATTTATTCTCATCTTGTATTAAACTCTTTCAAATCAGTTTTTAATGAAAATGTGAATTATATTAAGAATATCCCCCAAGAGTGTCGTAACCATGACTGCAACAAGGCCCATTGTCATGCATCAGTTCCCATTCGAGTCTAGCTCAAAGCGGTGTTTTTGGGTTTTACACCTAATTACATTTGTGCTAGAGCTGCCTCTACCTTCTCGTATCTAGAAAGGGATGTATTGCATTGAAAATCCACATAATATTTACACTACCAAAATTTTTGGATGTTCTTCTATACTAATCCTCAAAGTCTATCTTAGGGTAGTGTTTTCTAATTAGAGTTTCTCTAAATCTAGTTTCAACGGTTTGTACTGAACTTTCTATGATACCAATTGTAAGGCCTCGACCCTAGTTACCCAGAATTGGTGAATTATTACATAACATTGGCATGATCACAAGAGATCAAGTCTTGAAATACCTATTAGTTTAGTATCCTTGGAATTACTAGATACACACATAATTTGTACATTACATCATAAAATAAAGAAAAACTACATTGTGTCCCCTTTGAACACGCTCATATCCTTTGGCCTATCCTAGAAGGTTAATCATAATATACTTCTTCACATCCTGGGAAAATGAAAACATAAGAAAGGGGTGAGCTCAGATGCTCAGTAAGGATAACAATATAGCAAAAACTATCATAAATAAGCATAAACATTTAAGGCAATGTATAAGACTAAAACATAAGCCTTTTAAACTTAAACTTCATTATAATATGGAAAATATAAATAAAATAATTCAATTTACTTATTCAAATGGAAATTATACTAGTCAAATAGTCACATGTAATATCAATAGATAATTTCATAATGATGGAATGCATAATTCCGGACATCATAACCACATAGTCAAGGCCTCGTGCCAAGACTAAAAATAAGATTTTGTCAAGGACTTGTGTCAAGACACTAGTTTGTCTCATGAGACCTACCAATGCATCAAGAAGATGTAGTGGGCTCCACCTGTCACTTACTAAATCCAATGAATTCCTCATATGAAAAGGTCAAAACATAATCTAAGCATTCATTTTAAAACTAGCATACGAAATGTCAATATTTTAACCAAAAACCATGAATTGTATAAAAATAGCTCATCCACAATCAAACATAAGACATTCAATACAATATGGAATATTGTATTATAATAAATTATCCTCAATCAATAATAATGAAGTATATTGAAATAGATGAAAATAATCAGTAAAACTACTTTAGAGAAATATCGCCTTTTTCTTGAAAAGATTTAAAAGTATCACTATTTATCAAGAAGATATTGAAAATAGATTTTTGAATCAATGTGTCCCATCCTACTTTGAAACTTCTAAAAGAAATTTTAATTTTAAAACATTAATTTCCATATAAATAAATCCTTAACACCATTTTTTAAATATGGACATTACTAAGAAAGATTTAGAAGAATAAATCTTTAAAACATTTAAAATTATATTTTAGTTAGAGTTTTTAACCAAATGAGAGATGATTGAATACAAATAATTGAGGTAATAAAAACATTATAATATCATGAGAATAAAGGGATTCATGGTATACTATGTCAAAGTACAGTTCATACACCATATAAAAGTGAATTGGTGCATAATAACAAAGAGATCTCAATGGAATGTAAATTGAGATGAAATCCCTTATAAAGACCATATCCTTAGGTTTAGGATAAATAAATGACATAATTATGTGTGGAAAATATAAATACACTTAATATGATTGGATATTCAGTGTAAATCAATCAGAGGACATTCACACATATTCTAGTAAAATCAACACCAATGACATGGATGTTTAACTCAATGAATGGGAATTGAGTTAAGATTACTCTAATCAAGTTCATATCGATGACTTGTGAATTTATAAATGGAGTGATTATGTGTTTAAAAAGTATATCCACACAAAGTGGAGTGTAAATTACTAAATAAATAAATAAATAGTGATTTCACACAAAATCTTGTAGTAAAATAATCAATGAAGTGTGCGTAAAACCCAATAAGTGGAAATCGAAAATAGAAATTCCCTTATAGATTTGGTAAGTTACAAAAAATATACCCCAAAAAAGAAGGATCATACAATGAAGATGTAAATACCCATAAATTAAAGTATATTACACAAGGAATACAATCTTGAGTAGTACATACACTACACAAAATGAAATAGTGGCAATATAGCATGAATCTCACGGGAATAAGAAGTGAGATGAGAACCCCATACCTTGTACTTTTCCTTAGTAGAGGTTAGTTTAACCTCCTTTATAATGGTGAAATTTTTGTTATTAAATTATATAAGAACCACATACATAAATATGATATCATATATGATCTTCTAATATTTCTTTGTTAATGATATTTTCGTAGTATCATAGTTTTGGGTATTAACTGATTCATTTTCCTTTATATGTTTTGTTACGTAAGTCATGTTTGTTATGGATATAATGTATTTTATTCATATCTATAATGATATTAAGTTCTTAAACATTATTTTTAATCATCAAATGAAAATTATTCTTGAATGGTTATGATGGGGAATAGATCTCATTACGTCATGGAGATGGTAAGTTGTACGTACGCACGAGTGACAATATCATTATTTTAGTAGTGAAATAGTATGTAATTAGATGATATATTATATATAAAGAATAAATAACATGTTATATTTATTATTTAAATTAGTTATACTCATTATTATACCCATACAAATAATGATGTGTTGAATAAAAAACTACACCACGACGTAGAGACGGTAATCCGTACGTACGCACGTATGGTGACTTTGTCATTCATAGGATGCATAGAATAATGAATATAGTTGTACAATATTTATAGTAAAGTCAAAGTATGTAGATGGTACTAAAGTTATTATTTTGTTATGGAAACAACAAGGAAAGACGAAGTGGAAAAAGAAAAGAACTTTGAAAGTGGTGATGAAATAATTACCTCTTCTTCAGGTGCTTCCTTTTGATTTGATCAAAAGGGATCCTTAGGTTGGATTTATGATCAAAATAAGGCCTATAGGTTTAATTTAGGGTAGTTGGGAGGATATTTGGGTAGGGTTTTTCTGATCCAAATGGATTTGGAGGTGTAAAATTAAGATAAGGGATAGTTCTCTTTTATAGGAGAGGTGATGGTCACTTTAGGAAAAGCTTGAAATATTATTTTATGATAACACCATTTTAGAAATATAAGGGCTCCAAAAGGATTTATTTCGAGGATAAGGTGGGTATAAGTCTAAATTATCTCAAAAAATAGGTTTTAGACAAGTTTATCTCACCATATTAACCTTATCGTTTAGATTTAACTCTTAGTTAAATATTTTAACTTCTACAATGTCTTCTTGTATTTTTATATTACATGGTTAATAAACATACTATAAAATGCCAAGAGAACCCCAAATGTTTCATTAATGATAGATATATAATTATATAAGTCCTTTAGCCAAACATTATATTTTTAAGAATATTATATCATTTAATAATATATTATTTATTTTAAATAATCATTTATGTCAATTTTGATACTATTTAGTATTTGGTTTTTGTGAAAGTCAACAAACCGTGATTACTTCAAAAAAAATACATTAAATAAATTTTTACATGTCATATTAATGTATAAAATTCTTTTAATGCATCAAAAGTCTCAATTTACATCTATTTTGATATTTATAATATCAATTATTTTAATCTTTCATTAATAAGGTAATTACTGCATCATCATTGTGTTATAAATAAATTTAATTATATAATGTCTAAAAATTAAAAATAAAATACGATGATGTCTTAAATATTTTTATATTTATAATGAATATTCATAGTCGAATATATCTTATGTATAACCCTATATTAAAATGGTTGTGTTATTAAACTTTTAATTTATCACTTTTAACTCTTCTTTAAAAAAAATGTCGTAATCTAATACAAGTGGATAAAAAGGATCATATTTTATTCCTAAGGTTGATTTTGGTCGATATATACTTATCCAATATAATTAGGACATGTGTTAGGGTAATTATAATATCATTTTTACCTTTAATTACCCTATTTACTTTTAACTTTGGTAAATAAAATTCAAAAGTTATTATTCGTCAAATATTATTTTCATGCTATTGAACCAAATTATACTAACTGATGTCAAAAATGTCTCTCAGATTTTTGAAATTCAATTCACTGAAGAAGTACTATTATATTTTATAAAAATTTGCAAATGTTCCTAGAATGTGGTTAAAAGATGTTAAAAAGTTCAACAAAATTTTACACATCTAATCTTGTTATAAAATGAATTAAAAGAATTAAAATGGACTAATATAGGTATAATGTATCTATTTTCACTTTAAAATAAATTTAAATTAAAAAAAATTATTTAAATGAAAAGTCGTCTTTAAACAATAATGTAGTGTTTTTCACTATTCAACAAAAATTTAACGTTTTTAGAAAAATACAAAAAATTCACCCAAATATAATTTTTATATTTCAAATTCAAAAATGAGTTCTATTTTACCAAATTCAAAACACAGAAGTTTTATTAATTAATTTGAAAAATATTCTAGTTGTCAAAACCAGAAAGCGGGTTTTGAGAAGTAAAAAACTATCAAAAGATTGATATGTATTTATGTCCAATTTAAATATAAAATTACTTACAATGACCAACATTGGATTAAATGATAAAAATATAATCTAATTATACTTCAAAACCATTAAAATTTATAATTTAACACTATAAATAATTTCAATTAAAAAATTTGTTTTCAATTAAAATTTAGTATTTTCCACTATTCATCAAAATATGAATATTATCATAAAAGCACCGAAAATTTATCAAAACTAAAATTTTATGTCCCTATTATAAAGAAGAAGTTTATTTTGTAAAATTGAATATATGAAAGTGTCAAATATTGGATTTAAACGGGGTTCTCCATTAAAAGGTGTTAAAATTGCATTTTTTTTTGAAAAATACTTCTTTTATCTGAAAAATTGAATTTGTTCTTATATTATGTCTAATAAACACATAATATGGATGTTAAAATTATATGGAGTATATAAAATTCAAAATGTAGTTAATACTATTCATAACCGCTTTTTGAATAGCTAGTTTGGTAAGTTGTGGTGTGCTCGAACTCGGTGTTGCATGTAGCGCAAGTTGTTGAATTACTTAAAAAATAACTTACTATTAAATCTTGGGGTGTTACAACATCAGCTATTTTTAGGTATTCATCATTCATTGCTTCATATACCTTCTCCTTTTTTAGTTTTTTTATGGTTTTTTGTATTTCAAAAACTATTTCTTCATCAATTGTTAGACAATCATCTTCCTTAAACAATTCAGTTCGTTCACTAGTGTCCAAATCCATATCTGCTTCTTCAAATTTTTTGACATATTTAAATACACACATATATTCATCATTTGAGATTTCTACTTTCTCAACCACCATTTGATTAATTAATTTCGTCCTGTTCCATTCTTATTTTTCATGTTAGCACTAGAGAGATTCCATTTATTTATCTTCTGATGAGTATCGTAGGGAAGGTTAATTTTCTTGTTTAGGATTAAAGGGTTCATATTTTCTTGAAATATCACTAAATGTGCAAAAATTTACATTCTCATCAATCTTATTTTCACCCAGAACTTTCACATTGTAAAACTCCTTCATTTTATCCTCTTTTTCAATCCATACATAAGAATGTAACCTCAAATTACTCACAAGGGAAGAACAATTCATAATAGATTGGGATAGGTTATTGGTCAAATATTCTTTCTCTTTAATACCTTCCACATGTTTTTCATCATCATGTCCAAAATTTAATTAGTCTTCATGATAAATTCCAAAAAAAATCATGTGAATCCATTTCATGATGTACATGAAAGGTAGGTCAATCTTGATGGTACTACTCATCCCAATATCATTTGGTTTTGAGGGTCATTGTATCCATACAAATATGAACTGTCCTAGACTAATCTTTATTATGACCATCATTTAGAATTTTGTGTTACCAATGAGGTGTACTCTTTTTGATATCCTACTTACTCCAATGATGGTTTAATATAGTAAAACTACCCCATCCCTATACTAAAACAACCCCCGCCACCACTACCTTAAACCTAGTCCCTTGGCCCTATCCATACCATTTACCACTAACCCCCCAGTCCTAGCCTAAAACACCCCCAGACCTAAACCCCAACTTAAACCTACCCCTACCCCAAACTAAACCTAACCTGACCCTAGACCCATAAACTTAACCCTGGCCTTATCCCCCATAAACCAAACACCAACCCCTTATCTCTAACCCCTACAAGTCCCCTTGGCCCTAACCTCCCCCCCCCATCCCCATCCTAAACCCCCCATCCCAAGCCCTTTACCCTACCTCTAGTCCTAACCCTCCCATTGCAAAGCCCCTACCTCTAGTCCTAACCCTCCCCTTGTATTTATGTCTGACCAACAAAATCATGTCAATAAACCTTAAATTTAAAATAAACCAAGGACAAAATAACTCATTATCATATTGAAGTCTTCAATATCAATAAAAATTATTCTATAAATATAAATAAAAAAACCACAATGTAAAATGATATATGTCTTATGTTGGGATCATAACACAGAGTGGGTAAAACAAGGAATATTGTAGCAAAAATGAACATAAAAACTAAAATAAATGGAGTTAGAAGGGATAATTTAGTTACAACATAATGATTCGAAGTGGATGAACACAAATTAATTGAATCAAAGATATATTTTTGGCTGAGAAGTAGGGTTCATAGGCCAAAGAAATATCATTTTGGGAAAAATGTTAGAGATGGGTTCTAGAGGTAGTGCGCTCATGAATTTGGGTTGGAATCCTGGAGAGATCCATTCTAGAGAAAGTGAGCTCGCGACGGAGGAAGTGATCTCTCAAAGTAGGGTTTGTGCTCGGGAATAAGGGTTAGTGGAGAGATCTCGTTCGAGGAAGATATCTCATTTAGTGGAGAGATCTATTCAATGAGGAGAGATTCTATTTGACAGAGGAATTGGGCTCGCAGGTTCATGCTCGGGAAGCAGTGTTCAATGGAGGAGAGATCTGTTCGATGATGTGTGGGGAGATCAATTCACGGGTTAGAAGAGAGATATGTTCGACGATGAGTTCGATGGAGGAGAGATTATGTTCATGGTTTAGGGTTGTATTTTGGTTAATTCCCAATGGTTCTTAATAACTGTAGGGAAATATTGGAAAACTAGATATCCCTAATGGTTTTGTTAAATTGTTGGTAAAATTAACCCCCATCTCCAATGGTTTTTAGAAAACCATTGGTAAAATTCACCATATTTGTGCCTACACCAACGGTTTCATTTAACTATTTTTATAGGTTACTTAAACCAACGGTTTTTTCAAACCATTGGTATGGAGGTGTTGGTATAGGTGGGATCTCTACGAGTGTCACTTTTTATTCATTGGTCTCTAGTATGGTTTATTTATCTTTTTTACGAGAGGATATGGGGAAGCTCTAACTAAGTATATTGTTATTCTATCCCCGCTTATATATAAAGTATTTTTTAAGTTAGTAGGAGTATGTTTGAGATCAGTCTAGATATTACTAGCTCATTATTTTGTAGGTGTTGTTTGGGCATTGGGGTTATTTTCGAGTTTATATTTTTGATACTAGTAGTTTTACTTTTAGTTTTTTTAGTATTGTGTTAAATTACATGTATGCACATGGGATTAATTTATATATATCTGAGTAGTTTTTGATTTTTTTTATATATATTGTCTCTCTCTTTATCATGTTCTCTTAAAGGGTAATTCATTCCATCTATATGTTTATTATACCCTTGGTTATTTTCACCATCCCAATGCCTAGTGGAGGCGGGACTTGGGAAGTCACCATCTCCCTACTATCATTGTTGGCCCAGGAGGGGTACTCTTTGGGGGGGGAGGGGTCATGATATATTATTATCATAGTTCTGGGTTGAGGGATAATATGTAGTTTGAAGTTAATAATACATGATACTGCATGGGTTGGTAGGGAAACAATGTCAGTTAAGTTTAGTTTGTGACATAAACATGGGAGTCTGGCTGAGACATAGGTATTTAGGGCCCCCTGTGTTCTGATGCACAAATCTTTAATTTTACTGAGTATGTTAAATAAAGTGATGTAGGTTGTGGGGGTAAATACTTAGTTAAGGTCCAGACATCATTACTCTTTGTTCCTATGATTTAAATGGGTAGACCTTGGGATAAGTTAAAACCTTAAAAAAGATAATAAAATAATTAATTAATTAATGTTAAACATCCAACATTCTAGGTCTGGGAGTCTATTAATTTTTTCTTATTATAGGTATATCTCTAGGTCTATTTCCTCCTCAAGTTCATCTGGAAGATTTTTAGAAGAATATTCTCGGAGATCACCATAAAGTGGAGGTTGAAAACGAAAACACATGGAGGGGGATAGTCTGAGAGTTTTGTTCCTAGAGTATAAAAAAGTACAAGGTCCCTATTTTAGATTCATCCATAGAATATTGGTTGTAGGATATTGAGAAAGAATTTTGTTCAATCTGTTTATGGAAGGAGCACCAGGTTTCGTCGGTTTTGATGATTCTATATGAAATAGTGAAAAAATGGTGGATCTTGTTCCTTGATGATTTTGGGGATTTGGTAGTATCTTGGGGGAAGTTCCAAGACCAGTTCAAAGAAGAGTATCTTTGTTTAACTATAAAGGATTCCATTCACCATGAACTATTTACCCTTTGATAGATAGTTCCAGTGTGTGGGTATTCTGGATCTCTTTTAGGACCCTTCTATGTTATTATTTAGACCGATTTCCCAAAAATGATTATAGAGTGTTTCATTTCAAGGAATCTTTACATATAGAGATATAGTGCCTGATTTTCCCTTTTTTATTGACGTATCTTGAGGTTCTGGTGAGAGTAGTGATTTTTTAGAGGATGCAGGCCCAAACCAGATCATCGTGAGAGGGGAGTCATTAAGATTCCTCATGAAGTAGATATGTGGTATAGTGTTACCATTTACCGTGATTGATGGGTTTTGGGTTAGTAAGGAGTAAGTCTCATCTCTCATCATCTTTATTCTCTTAGTTTGGAGGCTCTTATTCCAATTCTAATAGATCAAACACATTTTTTCATGTGGTTACCAAGGTCACTAGTGGAGTTATTTATCAACCTTTCTGTTCAGTTAGTGTACACTAGGTTTTCCACTTTACATTCCTCTATAGAGGTAGTTTTCACTGAGGTAGTAGCTGTATGGTGTTCTAGTTTTGGATCAGCTGAGAGGAGCTTGGGTAGGTAGAGGGCAGTCTTGAGATACTCCTTATCCTTATAGAGAAGAGTGTAGTCATAGAGGTGGTCATCAGTAGGTTTTGAGAGGTTGTGGAGAAGGCCATGGTCAGCTTCATGTTATAGCATTTCCAGTACTGAGTGAGCTGAACATTGTTCGATTTACTCTTTGATTTTTTTATACATGGGTATATAATTTGTTTGATATAGGAGCTACAAAATCCTTTACATAACCTTTCCTCATCCATGCTCTGGGACTTGAGGTGGAGATACTACTATTTCCCTTGGAATTTATTACACTAGTTATAGGTCGAGCTGACTTGTATGAAGTATGTAGAGTCTTTGAACTAGTGGGGGGGAAAGCACTCTTGGGAATCCTTTCCATGTTTACAAATACAACCACATGACATCATCCATCACATGAATTGGATGTTTTTGTTGCAGGATATCATGGTTTCTTCTATTTTTAGCTTATGTTCTATGATTTTGATAGAGATCCAGTGGTGTTAATTGGTGATCAAGACCCTCAGATGGGTCATAGTCATATTTCATCTTTGGATTCCTTGATATCTAACTATATTATGAGCTCATCAAAGGTTTTTTAGTTGGTGTTTTATTGGGTTGTGGATGAGTAACCTGATGTCTTTCTAGAGGTGGTTGTAGGGTTACCAATTTGATGAGTGATCAAGTCTGGGATAGACATAGAACTAGGTGTATCTTCTATATCAATGTATTCATATAAGATGGTGTATTTTGAGTTATAAGATCTATGAGTACATCTCTATGATCTCCTGTAGTGTGGTTTTGTTTGGGTGAGTGTGTCACCTTGGTGTGCATCAGTTTTTCTCTTGAAGAAGGTCGATTGATGTTTGCGACTTTGTATCGATTATTATCACTTGAATCAGGTGACAGTGAAGAACCACTATCTTATTCTATAGATTTATGAATTATTTTATTAGATAAAGTGATAAATTTAGTTATTATAGATAGATCTACAGTCATCATATCATCATATGTGGGTAGAGGATGAGAATATTTTGAAGAATTATTTATAATGTCACCATGGGCATTACAAGTTTATTATGGTGCCATTAAGTGTGAATAATTATGTAGATGTGCTCATGGGTTTGATGAAAATAGTGTCCTCAGAGTTCCAAGATAATTTTATAGTGGGTTTCATGGAAAAAATTCATGTGTACTTCACATCTAAGTAGGAGCATGAAAACCATATGTGTATTGTGTTGGGATTTATTCATCATCAAAATTTGTTTTGGAAGTTATCAAAGTGTGAGTTTATTTCTAATGATGTTCATTTATATGTTCATGATGTGTTCCATTAGGGAGTATTTGTGGATGTTTTGAAGAAAGAGGTAGTGGTTTATTGGGTATCCCACAAGACAATAGCAGAATTAAGGAGCTTCCTTGTTCTTTTATGATAATATGGTAGGTTTATAGCCATTTTCTAATAGGTTTCAACTCCTCTGATAGACCTGACCAGAAATAATCTGGTGTTATTTTGGACTGACTAGTTCTATGAAGCTTTTGAGTACCTAAAAGAGAAGTTGGTTAGTGCTCCTGTATTTTCTGTCATTATTAGAGAGTTCACTTTGAGGTTTTTTGTGATTCTTTATGTCTTAGTTTGGCCATTTTTTTATGCAGCAAATATCAAGTTTTTCTTATGGGTCTCAAAATTCACATTCACATGTGCGTAACTAGGCCACCCATGTTCTCAAGATGGTGGAAGTTTTTTTCCTTGATGTTTTGGTGAATTTACCTCATCGATGAGCATTTTGTGGTTTTTATTGATCCTAAGAGCCTGAGGTATGTCTTATACTAGTGTGACTTGAACTTATAGAATAAAAAATGATGGAATTATTATATTATTATGACTTTGAGAATTCATATATGTTGGGAAAGTGTAATGTTGCTGAAAATTTTATGAGTACGAAGTGGCATTATGACGTGGTACGTAAATTTAGAGATTCTTAGAGAGTGATGGGAGAAATCTCAGCAGTGCATCTTGATATGGGATAGGTTGGAGGAAAAGAATATATTTTTAAGATGTAATTGTAGTCATATTTGTTGTATAAGTTGGAGGAGTCCAATATTTTTGATTCTGCAGTGGACATAAAGAGAGATCAAGTCATTTTTGGTCATGACCCTGATGACTGGTGTGAGGATGATTGGCACCAGGTTTTGTTTCAGGGAAATATTTTTTTCTCTTTAGTGATGTGTGATATGGTTCTCCATGCATTCAATATAAAACCATTAGTGGGTAAAAACATGTTGGAAAATATTTAATGATATTTTAGAGGTCATCCATGGTGTCATGGATTAAAGCATACAGTTTCTAAGTTTGTTTGTTGATGTTTGTTCTGTCAAAAGGTGAAGGTTGGGCACCATGTTCTTGATGGTTTATCCATCTATTAGATGTTACCTAGTAAAAGTGGGATGATATATCAGTAGAATTAGTTAACATTTTATCATGAGATCAAGGAGGTTATAATTCTATATGGGTAATATTGTATTTATTGATGAAATCATCCCACTGTATAGTGATTAGGTATTCAAGATCAATGGAGGTTTTTTCAAGAGAGTATCTAGAGGAGGTGGAAAGAACCCCCATATTCATATGGATGATCATATTTTATTAATATCCTCTTTTTACCTCCATGGTGTGGAGTGTTCTCCATCATGCTTTTGGATCTCAGTTATTCGTTAGAAGTGCTTTTCATCTACATACATATGATCAGATAGAACAAACTACCTATACTCCTGAGGAAAATTTTCATTCTTGTGTCATGATTTTGGAGGTTTGTGGATGAAGAACCCACCCTTAATTGAGTTTTACTAAAAAATATCTTTCAATACACCAATGGTATAGTGACATTTGAAGATTTTTATAGTGGAAATTTCCATTATCTGTTGTGTTGGAATGGGTTCAAAGAGGTAGTAAACCTCAGGCTAGAACTTGTATAGAATATAACCTAAATGGTTTAGGAAATTATAGAGAGGATGAAAGTATCACTAGACCATATAAAATAATATGTCTATTGTAGGAGGATCCCTCCATAGTTAAATATTTGAGATCACTTATTCTTGAAGTCAACTCCTCATTGTGGTTAGAGAAGGTTTTTTCATGGGAGTAAACTTTCTCCTTGGTTTGTTAGACCCTATGAGGTGTTGGATCACATTGGATCCATGGAGTATCAGATATAACTCCCTCCCACAAATGATCTAGATACCTGATATTTTTCACGTGTCATAGATACATAGTTACCATCATGAAGACTCTAAAATTATTTATTGGGGATAGATCGATGTTGAAGATGATGAAACCTTTAAGGAGTAGCTTAGGGAGATTCATGACCGCCAAGAGAAGTTATTTTGTGGGCATTATATTCCCTTGGTTAGTGTCTCGTGAAATCACGATGGCCTGTAAGAGACTGCCTAGGATTTTTATTCTCACATACGCATTCAATACTAGATATTTTTATTATTTATATCTTCTCTAACTATAATTCTAGTATTTGTTGTTGAACCTTTCTAGTTATGAGATGGTTTTCTCTTGTTTCCTTATTGTGGAAATACTTTCATTTTAGAGGTATCTCCCCTAGTAAAGTGTTTTTGAGATAGTTATTTATGTTTCATTGTTTTACACTATTACTCTATTAAGTTGGTTGATCTCCTATGATGGTGAGATCCTTGAGAGGTATCACACATGGTGGACATTTAAATGACACCCTTTTTATTTTGTGTCTCTCTGGGTTTGGTTTTGAATTCTAGATGATGGTAATTGTTTGATATGTATCTAATGTAAGGTCCTAGATCCATATAGCCTAACCCCTTGGATTTTTCTGAATCCCATGGATCTTGTAAGAGGATTACTGGAGGTTTGGTGGTGTTTTCCTACAAAAATCAAGAAGTACAGAGAATTTACATTATAACAAGGGGTTTATGGAGTAATTGTGTTTTACAACATAAGTACATCTTATATAGTAAGTGAAAATTATAGCCTAAAGGGTTTAAAAACTTGATTTTTTGGGTCTGTGGAAATTAGGTCATAAAAATGAAATTTATAACATGAATTAAATATAGGTGTTATGGTTTGAGGTGATTCTTTTATCGGTGGAAATCAATATTCAATACGTTAATGAGATAAATGATAGGATTACACCGTAAATATCACATGTGTAGTGCCCTTTATAATATAAATCTTCCTCTTCCTTACCTAAACCCTATTTTTTCTCCCAGGACTCTCAGAGGAAAGGGGTGTTTCTTTAGGCATTTCAAGAACCCTTCATAGGGGATTAATCCCCATCTTCCTGTGTTGGATCTGCATTGATGTGAGGTTATTTCTTCCTCATTCTCTTATGACTCTCTAATATTGTTCCTCGTTTTTATTTTTCCATTTCATAGCTATTCCTTTTTGTATTCTAGTGGATTTTTTTGTGGTTGGAACTCTTGTGGTGTGGCATCCTTAGAGGGGTGAAATATTCTCAAGGGATAAGTTGTCAAGATCTGCAACGTTGGTCTGTTCTCATGAAAAGAACATTGATGTTTCTAAGGTGGGGGATTGAATTCTTGTCATTTATTTACATGAAATCATAAATTGACCATGGTTTATCCCTTTGGATTTAAATGGTATTGACGTAATAAATATTAAACTATATTAATAAATAAATTATATAGTGATGTAATGTAAATGTATGATATGATGACAATGGTTTTCCTCATGATTTTCTATATATAATTCTATCTATAATATGTTTTTGTAACATGTTTTATGCTCAATTTACCATGTTTATTTTTTTAGAGAATATTAAAGAACATAAATTCATAATTAATTGAGTAACTTGCCTAAAAATTATAGATGGGGCATGTTTATAATCCAATGTTTCTTGTAATTAGATGATATTAAAATGGATGAAAATTAATACATAAAATAATCCCAATCACATACATACAATGTCATATAGTACTAAAAAACAAAAATGAAAACTACTATAACCAAAAAGGTTACCTCAGTAGTGACCTTGAATCCCAAAAAAATCATTAAAACCCATGAGTAAGTAATATCTATCTCGATCTCCAACCTACTCGTGCAAACCTGAAAAAAAATATATACTTGGGGTGAGCATAATATTATACTCAGTTGGATCTTCCCCAGATCCTCTCATTCAAAAGATAATGAAAGAATACTAAAGCCCAATGAACAATAAGTGAAACCAAATCATCACATAAACAAGTATACTAATTTTAAATCCCCACCAAGCATCGAATACTAGGATCATATCAATTAATAAATCAATAAGGTTATACCGCTACCACTTCCCCACTCATTTATCACTCTTCCCCAACGTCACATGTCCAGATCCATCAATCTCCAAAATTATGACAACCTACATACACCCGGTCTAAGTCTCACAACATGCACCTCATGCATCACATCATGACATCATCCAATATTACATCTCCATATAGTAATAGAGTATTTTTCGCGACACACTACAACGCTTATGTCACGCTACATGCATCATGTATTATACATCAAGCCATCATATCCTATACATTGAGTAAGTACCTCGATCCATCATAGCCTACACATGTCATACATATAATTAGCCTTTGGATTAAGTATATATAGATACATGTATGTGAAATAACAAAAATACATTAAATCTATCTACAAAAATATATGGGAAACTAACCATAGGACATTACATCCACCTAAAACCCAGATCAGTCTAGAGGCATGACTCAAGAAGTTACTATCTCTCTTCTATCGTTGCCATCCTAGGAGGGGTACTCTTTGGGAGGGAGGGGGTCATGACAAGGGAATTTGAATCTATTACTCTTAGACCAACAATTTTTCATGTCTACCAAATAATTAAGGATATAAATTATGTATTTTGGGGTAGAGTGCAATGATGTGGAAACTAGGTTAGATGAGTCGATTAGAGAGTAACCAGATATATAGTTTCTAGTTGGGTAGTGATTGATATTCTTGGATTTTACCCAGAAAGAATCATTTCTAGATGAAGGCACTGATGAGAGGTGGTATATCCATCAAACTATCCACCTACAATTAGGAAGGAGCATAAGAAGATAGTCTCTCCCAGGATTCCCTTACTGTAATTTTGTTTCATCTCCTTCTACTATAAATCATGATAACTACTATTTAATATAGTAATAAATACAACATCTATTCTATCCATTTCTAAATAATATCTATATGATATACTATTTTTTATTATTAACAAATAGGTTCTTTTATTAAGATATTATCATAGAGAATAGATCATTGAGAGTCAAATGTTGAGACTGAGTTTATTCTAACCTATATACATTAAATAATGGATAACAAGATTTCCTCTATTTAATCAACATTGTAGATCTGATTATGTGAAAAATAAGATAATCAAAAGATGATATTTTCCACACAAACTATACTAAAATAGTTTATTATGGGGAAAAGTGAGTGGAAATAGGCTATAAATGGTTGGTTGTAGAAGAATGATTAAAAATTACCTCTCACGATTTGTTATATGAGGGAGAAAACATTAGGGAGGGTTAGGGGGATGTAGTTGTTGGGTAATCTTGGTTTCAATTCTAGGAATAAATGTAAATTAGTCGCAGTGTGTCCATATTTAAGTGGAAATGGGAATGTGGAGTTCATTATTTGACTAGGAAGAAGTCTAAAGCTAGATGATTCCACATTTGTGGAAAGAATTCAAAGTATATCAAAAAGAGTATATCTAGACTTTTTTAGGAGAATATCAATTTGGTTAGATCAATAGAGTATATAATTACTTCATGATCATTCAAATTATAGAATTTATGAATTTATATTTGTAGTAGATTTTTTGTGGAGAAAAAACTCTATGCTCGTTATCATCTTGTAAGAGTGATAATATTGGTTTGAAATTTGAGTAGTTGAATCCATTTCTTATGGAAAGATACAAGAAAGTGATAAAGGGTTATCCATTTTGTTTTTTGAATATACCAAGATAAAATAGTTTTCACGACCCCCTCCCCACAAGGTGTACTCCTCCTAGGTTGGCAATGTGAAAAGGGAGATTGTGACCCCCGAGTCTCACCTCGAGTAGCCCACGGGTTGGTGACTAGCATCGAGGGTATAATAAACACACAAATGGGAGGCATTAACTTCTAAGAGAACATATGAAAAATAGAGAGATAAGACAAACACCCACCAACTCCAACTCATATTGAAATATAAAAGAAATCCCAAGCCCATATATGTAATGTCATGAAAAACTAATACAACAGAAATAGAAAATTGCAAGTACCAAAGGAAAGTAAAAATAGCAGCGACCACGAAGCTCGAACAGCTCCTACAACCCCAAGCTAGTATTAACCAGCCCGATCTCCAACCTACTCCATGTGACCTAAAAAATAGTTTATATATACATAGGGTGAGTATAATAGTATACTCAGTAGGATCCTCCCTGAAGCCTCTCATGAAAAAGTAAATAAAACATGCTAAAGCATAGTGAACAACAAGTGAAACTAAATTATCCCATAAATAGGTATACTAAGTTCCCAATGTCACCATGGCCACTCTCACTAAGTATCATATAAAATAGTATATAATATAATAAATAATATCAAGTGTACCTTGGTACCACTTCCCTACTAGTTTGTTGCTTCGTCCTAAGAATCTCTCTTCAAAAGGCTTGCCTGCAAACACCTGAGCGTAGCACCACAACATGCACCTTGTGCACAAAAACCACCACATCCACATAACCAAAGTAACCAGGTAGTTTTCGGGATCCACCACAGCTTGCATAACGTGTATCATGCATCAGATATTAAACATCAAGACATTATAGCCCATGCACCAAGTAAGGATCCTCAAGCCATCATAGCCTATACACATTTCACCTATAGTAGTCCATAGGAAACTATATCCAGAATATATATGTGGGAATAACTACAAGCCATTACATCCCTCTAAACACCAATATGGGTAAAACTAACCATTGTGACTGCGAGAAAAAGTAACTACCAAGAGAATAGACTAGGGCCAAAGAGGGTAGTTAGCCATCCATCCTCCCACCACAATGTTGGGGAAAACACCCCCAGGGCTCAGAATCCCCAGGGTGTCAGTTTCCCTAACTGAAGGGGTGGATTATCTTATAGAAACACAAAAATTATAGAATATAATATATCTCGCAACCACACTATGGGAATAACCTAGTGTTAGACTCAAATGCAGCTAAAGTCTCTTAGACTCCTAGCTGCCACTATTAATACTAGGTATCTTATAAGCACACAACCATTTAAAGGAATTTATTATATTACTTCATTACGTTGTTATCAGTTTCACTATATGTTAGTTAACTATGTAAACATTAATTAACTATTATCAATTCCACATTATATTTCAATAGCATCACACCCAAAGTCCACTATTCCTTTAAATTGGAAGCTTACATTACATCCCAGTAGGCTCTAACCCCATGGGTTAACACCATTTATTCAATCATTTATTAACAACATTATTACTTTCCCATATTCCTGGGCAATCTATAAAAAACATATAAGCTACTAAACACAAGGGGGCTCAGTACGGTGAGTATATGAACTACCTGTAGAATATTTTCCACCTATAGAAAGAGCGTAGACCCATCCTCCCTCGAGAAGCTAGACACAGAAAGCACATGGAATACCTTGCACGTCTTTGCCCCTTTTTAGATGGTGGGTAAGAAAAACCATCTTCCTTGAGCAGTGGGGAAAGAAAAGTAGATAACAACCAACAAGATTCCGCAAGTATCCAACATTTACATCAAACATGTTTCATCATCTTTGTTGTCCTCCCTGACACCCACATGCATAAACTGATGCATCTCGCTACTCTCGGCATCAACTTCTATGACAACCAATGGGACTACCTTCCCCCACATATCACAACATTCATCCAGGATCACTTCACAACACAAGTTTTAGAAAAAAAAATCCATATCAATTGGGCTCTTGGACCTTAAACAAGGCATCCATCCTTCAAACATAATGTGAACTTACGGATCAAAAGCACAAGGCACTCAACCTTACATGAAAGAGGGTAACTCAGAACCCTATGAACAATTATCTTTTATCAAACATCCTATTATTTAATCCACCTAGAATTAAAAAAAATTATTAATTATAGGTTTCAACAATGGGTGGCCTAACTATAATGTAATCATAGATATCACAAATAATTAAACATGTTTACTAGATCAATTTGTTTAATATAAAATTACAACAATAATAATTGGATTCATTTACATGCCTCTTTATCATTAGCCAAATAATTATCAATTAATTCTGGATTTACATTCTTTAACAATTTCATCAAGAACGACATGATAATAAGCAAGGAATAGATATCATACTATCTAGAAAAAGCAAGAGGCAATAACATACGATCGATACCAGTTTATTTATTCAGTTAAAATATTTATTATGAATATTACATTATGATCTAGTGGGATAAAACATGCTAACTCTATAGTTTCATGAAAAAGGACATAGAATCCACGAATCCCCTACCTCAATAGTTTCCCAATGCTCTTTGCATGAGAACAAACCAACAAAACAGACCATGATCACCTCTCCAAGAGGACTACATCCACCCAAGGATGCAAATACACCACCACACTAGACAACACTTAAGAAAAGTCAATTAGGAATATGGAGATAGCATGCCATAACAGGAAAGGAGAAATAGAAGGAGAGAAACCCAGAAGAACGATGATATATCATACCTTATATTGAAGATTGATCAATATAGTTTGGTTGCACCAAAACATGGGGTTCACATACAACAGGAAGAAACTATAGGGAAGACATGATCCAATGCTATAACACTATGCATGACTCCTATAGGAAGTAAGGAAAGGTTTGAGAATATCGCACCAGAGAATAAGAAGGTAGAACAAGAGAGAAAGATATCTCATCCCTTTAGAAGATTTAACAGAGCAACGGTTTAAGATACGATGGATTTTCCATTAAAATAGGATTGCATTAAACCATGTGGTATGACCAAGTAAATTCATCCTGAACCTTTGGAAAATTGATATAGTAGTTATGGGCTTTTAATCGGTCTTAAATCCCTTAAAACAAGGATTTTAATGCATTTTTCGTCAAGGAAAACATTAAATTGGAGAAACTAGAAAAATCTAGAAATTTGACAAAGGAAAAGTGAAATAGTTCTGGAAACACAGTTTATGAGGCAATTTTTGTGACACCATTTCAATGACACCATTTTTGTTACACCATTTCTATGCCACCGTTTCCGTGACACCATTTTTGCATCACCGTTTCTATGACACCATTTCTTTGCCACCATTTTTGTGCCACTATTTCTGTGACACCATTTTTGTGCCATCATTTCTATGACACTGTTTCTGTGACAGTTTTTATGTGACACCATTTCTGTGACACCATTTCTGTCCCACCATTTCTATGACACCATTTATGTTCCACCATTTCAATGACACCATTTCAGTGAAATGATTTTGTGAAACATTTTGGATTTTTTGAAAAGGAAGTGACACCATTTTGTGACACTGTTTCATGACACAGTTTGGGAATTTGGAAAAGTTACACTCTTTTGTGACACTATTTCATGAAACAATTTGGAAATTTGAAAAAGTAAGTGACACCATTTCTTGACACCATTTCATGAAATAGTTTGGAAATTTTCCAAAGTTACACTGTTTCATGACACCATTTCATGAAACAGTTTGGAAATTTGGAAAAGTAAGTAACACCATTTTGTGACACCATTTCATTAAACAATTTGGGAATTTGGAAACGTGTTGGGGATAAGTCACCTTGACCTACTATAACACCTCAATGACCAGATTTCAGCAAAGGAATGGACTAGAGAGGTACATGATATTACATCACATACCTCTCAAAACATTATCATCCCCATGAATCCAAATCCAACCTCGATTGGATGGGGTCCAAACAACCACCCATAGAGATACCTCTCAAGGAGAAAAATCCATAAAAATAAAAAAAAATAATGCCATATCATAAACACAAAAGGATCTAAAACCACCAAATGAACATTATTACAAGAAAAGAGCTAAACATCAAACAACTCGGGGGTACTGAGCACGTATTTGGGACTCACGTTCCCAGGTACTCTTCGTCGTGCCACTCTACCTCCATATGACACGAACCATGGGAATAACACACAAATAAAACACCTTATACTTATGGTCCTAGATCACTATAGGTCGCTCCTCGAAGGTTTCATCATCATCAACGTCGATCTCGCCCCAATAAATGTTGTGAGAGTTTTCATGAAGATAATGATGAAGATGAAACCCATGAAAAACATTATGTATCAGCTCATCTACATGGGAAGTGCTACTCGATACACCATGACTCCAACACAAGCTAACAACTAGAATGGACCAAAAAATGGGGAGAAATCTTACACCCCATGACCAAACCTTTGCTGCCCATGATGGGGTGTCACCTACTGAAACACATGATCCCCAACATCAAACTCTTTAAGTCTCCTACTTTGATCGGAATATGATTTCTAATGATCATGTGCTACCTTCATCCTCAAACGAATCACTTGAACCATCTCTATTGCATTCTTCAATAGTTCTGATCCAAGAATTGCTAACTCTCCAACCTTAGTTTAGCATAATGGAGAACAGAAAGGTCATCCATACAAGGATTCAAACAGTTCCATACCGATGGTGGAATGAAAACTATTGTTGTAAGAGAAATCCACCAAGGGTAAGTGCTTCATCCAAGAACCTCCAAAATCCATGACACAAGATTTAAACATGTCTTCAAGAGTCTGGATGGTCCACTCTATCAGACCATCCGTCTGCAGATGAAAATTAGTGTTAAGTAATAGATGAGAACCAAAATCACTCTGGAGACCTCTCCACACCCTAGAGGTAAACTAAGGATCTTGATTAGAAATGATCATCCTAGGGACTCCATGAATTCTCACCACATCCTCTAGATACCGCCTTAACAAAATTTCCAGTAAGCTCGAATCCTTGATTTCTATGAAGTGGGCTGATTTTGTCAAATGATCCATTACCAACCATATAGCGTCATGGCCTCCCTGAGCTCAACGTAAATAGTAATAAATTCCATTGATATTTCATCCCACTTCCACTAAGGAACATCTAACTACTGGAGCAAACCATCAGGGATGCAGTGCTCGAACTTCACCTTTTAGAAGATCAAGCATCGAGACAAAAGCTCTGAAACTGCACACTACAGCCCAAGCCACCAAAACTGACTCTTCAAGGCTCGATACATCTTTTTCACACCAGAATGTACCTCTAAAGGATAAATATGAAACCCTATGAGAACTGTCACACACATATCCAAATTAACTAAAATCCTTCCCTGATATAACACTCAGGTTTTTCATCCTCAGACCAACAATCAGGGGCCTTGCCATAAACAAGTCGGTCTCTCCAGACCTCCACCTCCAGACCCCCCAACTGGGACTCTTCCACCTAGTGCACCAGGGATGATTGTACTGTCATCTAAAAAAGAATACATCTACCCCCAACTTCTCCCATAATGATATGTAATGTTGAAGGTTATTCTATCACTCTCCATGAATCACCAGATTCACACACTACATCACTACATGACTTCCTTCTCAGTGCATCGGCTACCACATTCACCTTTCTAGGTGTATACGATATTTCGAAGTCGTATTCTGGTAAGAACTCCTTCCACCGACGCTGTCATATTTTCAAGTCACGCTATTAGAAAACATACCTCAGCCTCTTATGTTTGGTGAAAACCACAAAGCGTTCTCCATTGATGTAATGTCTCCACAACTTTGGAGCAAACACCACTACTGCCAACTCATGATTGTGGGTGGAATAGTTACATTCATGGGGATGAAACTTCTGAGACCCATAAGAAATGACCGATCTATAATACATAAAAACACAACCTAACCCCAGATTCTAAGAATCATAGAAAACATAAAACTAAACTCCCTCTGCTGTCAGACAAAGAACTAGAGAACTTACTAACTTCTCTTTCAGAAACTCAAAAGATTCCTGACACTGATCAATAAACTCAAACCCCTAATCCTTCCTGGTCAATGCTATCAGATGAGTTGCAACCCAAGAGAATCAGCTATGAACCTCCTGTAATAACCTGTTAGATCAAAGAAAATTCACACCTATTCCACTATCTTGGGGGATTCCAAAGACAAAAACACTTCTATCTTCAATGGATCAATAGCTACTCCCTACCAGGACACCACATACCCCCAGAAATAAGCATCTCTATCCTAAAAAACACACTTCAACAACTTCACAAAGAACTATTGTTGACGAAGAACTCCCTAAATGGTATGAAGATGCTCTGAATACTCCTCCTCATATTTGAATTACACAAGGATTTCATCGATGAAAACCACCATGAATATATCCAATAACTCACAAAACAAAACTTTCATCAACCCCAATAACATAGCTGGAGAATTCATCACACAAACAACATTATAATGAACTTGTAATGCTCATGACGACAACAGAAATGAGTCTTTAGGATATATTCATTCTTTACACACATCTGATGATATCCTGACTATAAGTAGATGTTCGAGAACCAACATGCATCCTTCAGTTGATTGAATAAATCATCCATATATGGAAGAGGATAGCAATTCTTCATTGTCACTTTGTTTAAGTGAAGATAGTCGATACAAAACTGCAAACTTCTGTCAGCCTTCATCATGAAAAAAACTTGTGCACACCACGGTGACATACTTGTCCAAAAAAACAACATTATAATAGACTATCGAGTTGTATATGCAGCTCTTGTAACTCAGAATGGGCCATCATATACGAAGACATAGAGATAGGAGAGGTTCTTGGTTGTAGCTCGATCCCAAACTCGATCTCTCATCGAGGGGGTAATGTTGCATCCTCTTCTAGAAATACTTCAGGGTAATCTTCTCCCACCCTAGGAAACTCCAATTGTTGGACCTTCGATGAACTCATCATCATCTCAACCATCAAGGATAATAAGGATAGAACATACCTCTGACTCATGTGAGGGTCTCGCTTGCCAACAAACACTGTTGGCTCTCCATCATCATCGAAGAACACCACCTGCCTCCTGAAGCAATCCAAGATATACTACACTGAATACAACCAATCCATGTCGAGGATGACAACATATGGTTGTATCCATAAACATATAAAATCTCCAAAAGAGTGGTGTTTCCCCATAACTTGCTCCCAGACTCAACATACTTCAAACAAGTCAGCTCAACCTCTAAATAGAGTAGTCAATGAAAAAGGAATTGGAAGCCTCTCTACCTCAAGTCCCAAATCATGGGTAAGGGAAGTTGATATGAAGGAGTGTGTAACTCCAGAAATCGAAGAAGGAATTCACCCAAGTAGAAAAAAATCCAATTGTAACTCGAATGATGTATGACTCACCTGGAGCAGGCAACGCTAAAGCATGAAGCTGACAATGATCTACTCCACAACCACTCTAACCTAGATGAAGACCACCACCACATCTGCGCTCTGATATCTGAGGACGGGGAGCATCTCTGGGATATCCTCTACTTTCCCCATATTCCTTCTACTGATCCAAAGCTGGTGCAACCTGATGCTGCTGCCTCAGCTGGAACTACCTCAATGGGGGAACCTGGAGAGGAAAAACTGGTGCACAATGATAATTCAGAAATCTCGAGCACTCTAGCTACTGATGACCTCAGCATCCATAAAAAAAGCACCTGGTCTATTAGCATAGGCCTGTGATCCGTTTCCCCAAGAGAAAAGAGGTGCTGAGGGTTGGGACCAACCCCTGGAAAAACAAAAACTATTCTACCCAGAAAACTAGGAACCCCAGACCATAGCTATGCTTTGTGAGGAATCATGATGACTCCCCTCTCTTGACAATTTGATTCTGTCCACTTTCCTCTCGATGACCTCTTCCCTCTCCATCACCTCAATATATGTCTTCATCATAAACATAGTGAGCTGGTGATGGATATATGGACACAAAGCCTTCTCAAAATTCCTCGCCCTAGCCTCCTCATCTAGGAATAGGTCTGAATCATATCATAAAAGGTGCCTAAAATGGATTTGAAACACTCTCAAACCGAAGCTCCCCTATCAAAGGGTAAGAAGCTCATAGAAACTAGATGTCTTCGCAATCGAAGAAATAAACTAAAATCTTTACATTTCTTTGAACTCCTCCCATGAGATATTTGACTCCTCATGATCCATGAGGAACAAGAACCACCACTTCCTCACAGCCCCACACTGCATCGTTACAAACAAAGACACCTAGTGCTCCTTCTATGCACAGATCAAACTGAAGGATATCTCAACCTCCTCCAACTAGTCTTCCATGACTACATCTAAAACAGAACCCTCATACTTTTTCAGACTTTGGCATTGAAACTCTTAGAGTTTCCTCCTCTATGTTTCGTCTTCATCAACCTCTACCCTGCGACGTTCTACTAGCGCAACCTACTAGACATCTTCTGTGCAAAACTGATGAGGATGGTGACCTGGAGCTATACCAGCAAAATAATAAATAGTTAGAGCTCCTAAACCTGGAATATAGAAGACTCAAAATTAATTAATTAATATTTTTCTTTTATTCATTTTGGTAAAATTATCCCAAGGTCTACCAATTCAAATAGAGTCACAAAGAAGAATGATGCATGATCCTTTCCTAGGTCTATACCATGCAACTAGTATCACCTCATTCAGTATCCACTGTAAACTTAATGTTCTGTGCATTAGATCAGAGGGGTCCCTAGATGTCTATGTCTCAGCCAGTCTCTAGTGTTTAAATTACTTTCTAAACATAACTGATATCGTTTCCCTACTATCCCATGAAACCACACCTATTTCTAACACCAAACACCATCCTATCCCTCAACCAGGCCTCTGATACCACTCTTTCATGACCCCCTCCACATAAGTTGTACCCCTCCTGGGCTGGCAATGTGGGAAGTGAGATAGTGACCCATGTGTCCCTCCTCCAGTAGTCCCCGGGTTGGTGACTAGAACCGAGGGTATAATAAACACAAAAATGGGAGGAATTACCCTCTAAGAGAACACATGAAAATGAGAGAGATAAGAAAGAAATGAACCAACTCCAAATCATACTAGAATATAAAATAAATCCCAAGTACCCATATGTAATTTAATGAAAAACTACTACGACTGAAATAGAAAGCTGTAAGTACCAAAGGAAAGTAAAAACATCAGTGACCATGAATCCCTAACAGCTCCCAAAAACCCAAGCTAGTAATAACCATCTTGACGCCCAAACTACTCTAAGTGACCTAAAAATGGTTTATACAAACATAGGGTGAGTATAACAGTATACTCAGAAGTATCCTCCTTGGATCCTCTCATGAAAAATTAAAGAAAGCATGCAAGAGTATATAATATAATAAATAATATCAAGGGTACCCCGCTACCACTTCCCTACTGGTTTGGAACTTTTCCCCAATATCGCATGACCTAAGAATCTCTCTACAAAAGGCTTGCCCACAGACACCAGGGCGTAGCACCACAACATGCACCTCATGCAACAAAAGCACCATGTCCCTGTAACCAAAGTAACCAGGTAGTTTCTGGGAGCCACCATAGCTCACATAACGTGTATCATATGTCAGGTATTAAACATCAATCCATTATATCCCATACACCGAGTAAGGATCCTCAAGCCATCACAACCAATACACGTTACACCTATAGTAGTCTATAAGAAACTATATCCAGAATATATGTGTGTGAATAACTAAAATCCATTACAGCCCTCTACACACATATATAGGGAAAAATAGCTGCTCTGCCTACCAGCACAGGTAACTACCAAGAGAAGAGAGTGAGGCCAAAGGGGGTAGTTAGTCATCTATACTCCCACCAGAATGTTGGGGAAAACACACCCCAGGGTTCAAAATCAATGGGGTGTCAGTTTCCCTAACTAATAGGGTGGATTAGTGTATAGAAACAAAAACATAAAAAAAAATATATCTCACAACCACACTATGGGAATAACCTAGTCTTATACTCAACTGCAGCTAACGTCTCTCAGACTCCCAGTAGTCGCTACTAAGAATAGGTATCCTATAAGCACACAACCATTTAAAGAGATTTATTATATTACTTCATTCCATTTTTTTTAGTTTCACTATATGATAATTAATTCTATAAACATTAATTAACCATTATCAATTCCACATTATATTTCATTAGCATCACACCCAAAGTCCACTATTCCTTTAAATTTCATCCCCATCATTGCATCCTAGAAAGCTCCAACCCCATGGGATAACATCATTTATTCAATCATTTATTAACTGAATTATTAATCTACCATATTCTCAGGCATTCTAGAAAAACATTCTAAGCTACTAAACATAAGGGGGCTCAACATGATGAGTATATGAACTAATTGTCGAGTCTTTTCCACCTATAGAAAGTGTGTAGACCCATCCTCAATTGAGAAGCTAAACACTGAAATCATGTGGCATAATGCACATGTGTTCACCCCTTTTTGAAGGAGGGTAATAAAAACCAGATGCCTTGATCAGTAGGGAAAGTAAAGAAGATAAAAACCAAAAAGATTCAGTAAGAATTCTATATTCACATCCAACTGGTTTCATCATATTTGGTGTCCTCCCCGACACCCACATGCATAAACCAATGCATCTCACCACTCTAGGCATCAACTGCTTCCATAACCAATGGGTCTCTTTGCCCCCACATATTACAAAATTCATCTAGGATCACATCACTACCCAAGCAGTAGGAAAAAAATCATATCAACTGGGCTCTTGGCCCTTAAACAAGGCATCCATCCTTCAAACATAATGGGAACTTATGGATCCAAAGAACAAGGCAATCAGCCTTACAAGCAAGAGGGTGACTCAGAACCCTACCAGAAATTACCTTTTATCAAACAATCAGTTTTTTAATCCATAGGGAATTAAATGATTTATTAATTGTATGTTACAACTTTGGGAAACCTAACCAGAAAGCTTTCATAGCTATCATGAATAATTAAACATGTATACTGAATCAATTTTTTCAACATAAAATTACAACAAAACAACCAGATTCATTTACATGCCTCTTTATCTTTATCCAAATAATTATCAATTAATTCTAGATTGACGTTCTTTACCAATTTCATTAAGAATGACATGATAATAAGTAAGGAATATAGATCATACTATCTAGAAAAAACAAGAGGTAATAACATACAATCGATACCAACTTATTTATTTT
Organism: Viscum album; assembly: GCA_963277665.1. Classification (NCBI taxonomy): domain Eukaryota; kingdom Viridiplantae; phylum Streptophyta; class Magnoliopsida; order Santalales; family Viscaceae; genus Viscum; species Viscum album. The sequence goes on from OY728121.1 coordinate 1,379,292,883, forward strand.
GTTAAAATATTTATTATGTCCATTCCATTGTGATCTAGTGGGATAAAACATGATAACTCTATAGTTTCATGTAAAAGTTTAGAGAAGCCATGAATCCCCTGCCTCAATAGATTTCTAATGCTCTTTTCATGATAAAAAACCAGAAAAATAGACCAAGATCACCTCTCCTAGAGGACTGCATCCACCTGAGGATGCAGAGACACCACTACACTAGCCAACACCCAAGAAAAGTATATTAGGAATATAGAGATAGAATTCAATAACATGCAAGTAGAAATATAAGGAGAGTAACCAATAATAATGATCATAGATCATACCTTATATTGAAGATTGACCGATACTTCTTGGTTTCACCAAAATAAGGGGTGCACATGCAGTAGGAAGAAACTCTAGGGAAGACATGATCCAAGGCTACAACACTATGATTGACTCATATAAGATGGAATGAAATGTTTGAGTGTCTCACACTAGAGAAAAAGAATTTAGAATAAGTGAGGAAGATATCTCGTCCCTTTAGAAGATTTAACGAAGTAGTAGTTTAAGATATGTTGTACTTTCCATTAAAAGAGGATCACATTAAACCACATGGTTTGACCATGTGAAGGCATCTCAAACCTTAGGAAAATTAATATAGGAGTTATGGGATTTTAATTGGCCATAAATCCCATAAAATAAGGATTTTAATGTATTTTTTATCAAGGAAAATATTAAATTAGTGAAACTAGAAAATTTTGGAAATTTGATAAAGTAAAAGTGACACCTTTCTTGAAACACTATTCATCAGACAGCTTCTATGACATCATTTCTGTGACACTATTTCTGTGAAACTGTTTCTATGAAACTGTTTTTGTGCCACCTTTTCTATGATAGTGTTGTTGTGCCACCATTTCTATGCCACTATTTTTGTGCCATTGTTTATGTGCCATCGTTTTTGTGACACCATTTCTGTGCCACCATTTCTGTGCCACCATTTCTGTACCACCATTTCCGTGACACCGTTTCTGTGACACTGTTTCTATGACACCATTTTTGTGCCACCATTTCTGTGACATCGTTTTTGTGCCACCATTTCAGTGACACTGTTCCTGTGATATAATTTTGTGAAACGGTTTGGAATTTTGTTAAAGGAAGTGACACCATTTTGTGAAAAAATTTAGAAGTTTGGAAATTTGGAAAAGTAAGTGATACCATTTCATGACACTATTTCATGAAATAGTTTGGAAATTTGTCAAAGTAAGTGAAACCGTTTTGTGATACCATTTCATGAAACAGTTTTGAAATTTGGGAAAGTAAGTGAAACCGTTTCATGACATTATTTCATGAAATAGTTTGGAAATTTGGAAATGTTAGTGACACCATTTCATGCCACAGTTTCATGAAACGATTTGAAAACATGGAAAATTAAGTGACACCGTTTCATTACACTATTTCATGAAACAGTTTGGAAATTTGGAAATCTATCAGGGATAAGTCACCTTATCCTCATAAAACACCTCATAGACCATATTTCAGTAAAGGAATAGACCAAATAGGTCTGGTACATTACAATAGTTCTATGGAAAAATATATTGAAGAGTTTGGACATGTTGTAATAAGGATATCATATTTTTCTAAGCCATGGTTCATGAGATTTTGTATAGAAGGTTTGTGGTCATAGATTGAGAGGAGAGTGTCAATATATGAACCAATAAAAATGTATAGGATGATAAATCTTTATAGATATATTTAAAGGGAACTAGTTTGGGAAAGAGTTTTAAGGTGTGTTTAGGGGAGATGAGTGTTATCATAGGCCCCATGGGGAACTGAACTCACAGTTCTCAGCCTTTAGACTAGAAGGAAAATATTTTAAATGAGTAAAAAAGGTAAATAAATTAAAATTTATAATGGATAATATAGGTGTAATGGAGTGATACCAAGTTTTCAGTACAATAAAGAAAAAGAAAAATAAAAGGGGTCATTTTTCTACTATATTCAGTTTTATAATCCCATGCACAGATTCCCAAACATGAATTTTCTGTATTTGGTGTGGGAGATTGAAGAACTAATAGTTGAAGAGGGTTGAGAAGAAGTGGAAATGTTTTTGAATTTATAAAAAAATGAAAAATAAAAATGAAAATAAGGGGAAATCTGTGAATATGAGAGTATGGAGAGGAAAAGGTAGATTCATTTTATTTTAGTGGTCATTTATTTGGGGTACCAATTATAGTCCTCTTTGATAGAGATGAAAGTCATAAATTCATTTCTAAAACTCTCACTAGAATGGAAAATTTGTAGGTTATTCTAAATAATAATTTCGGAATTAAGTTGGGATATTAGCATAGAACAATGACATAGGGTGTTTTTAGGCTGGTAGAGGTGCATTCAGAAAGATTTACTATCTTAACTAAAGTATATGTTTTTAATATCAAGGGACTAGATTTAGTTTTGAGGATCAAGGGGTTAAAGAGAATGGGGTTTATTATAAAAAATTGGAGTCATAAAACTATGGATTTCCTATAGGAGGGAAAATAAGTTAAATTAAAGTGGGTTATGGAGTTATAGTGGAAACTAGAAGACATGTGGAAATCACTATAAAAATTAGTGATATTCATAGAGGGTTGGGTATGTAAAACTGATCTCATGATTATTAAAAGATAGAATAACCCTGAAAAATAGTTATTCCAAAATTAGTTAGGAAGGTCAATGCTAGAATATTATACCCACTTTGATTAACCAAAAAGGGTGCCCCCAAATAGTTTAATAGAACATACTATAACATTAATGATGGGGTGGTTCCTGTGAACATTAGGCTATATTAGGTGGATCATTACCTTATGTAGATAAGTAAGTGGTAGAGATATGGGAAAATTATGTAATACGACATAGTAATAGCCTCTATGCAATATCTATTGTTTTAGATAAAAAAATTATGAGGATTAGAGGATGTGTATGGACATTTGATAATTCAATAATTTAATAGTACATGAAAAATTCCTAATTATGATTATATAGGATTTTTGGAATGAGTTATATAGGGAATGATATTTTATTAAACATGAGTTGGAGTCTATATTTCATCGATTTAGGTTGAAGACTTAAGAAATATGTAATATGACATTAAAAACATGATAGAGATATTATGAATACCTTATGATGACTTTTAGGCTCATAAATTCCCTGAAAAACTTCCAATAGATCATGAAAGAATTTTTCATATGCATCTTAAGGAAGAATTTATTTCAATTAATTGATTCTATTATTGTTTTCATGATGTTTTTTCTAGAACATCTAATGAATTTGGAGACAATGTTAAATATGTTGTGAATAAATAAGTTGAATTCAAACAATATTAAATGCATTTTTACTTATCCAAAAGAGGAATATATAGTGTATATAATATTTATGTGTAATGACTCTAGTTTTATAGATTATTCCTTTGGATATTTATATACATATCATTATATTTTTTTCTCGGAGTCTGTGCTTTTTTTGGGTGTTGTTGAACCCCAAAATTAATATATTAAATATATTAATATTTTTCAAAATAAGCACCCACATATTTCTAGAATAAATAGTTTCACAATGTTCTGGACCCCATATGGGAAATATGATGCCACAATTATTTCCCAGATGTGGGTTTTACCTAGGAATGGTATAATGTTGGTTAGTATCAGTTGTTCAGTGAGAATATATGGCAGATGAACTAAATTATTCCTTCAATTTATTCAATAATTAAATAAATAAAAATATTCCACACCATTTTGTCTCTTACGCACATAGGATAAGGGGAGAGTTTCTCCTTCCATGATTGACAGATGAAATGAGGAGGAATAGAGGAACCATCAAACTCCATATTTTAGGGTGACTATGATCAGATCAGGGAGCATCATCTTCAGAGTGTCTCTTTAGACCCAAAACTTTATCATTTTCATCACATGGTAGGTGGATTATGAGTTTTATGTGTGAATCCCCATATATGTGTTTTTTTAGAGTTTTAAATATCTTTTATGACTACTATGGACCCTCATAGGGTCGATTTGGAAAAAATCGATGAGAAATAGTGGTTTCAAGTGGCTCATAGGGATTTACTATTCAAAAATACCAATCACCCAATTTTTACTTTAAGAGAACACACTATGTGTTCTTACTAATGGGGGAAGAAATAATGTTTGGGGAATACTTTCCATGCACTAAGAGTACATGTTTCATAGTGTGACTTGAACCTGTGGCCGAGAACTTGGGATGACACCCAATTTATAGGGGACACGACCGTGTAAAATTACATGACTAGACCTAGGTGTATACGAGCACAGGGACACATACATGGGTATGAGGTAGTATATTCACATGGGATGGGTTAGGTAAGACATGTCACACATCCAATTAATACATAGTATACTCCCACATAACCATCAAGGTCATGTACTAGAAAGTACACATCGAGGAGTCTACGTGTGATTACATGTTGTGTGACCTAATTTCACATTGTGTACTTTTGTAAGAGAATTCAACCTTATGTGTCTCTTCTTTTTAACTTGGATTTGTTCCTTAAATCTGCCTATCATGAATTTTTTCAATATAGGAAGAGGTGGTAGCCTTAGTTTAGCCATTAGATATATGTTACAAGGTGTTATGAGCGTGATACTTCCTTCAGCAATGCCTGGTCGATGACAGTGATTGGGTAGGATCACCAAAGGTAATACAAGGTAAGTACTCCACTATCACACCATAGCATGAGTCTTGATTAATATTTATAGAGGTATATTTGGCACTCCCCCATACTACATAGGGTGTGGATCCCCCATCTATGGAGTCGTACTCCCTTTATTGTGGGATCCGGTGGGTAGTGGGTTTCTACATGAGTTAGTTCCCCCTCGTCTGTTTAGTGCAGTAGTGAGGAGAAGGCCCTTTCACTTTGATTGTGGTGAGATTATGGTTGGTACTAGGTAATTAATAAGGATAATTGGATCCATAGGATGAATCATAATTCTTATTTTGGATGTCGATGTGGAGATCTAATTTCTCTCTCGATTGAGTTTCTTTTAAGTATATATGTCAGGTTTTCTTTACACTCTACTTATGAGTTGATATGATGAATGTGTATTTTGTTTCTAACTTTTGATATTTTTTGGAACCTAATTGGTATGTCTATAATCCCTCTAGAATAAGATTTTCCCACACATTTTATGTATTATAAAGATGATAGGAATATCGAAGAAGATATTAGTGGCCCTTGTTTCATTGGATCTTGTTAGCCATTGGCACTGAACGTGTTTGGTGGTTTCCCTTGGAGATTGTGAGATGAGCTCTCTATAGTCCCCCTCATTCCATATCATGTAAGGTTTGGGCTTAATTTCTAGTTGGTAGTTTATTTTTCTCCCGTTATTCCTGATTTATATTTTCATACTATGACGAATTCCCTAGAGGTTATTTCATGCTTGGTTTTACCATAGATGTTGTATTTTTTTATTCATCCTATGCACTTTTGTATTGAGATGGTTGTATGAGTGCATACATTTATATTAGGATAAAGCTTCCCATTTCAATTTTTTCCCTCTTAGTTCTTATATCTAACCCATATCCTATTGAAGGCGAGATAGGGGTGTCACACTCGGTTTACCGCCAGCCTGAAGGGCCCCATTAGGTCATGATGTGACAAAGTGGTATCAGAGAGGGGTTATCATTGGGATGGTGTTTGGAGCTGGACCCTTAGTGTGGATTGGATTGGGAACTTAGAGAAATGGTGTCAGAATGTATTGAGTGTGAATTTCATGCCAATGAACTTAGTGATGGTGCAATGGCCAACATATCCATTCACCATGACTCTGACTACCTACTGTCAATTTAGTATATCGGGACTACAATTATAGGGGAAAATGGTACATGAATCAAATAGGATTGGGTTTTGGTATATCATTCTTGATCTAGATCCCCAAATATGATCATCTAACCATGGTACATCTTATAAATTTTAGGATTCCTCCATGATGATAACCAAATAGTATTCCGATACTAGATCGTGAATAATTTCAATTGAGGGGTGAGGCCTCGGTTCAGTGACCTACTCATGAGGTGCTTCCACTAACCAAGAATAGAGCGGTGGAACTAGCTATTGAGAAGTTCATGGATCCACCTATGATGATATGAATAGATGATCTACTACATATGGTACATATGATATCCCTACAAGTAAAATATGACGATGTGTGATGGCTTAGCGTGCTATACGAGTTCCAATATCAACGATCATTAATGTTCCATAGTATTCCAAAACCCAGGAAATAGTGGATTAGCTTGATTCAGTGTTCTAAATTCACAGGCTTGTTCAGAGCCAAGATGATCAAATGTTTGTGATTCCAGCCAGTCTTCTGAATAGAGTAGTAGGTCACTGGTGGAGTCTAATATAGTATACCCATGATGATATTACACTCTCATGGTTAAACTTATAGCAGTAGTTTCATGATGATTACTATCCCTTGAGATTATGTTCTGTGTGTATACACGTGCTTCTCAAGATGTAGTAGGGTGTTATTATTGTTACAGATTATGTCATGAGGTTCATTGATCGCAAATGTTACTCCCTTTATATGGTAAAAAATGGATACTTTTGAGTATATAAATTTGATCAGGGTATTTGAAGAGAAATTATTTATATAATGGTCTCTTTATACCTACCCATGTGTGCTAGTGTAATGGATAAGGCTCAGGTTAAAGAGAGTTTCTTAGTATAGGGATACCAGGTGGTTGGAGATGAAAGTGGGAATCAGGTGGTTGAGTCATTTTAAGAAGAAAGAATATGTTATTCATCAGGGTATTTCCACAAGATGCACACTCATTCCTAGACTCAGATGCATGGATATGCAGCATAGGGGTTGTGCAGAGGATCCACTCATGGTGCTGAGGTGTGACGCTATGATTATGATGGAATATATCACATATTTATAGATTTAATGAACCATCGTGAAGAGGAGGGTAGGGAGGAAGAGGATGTACCATTATGGTAGAGGCAATGCCATGATCAGGGATCCCTTAATCATGGTTATGGAGGCCCCTAGAAGGTGGTGCTAACATAGGAACAAGTAGATCTCTAGAGGCAGGAGTTATTTTATAAGGGATACACTACAATATGCTTCCACCACCTCCTCCATGTGGCCCATTACATGCCTAGAGGGTTGGAAAAAATGACTATGGGTAGTTGTATGCTATGAAGGCATATGACCAGGCCGCTCATGAGATGATTTGAGGTATGATATATGTCTTTTTTACAATTTATATATTATTATTGGACATATGATTTAGTCAATAATTTATCTCTATATCCCTAGAGTGAGATCTAGGTATTTTTGTAGATCACTTAGCCCGAAAGCTATGGCTATAGGTGCCTACATGGAGTGATTTTGTTGTATTTAACATCTGTTGGAAGTTTAAGTTGTTATTTTTTGTTGAGAGTTTCACATGGAATGTTTTGTTCATCTTTATGAAATCCAATGATGCCATGTTGTGTATGGATTGGCTATCCATGGAACATTTTTCAAATTGACACTCATCGCAAGCGATCTAGATTCCTTCTATTATATGGGATGAGATTATCCTTCTTGGGAGATCTCCGAGATGAGTGAGTATGGATCATGAGTAGGAAACTACAATACAACACTCATTTATTGGAATGTTTAGACCCTAGTTTAGTGGGATCATCAAGAATTGATCATCCATAGGTAGTGAATGATTATATAGATTTATCCTAGGAAGATGTTGTAGGACTCCCATCAGGGTGTGAGATTAAATTATATGTTGTATTTTAACCTGAGACCACATTGATAACTTTTGAAGCCTATCATATGACCCCTTATGAACTTTTGGAGTTGAGGTTGTAGGTGGAGGAACTTTAAGAGAAGGGTTTTATTAGACCCAATGTGTCCCCTTGGATAGCACCAATTTTTTTCATTAAAAAGATATATATTTGATTGAGGCTTTGTGTTTATTATCATATCCTAAATTATAAAATGATAAAGAAAATGTACACCTTTCCCTTGTTTGTTGAGTTTTTTGATCATTTTAGAGGTGTGAGTGGGTTCTCAAAGATTAATATGCAGTTTGGCTACCATTAGTTCAGGTTTTTCAATGATGATATTCTAAATATGATATTCTGGTATCATTATAGATTCAATGAGTTTCTGATGATTCATTTGTGTGTGACTAATTCTACTACTATGTTCATGTCCCTTATTAACTAGATATTTCAGTTGTACTTGGACTCATTTGGGGTTGTATTCCTTGACAAAATTCTCATATACTATATGTCGGAGGAGTAGCATGCATAACATTTGAGGTTGGTCCTAGAAATAATATGGGAGCATCAATTTTATAGTAATATCTCAAACTATTAGTTTTGGATCAAGAGGTTCACATTATAGGGAAAGTTATCATTGAACATGGTTTAACTATGAACCTGGTGAAGAGTTATATGGTTCTTTCCTTGAGCCACCCAAGAGAAATTTGGAGGTTCAATGTTCCCTTAGCTTAGAGGGGTACTATAGGAGGTTCATGGTGGATGTTTTTAGGATAACAGCCCTTTTGACCACCGTGAATTAGAAAGGACAATAGTTTATCTAGATCGATCGGTGTTAGAGATCCCTTGAGGTGTTAAGTCAAAGGTTGAATAGGGCTCCAGTGTTGATTCTATCAAATGAGTGTATTGAGTTCATAATATTTTATAATTCCTCTAAGGATGGTCTTGGTTGGGTGTTGATGTAGAGGTAAATAGTTATTTCTTATAGTTTGAGAAAATTGAGACCCTGTAAGAAATACTATGCTACTGATGACCTTGAGTTGGCAGTAGTAGTGTTATCTCTAAATATGTGAAGGAACTATCTCTTGGGAAAGATGTTTGTTTTTTACTCATACCACCTGATTCTTAGGTACATCTTCACTTAGAGATACCTTATCCTGTGATTGGATTTGTTGGTTGCAGTTTCTATAGGACTATGACATTGATATAGTCTTTACCCCTAGTAAGGGAAACTTGGTGGAAGATTCCCTTTGTAGGAACTCCCATTCTTCCATGATAGAGGGGTCATCAGAGTATATAGCATCATTATAGTTGACCATAATGGAGGATAGGGTATAATATTTTCTTCAGTCAGTGGTGGAGACTCCACTACTTCTTCTATGTGCGAGATAGGCTTAGTATGGAGTCATTAACTATGTGTCTTTACATGACAAGGTATCTTTAATACATATGCCTGATGGATTCTTCGAAGGAGGGGATCATGTTATCCTTTTTTGGGGATGAAAGATGATTCACGTCATGATGTGTAAAGATTTTATGAGATAGTTTCACACATCCCCCTTGGATGTACATCCCAAAATGGAAAATACATTTATTGACCATCAATGGTAGTTTTTGTGGGATGGCATGTGGTGGAGTGTTGTCATGTTTTTCTCTCAGTTTCTCACATGCTAGTAGGTAAAGGCTGATCAATAGGTTTTAGCAGGTTTGATGTACCCTCTTGAGATCCTAATATAAGAGTGGGATGGAATATATAATAAATTTTTTATGATAATTCCATGGATATAAAGATGAAAAAGCACTATCTTGGTGATTATTGACCAACTCACCAAGTCAACACACTTTCTTTCTATATAATAGTAGAGTTAATTTGGGTTTATGGGGTTGTTATTTGTGTGGGAGATCATCCTAATTTATGGGGTACCCATAATGATCGTCTCAGACCGTGATACATGGTTTACATCCTGGTTTTGGAGGGTAATGTAGGAGGATTTTGGGAACCAATTTATGATGAGCATGAAATTTCACCACCAGATGGAGGAGTAGATCGAGCAGACTATCCAATTGTTGTAGGATATGATGATAGAATATGTGATGGATTTCATCCAAATCTATGAGGATTATTTTCCATTATTATAGTTCGATTCTAAAAAATCATTTACTAAAATATTTGTATGACACCATTTGAGGATTTTTATGGGAGACTATCCTAGTCACCCTTATTGTAGAGTAATATTGGTAAGACATCTCTTGTTGGACCAGTTATGGTGTATGTGATGAAAAAATGGATTCAGAAGATCTATGATAATATGAGGATATCCTAGAGTTGAAAAAAATATTTTGTATATCGACATCATAGGCCATTGGAGTTCAATTAGGGAGTCTATTTTTTTCTGAGAGTCTCCCCATGATGAGGACTGTGGATATTATTTTGTGAAAGAAATCTATCACTGAGGATCATCAGGACATTCTAGATCCTATGGAATACTGGTGATGTTATTTTTCACTTCACCCAACCCCCATAGTTGGATTAAGTGAATGAATTCTTCGATGTGTCATAGCAAAGGAGATACATTAGTGAAAAATCACATGTTATTGACTGGGGTGAGATGGACATAAAGGATGGTGCTACCTTTACAGAGTACCCAATGGAGATCAATAATTAGTAGGAGAAGATCCTATATTGATATACCATTCCCTTAGTTTTAGTGATTTTGAAGTATAGGGGAATGCGGGAGAGATCATTGGACTATGACATCTAGATACACACATAATACTCCCACTGTTTTCATTTTATTGTGCTTTTTGAGGAAAAAATCCTTGAAGGAGGGGAGAGTGTAATGACTCTTATTTTTCTAGATTAGTGATTTTGATATTCATACACATATATCTAGATTTTTCCTGAAATTTGGAAGAGTTTTTGTGTCACACAAAACCCCATAATTAATATATTAAAGATATTAGTATTTTTCATAACACAGATGTGCATATTTTTAGAATGAAAATTTTTCCCATTGTTTGAGACTGGGTAGAATAAATACAAGCCCCTAGTTATTTTTGAAACATGGGTTTTACCCTAGGCATGATATAAAGTTGATCGTCATTAGGTGTTCAGTGAGAAGAAATGGCGGATGCAATAAATAATTTATTTAATTAATTAGAAAGTTAAATGACTAAAAATACCCCCACACACTTTTCCCTCCTACGCATAGAGGAGAATGGTATATTTTATCCTCACACACTCGATAGATGAACAAAGGAGGTGGAGATGCACTTCTAGCCTCCATCCTTCACAACAATCGAGACCATATCAGGATTAAATCTCTTTAGCACATTTATTTTGACATTAAACTTATTTGTTTTCACCATGCGGTAGGATGATTTTGAGTTTTATGGCGTGATCCATATATATATGCTTCTTAAGAGTTTTAAACCGCTTTTACAAATGATAAGAACCAATGGAGGCTTGATCTATGAAAAATAAATGAGAAATTGGGGTTTCAAAGGTGGGTTTGTAGGGATTTCTTATTCAGAAATCCTAATCAAATGGAAAGTAATTTAGGCGAACACACCCCGTGGTCTTCCTGATGGGGGACGAAATATTTTTTGGGGACTAAATGACATGGAATAGAAGTACATGGAATATAGTGTTCCATATTCATGTGGCCGAGAACATGGGATGAAACCCCATGCAGAGGGGACATTGACTTGTAGAAGTGAACGACTATACTTGAGATTACGTGAGTACGGGTCCAAGTACATGTGCATGAGGAATTATAAATACATGGGTTGATTGAGGTAATACAAGCCATGTACCACATTTACACACCGTGTACTCCCACATGACTTGATTGAATATGTGCTGGAGAGGGAAGACCTAGGAATTTAGGTATGGGTACACACCATGTGACCCATGTACACATTGTGTACTTTTGTAAGATACTTTGACTATATGTATCTCCTCCTTCAAAACATGGATTTGGGCCCTCGAGTATCCTATATTGAGTGGTTTTCCATGTAGGATGAAATGTTTGTCTTTATTTGGGAATTAGAGATATGAAACATGGTGTTACAAATGTGACACTTCCTTTTGCAATGATCATCCAATCGTAGTTATCAGGTAGGATCACCAGAGAGAATTTGGGGTATGTACTCCACTATCGCATCGAGGAATGGGTCCCCCATTCTCTTTATAGAGATATAGTTGTAACTACCCCATACTATAGTGGGAATGGGTTATCTATCTATAGATTTTTACTCCCCTGTTAGCAAGTTTCAACAAGGAAAAGGTCCTCCATGGGAGTTTTTCTTCCCTTGGATGTTGTACATAGTAGCAAGGACAAGTCCCCTCCACTTATATTCTAGTGAGGTTGATTTTGGTGCTGGGTAGTGAAGGATGACCTTTAACTATGTAGGTCGAATCATATTTTTCAACTGGGTTGTGAAGATTATGATCCCCTTTCAATCTATCTTAGTTTCTTTTAATCATATATTTTAGGTTTTATATACCCTACGGCTTTGGGTTGAGCTGACTATCATGTGTTTTATTACTTTATTTTGGGGTTTTCGGTGCCTGATGGGCTTGTATATACTCACACCTGTATGTAATTTTCCTAGACATGTTGTGTCCTATATAGATGTTAGGATTATTAATGAAGATATCAGTGGGAATTGTTTCAGTGGAGATTAGCAGCCCTTGGAACTGACCATGTTTGGTGGTCTGCTTGAAGATTATGATTTGTTCTCTCTTAAATATCTCTCAAACTAGATGTTGTTATTTTGGGACTTCATTTCTGGTTGGTCATTTATTTTTCCAATTTAATATTTTATTTATATTGTTTTATTATATTTTATTACCTAGAGGTTATTACATACAACGTTTTACCATAGAGGTTGGATTATTTTATTATTCATCTGCATTTTTTCATGGATATGGATTTGTGTGTCTATACAGGTATATTAGGATAAGGCCTCCCATTTTAGTTTATTACCTATCAGTGATTTTCACTATCCCCTTGCCTATTGGAGGCAAGCATGGGGTGTCATACTCGACATTCCAATGACCATACGAGTCTCGATATGTTGGGATGTAACATTAAAGGTGGGGTTCTTATGTACCAAACGAATATTGAATTTATTTGAAGTTGATTAAGACCACCAAATGAAAAATTGGTGATAGGTGTTTTTAGGAATTACATGTTACTAAAAGAATATCTATAAGGTATTTTGGAATGCTATAAAGACTCAGTTCGATCGAACATAGAATAATTAATTCCTTTGGAATGATACGGTGGAGAATGTGTTTACTGTGTTAAAACATAAATGATATCAAAAAAACTTCAATCACATCCTTATTTCTAGATTCCCTTCTTCATTTAATGTGATGTATATGGGAATGGAGTGGGAGATATGTTAATACATGAGGTTCGACCCATGATATATTTTTATAAGGAATTGGAAAATAAAAATATCTCTAAATATGTATATTAAAATAAGATTTTGGATTTAGTTTTAGAATTAAGACATTATAAGCGGTACTTAATAGTAAATAATTATGTAGTTTATATGAATTATATGGATTTAAAGAAATTTTTTAGTCAGATAATACATACCATCAACTAGCAGCTCTAGCAGGGAATATTGTTAGGATTATATTTTTAAGTAATACATATGCCTTGAAAGGTCAATCAAGATATATATTCCTTTTTTAGGGTAGTAAATTATAGATACACTGGAGAATCAGGATCCAAACTACTTTGTTCAATTGTTTTTGTTCCTTTTTGGTTGGATTTTAAGATAGTTAGGGATTAACTATTTTGGTATGGGGAGATTATGAGAGTTATTATTGCTTTTATATAATACCCCAATTCTTGAAATGGTTATTAGTTTTGATAAGGACTACTGTATTATAAATGGATATTGGTTTTATCCCGACATTTGATCTTAATTATAAATTTTTTTCATTATTACCATTCTTATGATATAGGGGACATGTTGGCTATCTCAAAATATACAAAATACTAGACAATAGATTATTTTAGAGAGTAATGATGTAAATTTATTGAGATTTTTTAGGGTATATGATATATGCTATGGGAGAAAGTACCACAAAATATCACTAGATGGGTTGTTTTAACCATAGTCTATTCCAAATTTGGTTTAGGGTGAAGTTTCTATTGATTTTATCTCTATTTTTCTTAAGTACTATGGGTTTGAAATGATGATGGTAGTTTTGTACAATCTATATAAGTATTTTCATTGTTTTACTTAGATTATCTTAAAAAACTAAAGTGGTGTATAAGTTTTTTTTTAATAATATTTTTCGGTTACATTGTATTCCCATATAGATTATTAGTGATAGGTATTAATTATTTGTTAGAAATTTTTGGAGGGAAAATTTCTAGTTTAAAGTAAAATGATCACAATGAATTATTCATATCATTCATAAATGGTTGGGAAACCCTAAATTTAAATGAAAATTTTAGAGATGTATTTGATGATCTTTAATTATAAGAAATATCTCACATGGACTCGATGGATACCTTGGTAAAAATATTATTATAATATACCAACCCATGTTTTCACTAAATTGAAACATTTTGAAATTGTATATTGTATGAAACCACCTATAGTTCTATGTTATTCAAAAGAGGAAGCTCAACTAGAGTCGGTGGAGAAGGCACTTATGGAACTAGATGAGGTGTTATTTCATATCTGATGGAATATATATGGTGAAAAACAATTGATTGAAAATTTTTCTAGATTTTATTAGAGTGATATGAGTTTTTATGTTGCCAATTAATTTTTATAAATCTAAATCAAAATTCAGAGAAATCTAAGTCAGTGAATTTGTGTCTTAAAATGTCTTTTATATACTAAGGTCTCTTAAAAGTTCTTTCTTGGTTGTGGATATAGCATATAATTTTTATTTTATGGATAATACTAGTTTACATCCAATTTTACATGTTTCCCTACTAAAGTGGTTTGTGGGGGACTTACCAGTAGAAGAAAATATTATATAATTATGGGATAGTGGAACTGGTGAGGGGGTTGAACTAGAAGAGATGATTAAAACTGTGGAGGTTCTTGGTCGTAATCAAGGCATGTGAACCATTAGGTTCATCGAGATTTTGGCAGAATAGAAAAATTAGGAGGATGTAGAAATAATTCCAGAACAATTTCTCTATTTTCACTTCCTCAAAAAAGATGATGTTGAGTAGTGGTCAATTATTAGTAATAGGTAAATTGATTCTATTTGTCTTAGACCACCTATTTTTTAAACCTAACAAAAGGGAAGTATAAGAGCTAAGTTGGTTAGGTTTGTGTGAAATGATTTGGAAATTAGGTTGAGGGAGTCAGTTGGATAGTTACTGAAAATATAATTTTTGGTTGGGCAAGGATAAGGACAATTATATTTTACTTATAAAGAAAACCTATAGGACATAGATTTTGAGGAGAGGTTTTATCTCTCCCTAAAATTCCACCCATAACATGGAATGATCATAAGGAGGTCCTATATATATGGTTCATTCAACTATAATTATGGTCCAAACCCTTCTACTATAAATCATGATAACTATTTTGGATTATAACAATAAACAACCTGATCGTTCTCTCCTCTTGTAATAAATATCTTTGTGATCTATTATTTGTTGGTTCAAAATTGAAATGGCCATAAACACTCAAAGGGATTGGTTTTATCTTATATTGGATATACTTCTTCACTCACCTCACTATTTTTCCAAAAAATCAATGTCATTTGAGTTTAAAAATATTAGACGAATTCATAAGTTATTTTAAAGAGATTTTCATTCCTATATACATCATTAAGAAATTACTTGAGTGTTTAGGTTGTGTTTCAAGGTTGTTTTGATGAATATTTCCACATTTTATTAATTCATTAAAAAAATTATTGAATATTCTCGAGGTTATAAAGTATCACATTACTTCCATTGTATTTCTCAATTGAAGTGTGTGGTTTCTAATTACTATTTCTGTAAAAATGATATTTTAAATTCACCTAAAACTATAATTTTTGTTAAAACTACTCCCTCTTTATTTTTTTGGAAAAATTTAATATTTATCTATTAAATGGAATGAAATATATTTGAAAATATAAAAAAATTATCATGTTTTTCTTACTATATAGCTTGTGAATCCATTTTAAAACCATGAATTTAGCTTTTCTTAGTTGATATTAAATTCTAATATCAGTGTTTATATTGTACGTCAAATTTTTCAGTCAATTATTCTTGAAAATATTATAACAATGATTTATTTTCTATAATGTTCATAAATTTATGAATATTGGAAATGGGGTTTATCCATTATATATTAGTGAAATTGACCCCTAAAACCTTGATTACTCTGTCTTAAGTATTATCAGTTACCTTTAGGTTCAATCCCCAATCTTTCAATATTATTTTCATTTATTTTTAAGTGTGGTAATTAAATTATAATTCAATAATTATAGATTTCCTTTGAACCATACCCAAGCTCTCTAAGTGAGTAACACACATCCTTATTCCATTGTGCCATTGAAATATAATCATAAAATTTATATTCGAGATGGGAAATGTGTAAAATCACTTTATTATTAGAATTTTTTCCAAAAACCATATACATCCTTCATCTAATATTCATTTCACGTGTATTCAAACCCAATTTTTTTAAAATATTCTTGATCTCTATAGATTTTTTTTTTCAAAACATACCCTTATTTTTGTATCAACTAAAATATTTTATTCATTAGACAAATCATCATAGACATATTTCATTAGCAATGAGAGATAGTTTTGATGGGTTTTTAAGTCTTGGAATTATCTCTTAAATATCTCCCATGGCCTAAGAAATTAATCCTTATTTCCTTGATTAATGTTCAAATCTTTCTTCTCAATTATTTTTCTATGTGAATTGGATAATATGTCCTTAATAAATCAACATATATGACTTACTATGATTCAAGAAACTCTTATTATTTTCTTTGTATCCACTTCCTCCCTTTACTATTCAATTAATATATAAATCTCTTAAATTAAGGCATATATTCTTTTAATCCCTTAAGGGGGAATGAATTCACTATTCCAATGACTTCATTGATAAAAATGTAAGAACCCTCAACTTGTGGACTATTTAAATATGATAGGGACTCTATTTTATAGTTATTTATAATATATTACCTTTCCTTGGGTGATATATTGATGTGGTGTTAAATCCCCCTCAAATGGGGTATTTCTAAATATTTCATTCCTAACTGAACATGAGGGAAATTATGTCTTTTCAAACTGTAGTGGTTCTTTCCAATGGTTTCTAGTCATGTAGTATGATATTTTGGTCCTCTTTACATACATAAAAAATGGTTCACACATTGTTCCCTTTATGTGTATTTAAATACCTTAATTATTTTCCTTTGTTTGGATGAAGTAAGTCTTCCAGATTCTTCAATTTAAAAATGAATAGTAGAATCACGATAGTGAAAACCAAATATGCATTAAAATATAAACCAGTAAATTCTAGTTTTATGAATACTTTTTTTCTTTGAAATTTTAATCTAACCAAATGGGATATAAATAAGTGAATCAATGGCTACTAACCCCAAAAACGACACTAATTTTTTGTTACAAAAAATATGAGCACAAATACTAGTTAATACCATGTCATATCTATATGGATATGTATTTCTTAATTCAATAATCCATTCATGAATATATAATGTAAAACTCAAATATAATCAAGGTTTATGTGTGAGTGACTTTCATGAATTTAAATTTATTTTTTTGGATATTTTCATTTATATGTGTGTTGGTATAATGACATAGGCAGTAGAAAACAACTTGTAAGTGCCTATGAGTTTTAATTCAATTTTATATGTGTTGGAATATTATGTTAGTGATAAAATATATAATGCATTTAAAGTGTATTAACCCATATAAATGATTTAAAAATGTCACTAATTCCTTAGACCCCACTCTTGTGGTACTCTAGGAAATTACTTATGATACCAAGAGTCCCTTAAAGGTTAATCTCATCCATCATGATTAAGGATTAAGTTCATTTTTTGTGATTTGGTTTAAGCTACACCCCTATAACTCTCATATATCAACTTGTAGTAACCTTTACCAAACTTCCAAGATTATGCTTCAATTTTTATTATCTTATACTAACCATTAGATAATCTCACTAATAAATAATCAGTAAGAAACATTAGAATCTAAGTTAGAATAATAAGTAATCTAGGTTACACAAAGAATAAAATATAAGAAACAATTACGTCACCCCCATACACTACCTTCCAGAAAAGCCTTAAATTATTAGAATAATTAAATAAATAGGAAGAAGAATATTCCCCCACATTGATGTACTACTTGAGATCCTCTATTCTAGGGGATCTAATTTCCATAACTCCACTACCAAGGATGAATGGATTAAGGTATGAGATGGAATATTAGGTAGAGTATGGTGGGGGAAGAGAATAAATTGGAGGAATGATCATATGAATGTATTATGAAATATAGAATATATTTATTTTAATGAATCATCCATTCCTCAATATCCCATATATATATATTGAATTTCCTCGTTTCCATCCAAACCAGCCCTCTGAATTGAGATGTCACAACATATTTTGATCACCTTACCTTCAAAAAATTATATAAGATTTAACATTATCCCACACCTTGAGAGTATGGGACTAGTGTGAACCTATAAATACCCTTTTAATTTAGACATATTATTAAGTTATTTTTAAACTTAAATTTACAATAAGTACAGCCCCAAAGATCGTGTGGCCTAGTGTATTTGGAATGCTAGGTTCATGTTACATAAAAATGAAATGTAAAAAATGAAATCATTATTTTATTCCCCATAATTAGTTATTAAATCCATTTTAACTCATAAAACTACAAAGTATTATCTAGGGAATACATAAAAGAAATGGGTGAGGTAAAATCCTAATAATGGAATGAACATGATAAGGAAAAATAATGAGTGAGTCAAATGTATAACATGATATCAGAAAAGAGAAGGATCATGGGTGATTAAATGGAATCATAACATAAATAAATTGGTATCATAATATCCTGGTATCATAGGTAAAGTGGAAAGAACATATAAAATGAAATAAACATAAGTCAAGTCTAACTTACTAAACAATATCATATAGTGAATAATGTTCCATAGTACATTAGGTTTACTCCCTAATCCCACACATAGTGTCACATGAGAATAAATCATTACCTAATTAATTGGAGCACTATATGGGAACACCCATCATAAAATTTTCCTGATTAATTTTTTCCATAAAAATGAAATCAATCATAATTCATAAACATAAGAATTACCCATGTCAAAAAATGGGTTTCATTCTCTTACTTCATATCATAATCCAAAGAAATTTCATAATAAAGGAATTTGATAAATGAAAATAAGGCATGTATTACCCCATAAAATGGATGGTTGAATAATAATTGTATATATGTTTGAGACATATATTTATAATTTAAATTCATTCCATAAGTTTAAATAGAGTGAGAAAGTGAGTTAGAGAGATAATGTGCATAGCCCAAAGAAAAAGGCAGTTTTGAGATATCCCTTACCTTGAGCCAGATTTGTCATGTGCATTCTTTATAGTCCTTAATAAAAAACTTATGTTAATTCTTTACTTTCTTAATAACATTTAAAAGTTTTATTATTCATTTTATTTTATCTATTATTATGTTATATTATATTACATAATCATTTAGTTTTAAGTCAAATGTTTTGATGATGTTTGGATCATCTATCAAAAATAACCTTTCAAAGATGAATAAGGTCACAGTGATTATTATTTCATCATATCAAGAAAATTAATCATGAAATTATTATTATTTTTAGACATAAATTTTTTCTTGAAAACCAATCATGAGTGATGGTAATGCAAAATGAACTATGTTACAATCATGGAGATGGTAGGTCATACATACGCATGAGTAACATTTCCATTTTTTCAATGATCAAGATGGAAAGAAGGAAAGTGTTATTATATATTTATATAATTATTATTATATCATAAATATAATATAATTTATTTAAATTTACTTACCAACAATGTGATTTTGTAATGAAAAGAAAAATCACAATGCTTTTTGGAGGTTGTAATCCACACGTACACACAGATGACATTATTAGTTTTATATGAATGGAAAGGTAAGAATGTATATTGTATATTAATTTTAAATAATGATAAACATTTCTTGAATATCATATATATACAATAAATCTATAATCATAAATAGTATTGTGAGGTAGTGATGGAGAAAAAATTAGATCGGTTTTTGAGATGGTAGTTTGTCATACACACGAACAATGGTTTTATTTCCCATTTAATGGAAGACGAGATGGTTTTAAGTGATAAAATTAACATAATAACATCTTATTATATAGTATATACTTATGATATTATATTATCATGATTTAATACTATATTAAGTAGTTTTAAGAAGGAATAAAATGAAAACACATGGTTAAGAATTGTACCTATTCTTCAAACAACCTCTTTGGATTTGCACCAAAATCCTTACTAAGACGGTTTTATAATCAAACAAATGAAAAAATGATGTTGTAATGAAATAAATTAAATTATTTTTATAGTCATTTTTTGGACCCAAAAATCCTTATAAGTTTGAATAAAATAAGATAGGAGGTTCCCTTTTATAAGTGATGAGTGATATTTTTGTAAATAACCAAAACAATTTAATAATGGGAAAAAAATATCAAGACATGTGCCTCAAAAATTTATAAATAATATATTGGTGGTAATATTTTTTCAATAAAAATCTCTATAAATATAAAAATAAACTTTTTATCCCCATTACCTATAAGGTTGCTCACTTTTAACATTTTATTTTTTACTACGACAATTAGTTTTTACCTTGGTAATTTATCATTTAAGACTAAAACTAAAGTTAGAATTATTATATATTTTATAACCAATGATTAAAAAATATTAAATACAATTTATGAAGTCAATATCCTGAGTGCGTGGAAAAATAATTTTAACACATGTGCATGATAGGTGCAAAACAATGTTTTAACCTTAACCGCAGTAATTAATTTTTTACTGATCATTAAGAAAAAAAATTAAGTTGACATTATAAAATAATATTAATTATTATAAATAAAAATATATAATAAATTTGATCAAATCCAATTCCAAAAAATCATAAAATTTAATTTAAAAATAAACCAACAAAATGTGTCCAAAATAGTTTTTCAAGAAATGCATTTTTCAAACATAATATGATCTTACATTAACTATATAACTTGTAATAATCATTATATGGATTTAAATTAATATAATGACATATATAATATATATAATTAATTTTAATCATTTATTATTAGTTGTTTTTTAATTAATTAAAAAATTTAAACTTTATGCAACAAAATATAGTTTGCTGTAAACCATGTTTTTAAGCATAAAAATAAACTCATACCAAAAACTATGAAAATATATGATTCAAAAGAAATTATTTATATTATTATAAATAAAATGTTTAATATTTAACTTTAGTACCAAATTCAAAATATAATGTTACTTTTAAATAAATTTATTTAATGAAAAGAAATGACAGTATTTGAAAATTTTGGAATTTTCACTATTTATGGAAAAATCAATAAATTTAGAAAAATCAAAAAACTTTATCCTAAGACCATTTTGATTTGATGATTCAAAAAATTATTTTCAATTTATAAAATAAAATTTCTAAAAATTAAATAAATTAATTGTAATATTTTATCTAAAAAATCATTAAGAATCATTTATGATGAATTTTTTTTGAAGAATAAAATATCTTCATTAAAAATTTCATGCTTATTTCCTAGGAATTTATAAATAAATTTTTAATTATTAGGTAATTTATATATTTTATAAATTTATTAATACTTTGGAAACCCAAAAATTTAATGGCTAGGTTATAATGGAATTAAATAATCATGGTCTATTTAGACTCAGTGGTCCATGTCATATACACCATCAAATGTAGTTTCTTTTAAAAAAAATAACAGTGTTACAAAACCATATTAGCCTTCAAATTTTAGGATTTTCTTCCATATGTAATTTCGTCTACTGACTACCTACTTTTTAAAATATTTATTTTATGGATATTCCACTACGCTTCATTTTTCCAACATGGATTTCAGTTCAAATCAGTGGTTGAGATTTCAGATTGTGTGTCCAAATTGAATTTCAATTCATTAGATTCTTTGAGTACACCAAGTTTGGATTGAGTGGAAATTGAAACATAAGTGATTAAATATCTTTTTTCTATCTTTGAGGAGGTTTTGTAGCACTAGATGGTGTTATAGAAGAATGAGGATATGCTAGAACTCAAAATGGATTTGGGAACTCTTGAAAATATGTTATACCATGGGAGTAAATAATTAGATGATGATATAGAATTATCACTTGAGGTGCCATTGAAGGAGGTTGAAATGTATTTGGGTCCTAGAAGTGAGTTGAGAAATCCTGATATGTAATTGGGAAGACTTGAGATGGTGTTGGCATTTTATCTATCACTTTATAGGGTTAATGTGGCATCGAAACTCACTAGTGCATTGGGAAGGCTTGGGGATGCATTAGAGGTACTCTAAAATAGAACTTTACTGCCCAAAACTACTCCTATGCAGTGCTTATATTTCCTACTTCACTTATAAAATAGAGTTGATTCATGGGTTAATTCATACATGAGGTGTGAGAGTAGTTGTTTACTCTAACATTGTTCCCTATAGATGGATTTAATCACACACAACTATTATTTATTGTAGTTAGTCTCACATAACCTCTAAATTTCACATATATTCACACATAATATCCCCATTTTAATTTTATTCATATATAGCTCACTCCACATCAAAAAGTTTCTATGTTAACTCCTTTGAAACTCCAATTCTAATTTTTGTGTCACAAATTACAAATCAAAAAAATATTTTGAAGGAAATTCATATTTTAATGATTATCAATTGTAAAATTTATAAAAAAATGACTTCTCATTAAAAAATAATTAAAACTCTAAAATATCATAAATATAATAAAAAATACAACAAAAACATAACAAAATATATACATTTTATTATTGAAAATATATGAAAAAATAATTCTCACCAATATGAATCTAAAAAATATATTTTAAAGTGTTCATGAATTTCTCTCAATTTGTAAAATTCTATCTACTTGATTTTGTTACATCATGCATACTATGTACACATGAAATTAAACACACAACATTGGTATCATCATTTTCTTCTTCATCCTTCATCATCAAACCAAATGTTGTAGTCGGATTTTTCAATGTATTAAACCTTCCCGCAAACCATTTTGACTGATGGACTTATTCATGTTTATATCTACAACAAAAAACTTTGAAAATCTTTTGAAATAATATAATTCAATAAAAATATATGATTTATAACTTATAAAATTGTGTGATTTAAATAAAATAAAATGTTTTATAATAAATAACCAAAATGGAATTCATTATGTGTCACTGTGCTAGATTCTATTATTGGATATGTTCTATAAGAAATGTTGTTCATGCATTAATTGAGGATGGTATTCTCATAAATATTCTCTAAGAGTAACTTTATATCTGATGTTGGGATTCAAATGTTATAAACCATAGTTAATTATTTTTTATTAGTAAAATAAAATCATAAAAAAAGATAATTTTGATGGATCACTTTTTATTGGAATATTATTTACAACAAACAAGAGGTTTCAATTGGATATATTAACATAGAAAAGTGTAAAATGGTTCGTTCTTGATATTAAAGTATAATATTTAGAAATGAATAGATTAATTATCAAAAATTCATTCCATGATTTATATAAAACCACCCCTTACTCCATGAATTCTTCCTTCATAAATAATATGGTAGTTGTAAGTTCCAACATTATTATACCGCCCTTGTATAAAACATTTACTTGAAGGATCCACACAATATTCTAATGATATTAAAATAGTTTAATGTATATATAATGAAATCAAAATTAATATATTTTCAAATTCCATGTAATGTACATGACCAAAAGAAATTATATTAGTATAAAACATACCAACATGCCTATAGAAAAACAATAAAGGGTAAGCATGTTGGTCAACTCAAAACACTTTACCTCGGTATATTGACTAGCTTTCCTCTAACATGATTTATAATAGATTATTTATGAACCCAAAATATAAAAGTGTTAGGATCTTTAAAAACAAATTCAACATTTTTAATAAAGTATTTATTGTGGCTAAGAGACTTTGTAAATTATAAAGAACCATCAAATGCATATAACCAAATAATCCACATTTAAAACTATTAACAGTAGAAATACCTGTAGCTTTATCTTCAGTAAAGTAATTATTTTAATGTTTTAAATATTTTCCCCTATATTCAAAAAAAATATCTGATTAGTAATCATTTCTAGTGACATCAATTTTTCCAATATTTCTCCCCCAGTGGTGAACTTATCTGGTGCTTAACTCAACCTCTTAATCTTAACATTATTATTTTAATTCTATTTTAGTAGAAACTCAAATTCATTATAAGAGTTAGAATTATTGTAAGAATAAGTATTTATTTAATTTTTATTATATACCCTTATAATTTTCAACTTATTCAATAAAGAGTAATGAGTGTGAATTATATTTTGGTATTTACTAATATTAAATTGTGCATACAAAACAAATTTCACATAATTATCATGAAAATCAAAATTTGATAAACTATCACTTTTACATTTATATTATCTAGTATATGATGAAAAGGAAGATGAATAAAATACCTCAATATATTTATCCATCACATATCAGTTACCATGTTCCTTATTTAGTTCAGATTCATCAGTTCAATCACCGTCCTATGAATAATAATAGCTTTCACTAAAATATTTCTTTTTTATCCTTCATTTTTACATTATATATTTATACATCAAGTAACCTTTTTCTTTATAACCATAATAAAAATGATTTAACATTCAATACTTTTTACCATTACGATTCTTATTTTACTATTTCTTCACTTTCATTCATTTCTATAGTTTCTAATCTTCTTGATCAAATTATCTTTATTAATAGAAGAAATTTTATCAGCAAAATAAAAACTAGATAATTTAATAATGGTTTTAAACCCAACACTATTCTTTTTTAATGAGTCTTTTTATCAATATTTTCTAATTCAATATCATACCATAAAATTTAATCATGAATATAATCCATAAAATACTATGTAAAATCATTTATTTTCTTAATTTCTACTTTATTGAAATGCCACTTCTTGGAAAGGGATCTTATGATTATTTCACCTGTCACATTATTCTTTGTGATTTATCTATGTGTAGTAATGTTGTTTAAAAAATTTATGAATATATGATACATCTAATTAACACTTAAATTGTCTATAATTCTTAATTCTAGATACTAAACCATGTACATTCAAATATTTTTTTCTATAACTTTTCAATACTTGATGAGAATCTTGTAAAGTCCTCTAAATTCCAGAATAAATTTTATAGGTATATATATGACTATAAAAATTCCTACTAATTGATTAATAGATATAATTAATTACCATTCAATTCAAAATATACTTATCCATATCATTACCGACCAATTTTTTAAATCAATCTATGGAAACTTATAAGGCCCTTAGCATGG
Source organism: Viscum album (assembly GCA_963277665.1). Lineage (NCBI taxonomy): Eukaryota > Viridiplantae > Streptophyta > Magnoliopsida > Santalales > Viscaceae > Viscum > Viscum album. The sequence continues at coordinate 1,379,318,329 of OY728121.1, forward strand.
GATTACAATTTTCTACACCAATATTCTTTAAAAATATATCTATCTAATTTTTCTCGTATCCATATACTATCCAATTAAAATGTGGTTTTCTCAGTTTTTTTGCATTCTCCAATATATCCTGACATTCTATAACTGAAATAGATATTTACTTATTGTGTTTAAGGTCCATGTCATGACCCGTCCCCTGGGGCTCGTGCCGTGACTACCCCAAACCCGCCTTCTATAGGCCAGGGGCAGGTGACTAGAACTGAAGGTGTATTCCCAAAAAACTGGGAAGGCATTGCCTTATATCATGTAAACACACAAAACCAAGCACACAGCTGGATACAAACATAAGGTAAACTGAATAGTAAATAGAGTGATTACAGTAAGTAAAAAGGGCCAGAATTCATGCCCAGCTAGAAATTATAAGAAACTGAAAAGTACAAGTAAACTGGGACAAATCCTGTGAACACCCACCAAGGATCCTACCTGAAGGGTTGGTACATCTCTCGAATGTTCATCTCTGCAGTACGCCTCATCTATGGTCCACCTCTAAGCTACCTCCAGTCCTGGTACCCTCGTCCTCAGTCAGCATTATCTGTCATATGCACCAAACACAATAGGGTGCGGGCATATCCCATGCAGAGGTGATTATAATGATTCTTTGTAGGGACCTTGAGACCCTCAAGGTCTCACAAAATCCACAAAGGATAAACCACAAAGCAAGAAATCAACTAACTACCCTACTTAGGTATATTTCCATACATATACCTAAGTTATCATGTATACTCATCTCAAACATGAGGTAACATAGGGTCCAACTCAAAATCCCAAAGATCAACTGTTCCACAGAGGAAGGAATACCATGAAGGTAAGTACCACATAGATATATCACACAGAAAAGTACCTCCAAGGTATTACCACAAATGAAAGTACCACAAGGTGCACACTCAACTCACACCAGGTATATCTTAGGTACATTAGTAGAGATGATTAGGTGTAACTACTAAATCATCTTACTCTTTTAAGAGGCAGACCCATACAGGATCCTAGTACATCATCAGACCCACACAGGATCCTATTACATCGTCAGACCCACACAGGATCCTAGTACATCGTAACACCCACACAGGATAATAGTACATCATTAGACCCACACAGGATCCTAGTACATCGTCAGACCCACAGAGGATCCTAGTACATCGTCAGACCCACAGAGGATCCTAGTACATCGTCAGACCCAAACAGGATCCTAGTACATCGTCAGATCCACACAGGATCCCTTTCTCCTGACACAACCAACTACAAGTTACCTACTCAAAGCTTACTCATCTCCGGGGTGGATCCCAAGAAAGTAATGGTTCAATCTTTTCTGGATCCACCACAACTCCAGCCTCTGAGATGACTTGTCCCAGAATGTGAACCTCTCAGATCCATAACTAGCACTTCAAGAGCTTACCATAAAGCTGGTGCTCTCAGAGTGTGTCAAGAACTATTTTCAAATGATAGGCATGCTCCTCCTCAGTAGCTGAGTAGATCATAATGTCATCGATGAAGACTACTACAAAGTGATCAAGGTATGGATGAAAGATCATGTTCATGAGTCCCATGAACACTGCTAAAGCGTTGAATATTCCAAACGACATAACCAAGAATTCGTAATGGTCGTACCGACATATGAAAACTGTCTTATGCACATCCTCGTCTCAAACTCTGAGCTGGTGATAGCATGATCTGAGGTCGATATTCGAGAACTACCATGATCCATCCAGCTTATCAAAGAGGTTGTCAATCCTCGGGAGTGTGTAATTGTTCTTCATGGTCACCTAGTTCAAGTGCCAATAGTCAACACAAAGCCTCAAGCTCCCATCCGCCTTCTTTGAAAACAAAATCGGGGCTGCCCAAGGAGAAACACTGGGCTAAATGAACCCCTTCCCCTGTAAGTCTTCTAGTTGTACCCATAGCTCATGAATCTGCACAAGAGCCATCCGATATGCTGGTGTAGATATCGGTGTTGTAACGGGGTATAAGTAAATGTAAAATTCCACCTCTCTGTGAGGAGGTAGACCCAGAACATCATCAGGGAAGACATCTGCATACTGGTCCACCACTACAGGATAGCTCGGACTCTCCATATCAACTGATCTGAAGGTAAGGCTATCCAACAGATGAGTTAGCTGCTGAACTCTCCTCCGAGTAAGTCCATCATATGCTACAAAGGCTCCCTTCTCACCGGTTAAGGTAAACCGGGTCCCATCTGTGCGTACACACCACACTTTTCACCTAATATAGTCAATCTAAGCATGGAATTTAGATAACCAGTCCATACCCAAGATGACGTTGTAAGGCCTCGACACCGCTACGAAGAGATCCTAGCCGAAGCTCTCGCCTCCTAGAGTAAGCTCACACTACCGAGACTAGTGCGTAATTGTCAAATCCAATCCCGTAGGAATCTCTAGCCGTAAGGATCAAGCCAATGGCTCCGTCAGAATCTCTGAGCTCTGAATGAGGGCAGTGAAAATTAAAGAATGACTGGTGCTCTTGTCTATAAGTACTGAAGATATGGTGGAGTAGACATAGATCATACCTCATATCATCTCCTGAGCACCATGGTCATAGGCCTCAGCTTCCTGGAGCTGAGATCACCCCTGTTCACTTGATCCATGTGGTCAGGGTGGACCACCTGGTGGTGGGGGCGATAACATCTCGAATCGTCTCCCACCACCAGCTGCATGTCCATCTTCTCTTCCACGTTTTCCTTCTCCCTGCGAACCTCCTCGGTCGAACCTTTTTCTCTACCTAGGTGGTCCTTCGACCATTTTCTAATCCTCTGCAGGACGGGTCGACAGTCACGAGCCATGTGACCCTGACCGCTGCATGTGAAACATTTCATGTTCCTTGCATGACTAGCTCTGTCTCTGGTACCTCGCACAACCGATCATGAGTCATGCAGTCGTCCACCTGTAGGTCTGGTCCTCTTGGAACTATGTAACATCTATCTGCTCCCAGCTATAGAAGACTCTGCTACGTGACAACTAGTGGTGGGTCTCACTATTGGTGACTGTTCAGAAAGAAATCTCTCAACTAAGAGGGCTCGCTCTAACACCCTTACCTACGTCGGGATGCTGAGTGAGATTATGGAAGCCCAGATCTCCCGCCTGAGTCCCTGCTCGAAGGTCCAGGCCCTGAAGAATGGGTCTCGTACCATATCTGTGGAGTAGCGTGAGAGGTCGGTAAACCTCGTTGAGTACTGAGACATAGTCATGTTGCCCTGCTGCAAATGAAGAATCTTCTGAATGTGTACTGCGTGAAGAGTCGCTGGGACAAACTCTACCTGAAACAGGCTCTCGAAGTCTACCCAAAGAAGTGTCACCTTGTCATGAACCTGGAGCATCAAACTCCACAATCTTCCTACTACTGCCTTTAAAAGATCGGCGACAAGGATCACCATGTAATCAGCTGGTGTCCCTACTAGTCGGAAGACTCATACCCTGGCCTCCATCCAATCCTCAGCTGCCTGTGGGTCTATCTCTCCTTGGAACCACAGTGGTCTCTGGCGCTGGAACTCGTGCAATGCGCTCAAGCGGCTTGCACCCTCTGTTCCTGGGGTTGGTGGCATCGATGGCCCAACAGGTAATGGTACTACTGGTGCCTCTACTAGAAGTGGGCCTAGCACCGAGGCCTCGTCGCTTGGTGGGATATCAGTGCGTACTAGACCTGGAACCCTAGCTAGCTGTCTGCGTGGAGGCATGATGAAAAGAAACAGGTCTTCCATGGTCAATAAGTTAGACCTGGTGAGCTGACTCATAGAGTTCACAAAGAAAACTTTTCAAAACACACAAACAATCAGTGTTTTCATGCACTGTGTCAGAAATCAGAAGTCAGGGTCCTGGTGTATGGATACATCGGCTGGTGCACCAAAACTAGTTTCCCTAAACCGAAAACCACACTCACTACACTTAACACTATTTCCGTTAAAAAGATCAGAGTCATATGTTCTACGGTAGAACTAACTCCTGTGATACCAATTTGTCACGACCCGTCCCCCGGGGCCCGTGTCGTGACAACCGCAAGCCGGCCTTCCATAGGTTAGGGGCTGGCGACTAGCACCGAAGGCGTATTCCCAAAAAACTGGGAAGGAATTGCCTTAGATACCCTAAACACATAAAACTAAGCCCATAGCTGGAGAAGAACACAAGTTAAACTGAATAGTAAATAGAGTGAGTACAGTAAGTAAAAAGGGAAAGAATACAATCCCAACTGGAAAGTATAAGAAACTAAAAAGTACAAGTAAACAGGGATAGTTCCTATGAACACCGGCCAAGTATCCTTTCAGAAGGGTAGTTACAGCTCTCGAACGGTTGTCTCTACGGTACGACTCATCTATGGTCCACCTCCGAGCTACCTCCAGTCCTAGTACCCTCATTCCCAATCAGTGTTATCTGTCATCTGCACCAAACAAAATAGGGTGTGGGCATATCCCATGCAGGGATGAGTGTAACGATACTCAGTAGGGACCCAGAGACCCTCAAGGTCTCACAAAATCCACAAAGGATAAACCACAAAGCATGAAATCAACTGACTACCCTACTTAGGTATATGCCCATACATATACCTAAGTTATCATGTATACTCATCTCATACATGAGCTAACACAGGGTCCAACTCAAAAGCCCAAATCTCAACTTTTCCACAAAGGAAGGAATGCCACGAAGGTAAGTACCATACAAGTACGCCACATAGAAGAATACCACCAAGGTATTAACATGAAGGAAAGTATCACAAGGTACAGACTCAGCTCACACCAGGTATATCTTAGGTATAGTGGTAGAGATTATTAGTTGTAACTACTAAATCATCTTACTCTGTTAAGAGGCAGACCCACACAGGATCCTTGTACATCATCAAAACCACACAGGATCCTCGTACATCATCAGACCCACACTAGATCCTAGTACATCATTAGACCCACACAGGATCCAAGTACATCGTCAGACCCATAGAGGATCTTAGTATATCTTCATACCCATATAGGATCCTAGTACATCATCAGACCCACACAAGATCCTAGTACATCGTCAGACCCACATAGGATCCCTTTCTCATGACACAGCTAGCTACATGGTACCTGCTCTAAGCTTGCTCATCTCCGAGAGGGTCCACTCCTCAATCCACTATTCAATACTTCAACTGCCACGGTGTCCCACAAAGAAGTTTTCCAAAGTACCACCATGTCATAGGGGTCTCAATGAAACATATGGTGCGTCAATCGAATGCTCGATCTGTAAGTTATTAGCATTTTAGTCCCGAGGGCCCGGTTGGATTCGTGCTCGATCCAACCTGACCATACACAAACTTTATCCAAAACTCAAGTGGGGTATACCAAAAGTATCATCTCTCTCCAAGGTTTTCAACGCCATAGACGGTTCATCAAACGGACTTCTGATGCCAAAGTTATGGCTAAAAGAACGTATAGGGTTGAAACTGGTCTGGGTCCGGTCCGACCCAGCCCGACTCGGCCTGGGCTGACCCGACCCGGTTTCAGTCGACCCGGCCCACTGGTTTCGGCCCGGCCCACTGGGTCCGGCCCGGCCCACTGGGTCCAGCCCGGCCCACCAGCATGGCCAGGCCCGCGCTGGGCGGCCCGGCCTGACCGCATGTGGGGGGGAGTCGCGCACCCCCCGCCCTCAAACACCAAGCGGCTGAAGCCATTTCGTCTCTAGTATCACGCGGGTCCCACCGCGGGTCCCTCTCGATCTAGCTCGGCCCGCAGAAATGGTCGGCCCCTTCTCCTCCTGGTGGCACGTCGTGCGTCGCCCCTCCACGGTCGGCCGAACGTCAGCCACCTTCTGCCATCCATCGCGGCTAGGCAAGCCGCGTCCCCTTTCTCCGACGGTGGTGTGTCGTCCACCACCCCTCCACGGACGGCCAAACACTGGTCTCCCTCCCTTCGCTGCCACGTCACAAGTCGCGACCCTTGCTCACTAGGCGGCGCGGACGCATGCCGCCGCCCCGTCATGTGTCCGGCGTCTGTTTTCCACCACCCTTGCTCCGCTGCGGACGACGGTTCATGGCCCTTCACCAGCGACGCGGTTGCGCCGTCGCCGCTCTTAAGTTCCACCGGTTCCAATTTCCAGCACCGGTCACCATCCTCCTCCATCACAAAGAACACAGCAAATATTACACAAGATTTACGGAGTGGTCGGGCCATGTTCGTTTGGCCCGCACCCTCCGCGTTAGAGCGGTAGCAAGCGGCTCAATTATTTTTTGAATCACGAAGTATTGTCAAGAATGGGTAAGAAGGAAAAATTCAAACAACAATCTGTACCTCAAAGGTTTGTTTTCATCATAAAGAGGGAAGTACGGACGTAAATTTGTCATTGTTGAAGACATCCTACGTTGGAGGATGTCACGAGGAAGAAGCTGAAGTTGTTGGATAACATCGGCGTTCTTCGTTGGAGAAGCGTTCTTCGTTGGAGGAGAATAATTCCTCCAAAGTTCTCTCAATTCCTCCCTTCCTCCAATGATTTATCCCAATCCAAAATGAGGATCCAACCCAAATAAAATATTTTTGTCAGTTTTTAAATTTTTGGGACAATTAAAGTTTCCTTTAATTAATTAATGGTACGTGGCACAATTAAACTGGAGGAAGTTCAAGAGACTTCCCCACATTAAAGAGGGATTTTAAGGGGGTTGGGTGGTCCCCACCATTGAATTCCAATTGGGGGTTTTAGTTTGGGTGGTCCCCACCTCCATAACCCATGTAGAGAGGTTTCAAAAATAAAAATGTTAATATTTATATTTTTCTATTCCTCCACGAAAAAGTGAAAAACTATCTTTCACCGTCGACCTACTCCGATCGAGGTGAAGGTCTCCTTAAGCAATTATCGGCCCTACGAGTTCATCGGTGTCCTTGTATTTTAATTCTGAGCACCAGTTTATAAGTTAAAAAAACCCACCCACATGTTTTCTAAATGTACTCGAAAAAAATTTCAGAAATTCATTTCGGACACACCGGGCCTCAAAATCACAGACCGTCAATTTTCACGGACTCATAAAATTCCCATATAATAAAAAAAATTACATGGAAATTCTAGGTCTTTACATTCTCCCCACCTCAGGGCTTTGCATCCCCGTAAGCCATAACTCAAAAACTAGAAAAACAAGTGGGGGTAATGAGCATGAATCTGAGCCTCCTGCTCCCATGTGCACTCCTGGAGGTTCTCATGCTATCAACGAATGTGCACCAGAGGTATCGACCACCCACGAAGGACCCACTCCTGTCGATCCTCAATCTCTACATGAACCTTCGTAAATTTCGCCCCATTGTCGATGTCCGTCTCATCGTGGTTGATGATGTGTGATGGGTCGTGCACATATCTCCTCGGCTGGGATATGTGAAAAACATCGTACACCCAGTGTAACTGAGTTGGAAGAGATAAGCGATAAGCCACCTCTCCAACTCTTCTGAAGACCAGAAAAGATCCGATGAATCTCATAGATAACTTGTCGCCCTGGCTAAATATCTACAAACTTCATCGGGGTGAGACCTGTAGAAAGATGTGGTCACCATCCTCGAACTCCATAGGTCTCCGTCTCCTGACAGCATAAGGATTCTGCCTGCTCTGTGCAGTCTTCATCTACTCCTGGATGATTTGTACCATCTCCATGATAGCCCGTACCATATCCGGTCCCATGAGTGCTGACTCCTCTGGGTTAGTCCAACACAAAGGTGATCTGTAAGGTCAGCCGTAAAAAAGCCTCGAAAGGTCGCATCCCAATGGTGGAGTGATAGATGCTATTGTTTGAAAACTCCACTAAAGGTAATTGATCCTCCCAGCTATGACCAAAGTCGAGGACTAAAGCACGCAGCTTATCCTCAAGGGACTGAATGGTCCGCTTAGTCTGGTCATCTCTCTGAGGGTGGAAGGTGGTGCTCAAACGAAGCTTCATACCTAAAGCCTCTTTAAACCTCTTCCATAGTCGGGAAGTGGATCGTGTATCAAGATCAAAGAAAATCATCAAGGGTACTCCATGGAGCCACAAAATCTTCTACAAATAGAGGCGTCCTAAGCTCTCTACTGAACCCTGCTCTCTGATCAAAAGGAAGTGGGACAACATGGTGAGTCGGTCGACGATCACCCAGATAGAATCATGACTCCTTGATATATGTGGAAGTCCCTTCATAAATTCCATGGATATCTCGTCCCAATTCCACTCTGGGACCTCTAAAGGCTGAACTAAGCTTGCTAGTACCTGATGATCTGCCTTCACTTGCTGAAAAGTGAGTCACTGAGAGAAAAACTATGCTAATGCTTTCTTCATTCCTAGCCACCAGTGTAGTCGTCAGAGAACCTAGTACATCTTCGCCACTCCTGGATATATCGTTAGAGGGGATTTATGGAAATCCATTAACACTTCCTCCCGAAGTGACACTGGTACCATGGTACGTCCTCTGAAAAGGATGGCGTGCTCCCCACCTTCATAAAATCTATCAGGTGTCTGTCATGTGGATATCTGAGCACGTTGAGCCTCGCAGTCAGTGTCCCAATGTTGTGCCTCCTTGACTCACTGAAGAAGTGGGGGAGTGACTATAAGAGACTAAAGAAAAGCTGGTCCATCTCGATCCACAAACGATATCTGCAAAGCAACTAGCTGCTCCATCGCCTCACCTAGAAGTTGTATACCAGATCTCCTACTGAGTGCATCTGTTACTACGTTCCCCTACCAAGGAGTATAGACTCTCTCGAAATCATAGTCCTGGAGGAACTCAAGACAACGTCGTTTTCTCGGGTTCAGGTTCTTCTGAGAGAAGATATACCTGAGACTCTTGTGATCTGAGTAGACTGTAAAACATTTTACCATCAAGTAATGTCGCCACATCTTCAAGGCGATGACCACTACTGCTAACTCCTGGTCATGGGTAGCATAGTTATACTCATGTTGTCTTAGCTTTCGAGAACCCTATGCGATAACTTCTCGCTCTTTCATCATGACACATTTGAGACTGGTCTTTAATGTGTTGCAGTAGACTACATACCCTATGCCCTCCTCCGGTAGCCTCAAGATTGGGGCACTAGTTAGCCTCTGCCTCAGCTCTTGAAAACTACGCTAGCATCTCTCCGACCAAACAAAGGGTTTCCCCTTCTTCATCAATACTGAAAAATGTACTGAAACTCTGGAGAAATTTGGCACAAACCCCCAGTAGTATCCATCCAAACCTAGGAAACTTCGTACCTCTATCACACTATTGGGTATCTCCCAAGAAAGTACCACCTCAATCTTCGCTGGATCCACCGCAACTCTAACCTCTGAGATGACATATCCTAGAAAGTGAACCTCTTGGATCCAGAACTGGCACTTCGAGAGCTTACCATAAATCTGGTGCTCTCATAGTGTTTCTAGAACAATCTGCAAATGATAGGCATGCTCCTCCTCAGTAGTCGACTAGATCAAAATGTCTTCGATGAAGACTACTACAAAGAGATCAAGGTAAGGCTGAAAGATCATGTTCATGAGTCCCATGAACACTTCTGTAGTTTTTGTTACACCAAATGACATAACCAAGAACTCATAATGGTCGTACCAATATCTGAAAGTTGTCATCTGCACATCCTTGTCTCGCACTCTCAACTGGTGATAGCTTGATCTGAGGTCGATCTTTGAGAACCACTGTGATCCCTTCAGCTGATCAAAGAGGTCATTAATCCTCGAGAGTGGGTACTTATTCTTCACAGTCACCTAGTTCAGGCGCTGATAGTCAACACAAATCCTCAAGCTCCCATCCACCTTCTTGGAAAACATATTCGGGGCTTCCCAAGGAGAAACACTAGGCCGAATGAACCCCTTCCCCTATAAGTCTTCCAATTGTACCCACAGCTCACAAAGCTCTGTGGGAGCCATCCGATATGCTGGTGTAGATATATGTGTCATCTTGGGGTACAAGTCAATGTAAAAGTCCACCTCTCTGTGAGGAGGTAGACCCAGAACATCATTATGGAAGACATTCACGTACTAGTCCACCACTACAGGATATCTCAGACTCTCCACATCTACCACTCCGAGGTTAAGGCTAGCCAACTGATGAGTGATATTGTACACTCTCCTCTAAGTAAGTCCATCATGTGCTTAAAAGGCTCCCTTCTCACCGGTGAAGGCAAACCTGGCCCCATCCGTGCGGACACACCGCACCTTGCGCCTAATATAGTCAATCTGAGCATGGATAGTAGATAACCAGTCCATACCCAATATGATGTCGTAAGGCCTCTATTCCACTACTAAGAGTTCTCAGCCAAAGCTCTCACCTCATAGAGTAAGCTCACACGGCCAACACCAGTTCGTAATCATCGAATCCACTCCCATAGGTATCTCTACCTGTCAGGATTGAGCCAATAGCTCCGTCAAAATCTCCAAGCTTCGAATGAGGGCACTGTCAATAAAAGAATGATTGGAACCTCTGTCTATAAGTACTGCATCTAAGGTGGAGTAGACATAGATCGTACCTCGTATCATCTCTAGAGCACTATAGTCATAGGCCTTAGCTTCCTAGAGCTGAGCTCGCCCCTGTCCACTTTCTCCCTATGGTCAGGGTGGACCACCTGGTGGTGGTTGCAGTAACATCTCGAATCGTCACCCACTGCCAGCTGCATGTCCAGCTCCTCTGCCACATCCACCTGCTCCCTACGGACCTCCTCGGTTTAACCTATGTCTCTGCCTGGGCGGTCCATCAACCGTCTATTGATCCTATGCAAGGTGGGTCGGACAGTCACGAGCCATGTGACCCTGCCTGCCACATGTGAAACACTGCATGTTCCTTACATGACTGGCTATATCTCCAGTACCCCACAAAATTGATCCTGAGTCATGCAGTCGTCTGCCTGTAGGCCTCGTCCTCTTGGACCTCTGTGACATCTATCTGTTTCTAGCTGCAGAAGACTCTTCTATGTGATGAATGGTGGTCTCTCTCACTGTGGGTGATTGCTCAGCAAGAAAACACTCCACAAAAAGGGATCGATCTGACACCCCTTCCGGCATTGGGATGCTGAGTGAGATCATCGAAGCCCTGATCTCCCGCCTAATTCCATGCTCAAAGGTATGGGCTCTTAATAATGGGTCACGTACCATATCAGTGGAGTAGCGTGAGAGGTCGGTAAACCTCACTGAGTACTGATCCACAGTCATGTTACCCTGCTGCAGAGGAAGAAGCTCTTGAATGCATACTACGCAAAGAGTCACTGGGAAAAAACTCTGCCTGAAACAGGCTCTCGAAGTCTACCCAGAGGAAAGTCACCTCATCGTGAACCTGGAGCATGAAGCTCCACCATCTGCCTATTTCTTCCTATAGAAGGTTGGAGGCAAGTATCACCATGAGATATGCTGGTGTCCCTACCAGTCTAAAGACTCTCACCACAGCCTCCAGCCAATCCTTAGCCGCATGTGGGTCTGTCTTGCCCCAAAACCTCTGTGGACTCTGGTGCTGGAACTCATGGAACACGCTCTATCAGCATGCACCCTCTGTTGTTGGGGATGGTGGCATCAGTGGCCCAACGGGTAAGGGTACTACTGGTGCCTCTACTGGAATAGGGCCCTACACCGAGGCCTCATCACTCGGTGGCCTATCAGTGTGTACTAGACCTGGAACCCTAGATTGTTGTCTGGGTGGAGGTATCCGGAAAAGAAACAGGTGCGCCATGGTCAATAAGTTATACCTGGTGAGTTAAATCAATTATTTCACAAAAAAAATTCAAAACACACACACAATCTGTGTTTTCGTGCACTGAGTCAGAAATCAGATGTCAGGGTCCTGGTGTATGGATACGTCGGTCGCTGCACCAACACTGGTTTCCCAAAATCGATAATCACACTCACTAAACATAACACTATTACCATTAAAAATGTCAGATTCCTATGTTCTATGGTAGAACTGACTCCTATGATACCAATTTTTCACAACCCATCCCCTGGGCCCATGCCTTGACTACCCCAAGCCTGCCTTCCATAGGCCAGGGGCTGGCGACTAGCACCAAAGGTGTATTCCCTAAAAACTAGGAAGACATTGCCTTATATCCTGTAAACACACACAACCAAGCAAATAGCTGGATACAAACACAAGTTAAACTGAATAGTAAATAGAGTGATTATAGTAAGTAAAAAGGGCTAGAATACAAGCCCAGCTGAAAAGTACAAGAAACTGAAAAATACAAGTAAACTGGGACATCTCCTATGAACACCCGCCAAGGATCCTACCTAAAGGGTAGGTACAGCTCTCGAATGGTCATCTCTGCGGTATGCCTCATCTATGGTCCACCTCTGAGCTACCTCCAATCCTGGTACCCTCGTCCTCAGTCAGAGTTGTCCGTCGTCTGCACCAAACACAACAGGGTGTGGGCATAGCCCGTGCAGGGGTGAGTATAATGATACTCAATAGGGACCCCGAGGCCCCCAAGGTCTCACAAAATCCACAAAGGATAAACCACAAAGCATGAAATTAACTGACTACCCTACTTAGGTATATTCTCATACATATACCTAAGTTATCATGTATACTCATCTCAAACATGAGGTAACACAGGGTCCAACTCAAATGCCCAAAGCTCAACTGTTCCACAAAGGAAGGAATACCACAAAGGTAAGTACCACATAGATATTCCATAGAGAAGAATACCACCAAGGTATTACCATGAAGGAAAGTACCAAAAGGTATAGACTCAGCTCACACCAGGTATATCTTAGGTACAGTAGTAGAGATGATTAGGTGTAACTACTGAATCATCTTACTCTATTAAGAGGAAGACCCACATAGGATCCTAGTACATCATCATACCCACACATGATCCTAGTATATCGTCAAACCCACACAGGATCCTAGTACATCGTCAAACCCACACAGGATCCTAGTACATCGTCAGACCCACACAGGATCCTAGTACATCGTCAGACCCACACAGAATCCTAGTACATCGTCTGACCCACACAGGATCCTAGTACATTGTCAGACCCACACAAGATTCCTTTATCAGGACACATCCAGCTACAGGGTACCTACTCTAAGCTAGCTCATCTCCGGGAGGGTCTTCTCCTCAATCCACTGGTCTATACTCCAACTTCCATGAAGTCCCACTAAGAATATTTCCAAAGGACCTCCACATAATAGGGGTCTCAACGCAATAGACGGTGCATCAATCGGAAACCCGGTCAGTAAGTTATTAGAATTTTAGTCCCGAGGTCCCGGTTAGATTCGTGCTTGATCCAACCCGACCATACCCCATCTTTATCCAAAACTCAAGTGGGGTATACCAAAAGGACCATCTCAGTCCAAGATTTCTGGCTCTGTATATGGTTCATCAAACGGAAGTACGGTGCCAAAGTTATGGCTGAAATAACGTATAAGGTCGAAACTGGTCTGGGTCCGGTCTGACCCGTTCAGACCGACTTGGCCCGACACGGCCTAGGACGACCTGACCTGGTTCGGGTCAACCCGGTCGGCTGGTTCCAGCCCAGCCCACCGGGTCCAGCCAGGCCCACCGGCGCGGCCCGGCCCACACTGGGCGGCCCGGGCGGCTCTCGGCAGTCCCGCCCATGCTGGGCGGCCCGACCTGGCCACATGTGGGGAGGAGTTGCGCGCCCCCCGCCCTCGAACACTGAATGACCGAAATCATTCGGTCGCCCGTAGCATGTGGGTCCCGCTCGGTCCAGCTCGGCCGACTGAAATGGTCGGCCCCATCTCCTCCCGGAGTTGCATCGTGTGCCGCCCCTCCGCAGCTGGCCGAATGTCAGGTGCCTTCGGCCATCCGCCATATCCAGGTGGGTTGTGTCCCCTTTCTCTGACGTCGGTGGGTCGTGCGCCGCCCCTCCATGGCCGGCTGAACACCGGCTTCCCTCCCTTCACTGCCACGGCACAAGTCGCGGTCTTTGCTCGCTGGGAGGTGTGGACGCACGCCACTACCCCGTCGTGCGGCCGGCCTCCGCTGGCCGCCACCCTTCCTCCGCCATGGCTGACGGGTCACGGCCCTTCTACGGCGGTGAGTTTGCACCATCTCTGTCTTCGCGGCCGGCCGCCACTCTCGAGTTCCACTGGTGCCAATTGCTAGCACCGGTCTTCGTCCTCCTATATCGCAAAGAATTCAACATATATTGTAGAATATTTTCAAAGTGGTCGATCCATGTTCGTTTGGCCTGCACCCTCTGCGTTAGAGCGGTAGTAAGCGGCTCAATTATTTCTTGAATCACTAAGAATTGTGAAGAATGGGTAAGGGGGGAAAATTCAAACAATAATCCCTACCTTGAAGGTTTGTTGACGTCATGAGGAGGGAAGGACGGACGTTGGTTTGTCATTGTTGAAGACGTCCTACGTTGGAGGATGTCATGAGGAAGAAGCCGAAGTTGTTAGAGAACGTCGACATTCTTCATTGGAGAATAATAATTCCTCCAAAGTTCTCTTAATTCCTCCCTTCCACCAATGATTTCTCCCAATCCAAAATGAGGTGCCAACCCAAATAAAATATGTTTTTCAATTTTTAAATTGTTTGTAAAATTAAAGTTGGATTTAATTAATTAATGGAAGGTGGAACAATTAAATTGGAGGAAGTTCAAGAGACTTCCCCACATTAAAGAGGGAATTTAAGGGGGTCTGGTGGTCCCCACCATTGAATTCAAATTGGGGGTTTTAGTTCGGGTTGTCCCCACCTCCATAACCCCTGTAGAGAGGTTTCAAAAATAAAAATGTTAATATTTATATTTTTCTATTCCTTCACAAAAAAAGTGAAAAGGTATCTTTCACCCTCGACCTACTGCAGTCTAGGTGAAGGTCTACTTAAGTGAAATACTGATGCTGCGAGTTCAAAGGTGTCCTCAGATTTCAATTTTGAGCACCAGTTCAAAAGTCACAAAAACATTCTCACAAGTTTACTGAACATACCCGAAAAAAAGTTCATAAATTCATTTCGGGCACACCGGGCCTCAAAATCATGCGCTGTCAATTTTTTGCAGACTCGAAAAATTCCCATATAATAAAAAAATTACATGGAAATTCCAGGTCTTTATATTTTCTCCACCTCAGGGCTTTGCATCCCCATGAGCCACAACTCAAAAACTAGGAAAACAAGTTGGGGTACTGAGGACATATCTGAGCCTCCCACTCCCATGTGCACTCTTGGAGGTACTTGTGCTGCCAGCGAATGAGCACTAGAGGTATCGACCGCCAGTGAAGGACCCGCTCCAATCGATCCTCAATCTCTACTGGAACCTCCATAAACGTCTCCCCATCGTCGATTTCCAGCTCGTTTTGGTCGATGACGTGTGATGGGTCATGCACGTATCTCCTCAGCTAGGATACATGGAAAATGTCGTGCACCCGGTGCAATTGAGGTGGAAGAGCTAAGCGATAAGCCTCCTCACCAACTCTACTGAGGACCTAAAAAGGTCCGATGAATCTCATATATAACTTGTCGCCCCGGACAAATATCTGCAAACCTCGTCGGGGTGAGACCCATAGAAATATGTGGTCACCATCCTCGGACTCCAGAGGTCTCTGTCTCTAATCAGAAAAAGAATTATGCCTGCTTTGTGCAATCTTCATCCACTCATGGATGATCTATGCATTCTCCGTGGTAGCTCATACCATATCTAGTCCCATGAGTGATGACTCCTCTGGGTCAGTCCAGCACAAAGGTGATCTTCAAGGTTGGTCGTACGAAGCCTCAAAAGGTGACATCCCAAAGGTAGAGTGATAGTTGTTGTTGTATGAAAAATCCACCAAAGGAAAGTGATCCTCCCACCTATGACCAAAGTCGAGGATGCAAGCACGCAGCATGTCCTCAAGGGTCTAAATGGTCCGCTTAGTCTGACCATCTGTCTGAGGGTGGAAGGTGGTGCTCAAACAAATATGCATCCTAAAATCCTCCTGCAACCCCTTCCATAGCCAGGAAGTGAATCATGTATCGCGATCAGAGACAATCATCGAGGGCACTCCATGGATCCGCACAATCTCCTACAAATAGAGGCGTCCCAAGCTCTCTAATAAACCCTGCTCTCTCGTCGGTATGAAGTGGGCAGACTTGGTGAGTTGGTCGATGATCACCCAGATAGAATCATGACCCCTGGATGTATGTGGAATTCTCGTCACGGAGTCCATGGATATCCCATACCACTTCCACTCTGGGACCTCTAAAGGCTGAACTAATCCTGCTGGTACCTGATGCTCTGCCTTCACTTGATGAAAAATGAGGCACCGAGAGACAAACTTTGGTACTGCTTTCTTTATTCCTAGCCACCAGTGCTATTTTCGGAGATCCTGGTACATCTTCTCCACTCCTGGATGTACCGCTTGATGGGATGTATAAAACTCCCTCAACACTTCCTTCTGAAGTGACACTGGAACCATGGTACGTCCTCTGAAAAGGATGGTGTGCTTCCAACCATCAGAAAATCCATTAGGTGCCTGACTTGTGGATATTTGAGCACGTCAACCCTCGTAGTCAGTTTCCCCAAGCTGCACCTCACTGACTCTTTGAATAAGTGGGGGAGTGACTGTAAGATATTGAAGAAAAGATACTCCATCTCGATCCACAAAGGATATCTACAAAGCAGTCAGCTACTCCATCGCACCACCTAGCAGTTGTATACCAAATCTCTTGCTGAGGGCATTTTCTACTACATTCCTCTTCCCAAGAGTATAGACTATCTCTAAGTCATAGTCCTGGAGGAACTCAATTCAACGTCGTTGTCTCAGGTTCAGTTCCTTCTAAGAGAAGATATACCTAAGACTCTGGTGATCCGAGTAGACTATAAAACATTTTCCCATCAGGTAATGTCACCACATCTTCATGGCGACGTCCACTACTTCAAACTCCAGGTCATGGGTAGAGTAGTTCTGCTCGTGCTGTCTTAGTTGTTGACAACCATATACGATCACTTCTCACTCCTGCATTAGGACACATCTGATCTTGTTCCCTGATGCGTCGCAGTAGACTACGTACCCTACGCCCTCCTCTGATAGCCTCAATATTGGGGAACTAGTCAGCCTCTTCCTCGTCTCTTGAAAACTCTTTTGGCATCTATCTGACCAAATGAAGGGTTTCCCCTTCTTCATCAATGCTAAAAAAGGTGCTACAACTATGGACAAATCTGGCACAAACCTCCAGTGGTATCCAGTCAAACCCAGGTAACTCCGTACCTCTGTCACACTCTTGGGTTGCTCCCAAGAAATTACCGCCTCAATCATCACTAGATCCACCGCAACTCTAGCCTCTGAGATGACAGGTCCTAGAAATTGAACCTCTCGGATCCAAAACTGACACTTCGAGAGCTTACCATAAAGATGGTGCTCTCGGAGTGTGTCCAGAACTATCTGAAAATGATAAGCATACTCCTCCTCAGTAGCCGAGTAGATCGGAATTTCTTCGATGAAGACTACTAAAAAGCGATCAAGGTATGGATGAAATATCATGTTCATGAGTCCCATGAACACTACTGGAGTGTTGGTTATGCCAAAAGGCATAACCAAGAACTCGTAATGGTCGTACCAACATCTAAAAGCTGTCTTCTACACATCCTCATCTCGCACTCTGCGCTGGTGATAGCCTGATCTGAGGTTGATCTTCGAGAACCATCGTGCTCCCTTCAGCTGATCAAAGAGGTCTTCAATCCTCGTAAGTGGGTAATTTTTCTTCATGGTCACCTAGTTCAGGCACCAATAGTTAACACAAATCCTCAAGCTCCCATCCTCCTTCTTGGAGAACAAAATCAGGGTTTTCCAAGGAGAAACACTCAGGTGAATGATCCCCTTCCCCTGTAACTCCTCCACCTATACTCACAGCTCACGAAGCTCCATGGGAGCCATCTGATATTCCGGTGTAGATATTGGTGATGTCTTGGGGTACAAGTAAATGTAAAATTACACCTCTCTGCGAGGAGGTAGACCCAAAACATCATCAGGGAAGACATCCGCATACTGGTCCACTACTACAGGATAGCTCGGACTCTCCACATCAACCACTCCAAGGGTAAGGATAGCCATCTAATGAGTGATCGGTTACACTCTCCTCCGAGTAAGTTCATCATGTGCTGCAAAGGATCCCTCCTTGCTGGTGGAGGTAAACTAGGTCCCATCATTGTGGACACACCGCACTTTGTGCCTAATACAGTTAATCTAAGCATGGACTATAGATAACCAGTCCATATCCAAGATGACGTCGTAAGGCCTCAATACTGCTACTAGGAGATCCCAGCCGAAGATCTCGCCTCCTAGAGTAATCTCACACTGTCGGTACCAGTGCGTAATCGTCAAATTCGCTCTCTTAGGAATCCCTAGCCATAAGGATCCAACCAATGGCTCCGTCTAAATATCTGAGCTCTGAAAGAGGGAAATGACAACAAAAGAATGACTGTAACCTCTGTCTATAAGTACTGTTGCTAAGGTTAAGTAGACAGAGATCGTACCTTGGATCATCTCTGGAGCACCATGGTTGGAGGCCTCAGCTGCCTGGAGCTGAGCTCGCCCCTATCCACATGCTCCCTGTGGTCGGGGTGGACCACCTAGTGGTGTTGGCGGTAACATCTGAAATCCTCGCCCACTGCAGGGTTCATGGCCAACTCCTCCTCCACGTCCGCCTACTCCCTGCAGACCTCCTCAGTCAAACCTCTTTCTTTGCCTGGGTGGTCCATTGACCGTCTACTAATCCTTTGCATGGTGGGTCAGACAGTCACGATCCATGTGACACTACCCACCGAATGTGAAACACTGCATGTTCCTCGCATGACTGGATCTGTCTCTAGTACCCCGCACCAATGATCCTGAGTCATGCGGTCGTCCACCTGTAGGTCAGGTCCTCTTGGACCTCTGTGACATATGTCTGCTACCAGTTGTAGAAGAATCCACTATATGACTACTGGTGGCGGGTCTCACTATGGGTGACTACTCAGCAAGAAAAATCTCCACCAATAGGGCTTTCTCTAACACCCCTGCCTGCATCAGGATGCTGAGTGAGATCATTGAAGCCTTGATCTCCTGCCTGAGTCCCTGCTCGAAGGTCTGGGACCAAAAGAATGGGTCTCGTACCATATTAGTGGAGTAGCATTAGAGGTCGATAAACCTTTCTGAGTACTAAGACACAGTCATGCTACCCTACTGCATATGAAGAAGCTCCTGAATGTGTACTGCTTGAAGAGTCGCTGGGAAAAACTCTGCCTGAAACAGGCTCTCGATGTTTGCCCAGAGAAGTGTCACCTCATCGTGAATATGAAGCATAAAGCTCCACCATCTTCCTACTACTGCCTATAGAAGAATGGAGGCAAGGATCACCATGAGATCAGCTAGTGTCCCTACTAGTCAAAAGACTCTCACCATGGCCTCCATCCAATCCTTAGCCACCTTTGGGTCTGTCTCGCCCCGGAACCTCGGTGGCCTCTAGGGCTGGAACTCATGCAACACGCTCAAGTGGCATGCACCCTCTGCTACTGGGGCCGATGTCATTGGTGGCCCAATGGGTAATGGTACCTCTGGTGACTCTGCTGGTGCCTCTACTGGAATAGGGCCCTACACCGAGGACTCATCGCTCGGTGGGCTATCATTGCGTACTAGACCTGAAACCCTAGCTGGCTATCTACGTGGAGGCATCCTGAAAAGAAACAGGTGTTCCACGGTCAATAAGTTATACCTGGTGAGCTGGATCAAAGAGTTCAAAAAGAAAACTTTTCAAAACACACACACAATTAGTGTTTTCATGAACTGAGTTAGAAATCAGAAGTTAGGGTCCTGGTGTATGGATACGTCGGTCGCTGCACCAAAACTGGTTTCCCAAGACCAATAACCACACTCACTACAATTAACACTATTTCCATTATAAAGATAAAAGTCCTATGTTCTATGGTAGAACCGACTCCACTAATACCAATTTGTCATGACCCGTCCCCTGGGGCACATGCCGTGACTACCCCAAGCCTGCCTTCCATAGGCTAGGGGCTGGAGACTAGCACGGAAGGCATATTCCCTAAAAACTGGTAAGGCATTGCCTTATATCCTGTAAACACACATAACCAAGCACACATCTAGATACGAACACAAGGTAAACTGAATAGTAAATATAGTGAGTACAGTAAGTAAAAAGGGCCAGAATACAAGACCTAATACAAAGTACAAGAAACTGAAAAGTAAAAGTAAACTAAGACAACTCCTATGAACACCCACCAAGGATCCTACCTGATGGGTAGGTACAGCTCTTGAACAGTCATCTCTGCGGTAGGCCTCGTCTATGGTCCACCTCCGAGCTACCTCCAGTCCTGGTACCCTCATCCTCAATCAGCATTGTCTGTCATCTTCACCAAACACAATAGGGTGTGGGAATAGCCCGTGCAGGGGTGAGTATAACGATACTCAGTAGGGACCTGAGACCCTCAAGGTCTCCCAAAATCCACAAAGGATAAACCAAAAAGCATGAAATCAACTGACTACCCTACTTAGGTATATTCCCATTCATATACCTATGTTATCGTGTATACTCATCTCAAACATGAGGTAACACAGGCTTCAACTCAAAATCCCAAAGCTCAACTGTTCCAAAAAGGAAGAAATATCACAAAGGTAAGTACCACACAGGTACGCCACACAGAAGATTACCACAAAGGTATTACCATGAAGGAAAGTACCAAAAGGTACAGACTCATCTCACATCAGGTATATCTTAGGTACAGTAGTAGATATGATTAGGTTTAACTACTGAATCATCTTACTCTGTTAAGAGGCAGACCCACACAGGATCCTAGTACATCATCAGACCCACACAGGATCCTGGTACATCGTCAAACCCACACAGGATCCTCATACATTGTCAGACCCACAAAGGATCCTCATACATCGTCAGACCCACACAGGATCCTAGTACATATTCACTTCCACATAGGATCCTAGTACATCTTTATACCCACACAGGATCCCTTTCTAATGACACATCCAGCTACAAGGTACCTGCTCTAAGCAAGCTCGTCTCCGGGAGGGTCCGCTCCTCAAGCAACTGGTTGATACTCCAACTGCCATGAAGCCCCATGAAGAAGTTTTCCAAAGTACCACCACATCATAGGGGTCTCAATGCAATAGACGGTGCGTTAATAGGATGCCTGATCTGTATGTTATTAGCCTTTTAGTCCCAAGGGCCCGGTGGGATTCGTGCTCGATCCAACCCGACCGTACCCCAACTTTATCCAAATCTCAAGTGGGGTATACCAAAAAGACCATCTCGCTTCAACGTTTCCGGCATGGTAGACAGTTCGTCAAATGGACATCTGGTGCCAAAGTTATGGCTGAAATAACGTATATGGTTGAAACTAGTCTAGGTCCTGTCCGACCTGGCCTGGGTTGACCCAACCCGGTTCGGGTCGACCAAACCCGCTGGTTTCGGCCTAGCCCACTGGATCCAGCCTGACCCGCACTAGGTGGCCTGGCCCAGCGGCCCGACCAGGCTGCATGCAGGGAGGAGTCGCGCGCCCCCCGCCCTCGAACACCAAATGATCGAAGTCGTTCTAACACCAGCAGCACGCGAAACCTTCCGTGGGTCCCACTCGATCCAGCTCGATCGGCCGAAACAGTTGACTCCTTCTCCTCCTGGTGGCACTTCATGCACCTCCCCTCCGTGGCCGTCCGAACGTCAGTCGCCTTCCGCCATCCGCCACGGCCAGGCAGGTCGCTACCCCTTTCTCTGACGGCAGCGCGTCGTGCGCCACCCCTCCACGGCTGGCCGAACGTTGGCCGCCCTCCCTTCATCGCTGCGACACAAGCTGCGGCCCTTGCTCGCAGGGTGGCCCAAATGCGCACCACCCCCCCGTAATGCGGCCGGCCTCTTCTGGCCGCCACCCTTTCTCCGCCGCGGCCAACGAGCTATGGCCCTTCTCCGATGGTGCAGTTGTGCTGCTGCCGTCTTTGTGGCCAGCTGTGGGGTCGGCCGCTGCTCTCGAGTTCCACAGGTGCCCATTGTCGGCACCAGTCTCCATCCTCCTCCATCGCGAAGAATGAAACACATATTACACAAGATTTGCAGAGTGGTCGGGCCATGTTCGTTTGGCCCGCACCCTCCGTGTTAGAGCTGTAGCAAGCGGCTCAATTATTTCTTGAATCATGAAGAATTGTCAAGAACAGGTAAGGGGGAAAATTCAAACAACAATCCCTACCTCAAAGGTTATTTGACTTCATGATGAGGGAAGGACGAACGTCGGTTTTTCATTGTTGAAGATGTCCCACGATGGAGGATGTCACGAGGAAGAAGCCAAAGTTGTTGGAGAACGTCAGCGTTCTTCGTTGGAGAAGCATTCTTCGATGGAGAAGAAGAATTCCTCCAAAGTTCTCTCAATTCCTCCCTTCTGCCAATGATTTCTCCCAATTCAAAATGAGGAGCCAACCCAAATAAAATATGTTTGTCACTTTTTAAATTGTTGTCACAATTAAAGTTGTCTTTAACTAATTAATGGAAGGTGGTACAATTAAAGTGGAGGAAGTTCAAGAGACTTCCCAACATTATAGAGGGAGTTTAAGGGGGTTGTGTGGTCCCCACCATTGAATTCAAATTAGGGGTTTTAGTTCAGTTGCTCCTCACCTCCATAACCCATGTTGAGAGGTTTCAAAAATAAAATTTTTAATATTTTTATTATTCTATTCCACCACAAAAAAGTGAAAAACTATCTTTCACCCTCGACCTACTGCGGTCGAGGTGACGGTCTCTTTAAGTGAATACTGACATTGCAAGTTCAACGGTGTCCTTGGATTTCAATTCCAAGCACCGGTTCAAAATTTACAAAAACACGCTCGCATGTTTACTGAACATACCCAAAAAAAAGTTCAGAAATTCATTCTGGGCACACCGGGCCTCAGAATCACGTGCCGTCAATTTTCGCAGACTCGTAAAATTCCCAGATAAAAAATAATAATTACATAGAAATTCCAGGTCTTTACAGTCCAAGATAAAAAATTAGGTCAATACATATAATAATCATAAAAATATATGTAATCATAAAAAGTATATCCAAATAAGATACTTTCCATGATACTAATTATTAGCTCCCACATATTAGTAAAGGAAAGAGATAGGATATGGGTAAATTTTTAAAACCGAATAATGAAATTAAATATAAAACTTTAATAATAGAATATTTTCAATAATAAATATAACAAATATATCCAAACAAATTATTGAAATAGATTTATAAGTGAGACAATAATGAAATAAACAATTAGGATCATAGGATTTTATAGTGGTTAAGGAATTCCCTAATCTACTCTTAACACTTCCAAACATTGGAAGTATATACATACAATAGAATTTAATGTTTTTAGGAGTGATAACCCAATTAAATTTTATAGTGAGTGAAATACCAATAAAAAAACTTTCCATTTACCCCTAGAAGCACATCCCAAATATAGTATATATTTTATAACTTGGATACATAAACCCCACTTCAGTCTTTTTTACCCAAAATATTTGAAGGAAGAACTATATATGTAAATTTTTTATTAGATGGTGTAATCCATGTGTGATTATATTTCAAATTGAGTGAGATAGTGAGACTCATAATAATTATGAAAAAATACAGAAAAAATAAAAACTATAATTATAGTATATTTGTATTGGTGATGAACATTAAATTTCTAACACTTTAAATCACCTTTGGTAAATATTATGCTTGGGTGAACTTTTAAAATATTCAACTTTATATAGTTGGTAGTAAATATTCAAAAATGAAAATACACAATTTCTAAATCCTATTGACATTTATTGTATTTGTTAAGGAATAACTAATGTATAACTCAATATACAATAATTATATTGGATAATAATATTGAACATATGGATTCTATTATGATTTTTCTACATTTACATTTAAAAAAATTAAAATGTAAACATGAAAATATTGAAATAGTATATTGTACTTGATTTGGACACTCTAATACTTAGATATATTACATGGGTAATGCTGATCATGAGTTATTTCTTGATAATTATAATCTATACTTCCCATGAAAATAAAATTGTTGATAATAATAGTCTATGAAACATAATTATAATGCTTATTCACTTATTTTTTATATCTTATTTTCACTTCTTGTGTATCCTCTTATAATACTATATAGAATACACTTCAGACCCTATGTCAAAAATTTATGTGGGGTTCACATTACAATGTTATTTTTCATTATGCTTTGAAACTAAATCGACTATATTATATTTCCTTACATACTTTATTGTAATTTCGATCATAGATATAAAACTTGTAATATCATTATATACCATTATAAATTTCACGGTGAAATATTAAAAAATGATTTTATGAATCTAAAAAATATATCTTAAATTGTTCATTTACTTCCATCAATTTATAAATATATATCTACTTGAGTTGTTTTAATCATGAATGTTGCACACACATGCAATACCACACACAACACGGGTATTGTCATGTTCATATGACCTTCTGAATTTTTATAGCATTAAACATATTAGGAAATTGTTGTGAGTTATGGCCTTGAAACATTTTAGAAATAATAGTGTTATATACTAATATATGATTTCAAATTGATAAAATTAAGATAATTAAATAGAACAAAATAGCATCGTGCATGTGTCACTATCCTCAAATATTTTTGGATGAATTCACAATGTGCTTTTAGGTCACTATTTCAAATTAACCATAATTTAATTTATTTCAAGTCTTTTTTGTTTTTATAAAATATTTCTCATTATTTTTTTATAGTAACAAAATAAAAATAAATAGTAATGAAAAGTACTTACACAAATGTCTTTGGTAGGGTTATTTACAAAAAAAAATCCATTGGGTCTCCTATAAACATTAAACCACATCTCTATTCCACC
Organism: Viscum album; assembly: GCA_963277665.1. Classification (NCBI taxonomy): domain Eukaryota; kingdom Viridiplantae; phylum Streptophyta; class Magnoliopsida; order Santalales; family Viscaceae; genus Viscum; species Viscum album. The sequence goes on from OY728121.1 coordinate 1,379,343,162, forward strand.
AATAGAGTGACCTAATTTATTATAATTTATAAAAAAATATTTAAACAAGTTAGAAAATCATTATCTTATGATAAAATGATATAAATAATAATGAATAAAATACAAACCAAAATTTTTATTTTTCTAAAAAAACTATGAGACCCAGTTATATGATGAATTCCTTATTTCTCATGATTCATAGTATTTTTTAAATAATTCCAATATAAATTATCAATATTAATAATAAAATATAATTTTTTGTGTTTATGTTGTTAAGATACAATAACATTTTCAATTTCCTCATGATATGAATCTCTGTTAATACAAATAAAAAAGTTATGTTTCTCACAAGGAATGCCTTCAGAAACTTTTTCATAAATCTATCATGAGCTCATAGGCATGTCATTAAGTACATTAAATAATATCCATTTAATATATCTCCATTTAATACCCAATTTTTTTGAGTCCATGGGTGTTAAATGGAGTCTAGGACATCAAAATGAAAAACATATACAAGTGAAAACGTAACACTTTTTAAGTATATTACAAAATTTTACTCATGTATTTTAAATTAGTTATCAATGAATATTAAATTAATATTTCCTTTAATTGATTATCAAAGAACCCATTTTTATGAGCTATGGTAATATGCTTAAAATCTTTTAAATTAATGGGAAATCTCACTATCTCACATAAAAGATACACATAATATATCCATATATTATGGAAATGTCACTGGTTGGATCCCTAAACTCATCAAATGGAAAGATAATCTTGAAGTACTTTATGTTCTATACATCTTCCTTGTTCATATTTATATCCATTAAATTTTTATATTTATCTTTTTGAAAAGTACATTAAAAAATTATTAAAAAATATATATTTTTTGTAAAATGACTTACATACCAAAAATGGTAACTTTCCAATATCCCCTAGATGGATGGGTGACCAACTCCTTTACCACTATAGGTGAATCCGACTATGGGCTACCAATAACATCTGGGGAAATTGTGGGATCGCTAGAAGTCTTATGTATAATGGAATTAGTTTCATACACTGATGCTAATGGAAGTGGTGGTGTGATCTAAGGTACTGATCGGCTAGGATCTTTATTTTTTTTGTCATTGAAATTCCTAAAATTCAAATGGTCTAGATATATTAATTGTATAAAAAAACCAAAACTAAATTTTTTCTACGAATGAAAAAATAGAAAAATGTATATATGTATGAAACACTCATAAATTAAAATTTGTAATATTGTTTCATTACCAGTTTATACATTTAGTTAACTTCATCTTATTTTTATTCATTATTATCAAACTCCATTATGGTGAGTTCTTCATTTTCACCCTCTCTTGCATGTTTTGTTGTTTAATTATTTTCAAGAGGAAACTATTCAATGTTTTTGGGTTGATGGTGTTCACTTTTACAAAGTACCAATTGATCTTCATCGCACATAAAAAATAATTATCTCTTCATTAAGTACAAAAAAACACTCAAACCTTCATGTATTTCATCATCCACATAGTAAACCATATTTTCTTATGAATACAGGATAAATGGATCATGATCTTCATGCTCATCGGTATATACTAAGAAATAGAAGATGATAAAAGTAAAATGTGATGAATATTTCATTATACTCATATCAATGTTTAACCACTTAAATTTTTATATGACAACTAAAAATTTACCATGATGGTTTAATACAATTATATCATTCATATTTCCATATTGTCCCACCTATGAAGGTGAAATACACCACTATTTTGAGATTTCAAGTCTTCTTCAAGATCAATTTTATGAAACTTAAAGCCATTAATATTATAGGAATCAAATCTCTTAGTTTTCCTTAAGGACCTCAAGCCAAAAATTTCAAATCATTTGATATTTCATATCTATTCTCAATATTCATTATCTAGATAAGAAGATATATGGTGTTACTTTTTAGGTGTAAAAAATAAATACAAGTTAATAATATAAAAATGACTAAATACTTATATGATGGGGGTACCATTCAAAAATATCTTTATTAACAAATTTTCTTAATTTCATCTTATTTTGAGATCAAACCCTTAGTCTCCCCTTTGTTTTCAATCAAAATTCCTTAATAAATGGATCTAAAATAATACTATAGGGTATTAAATATCTTTGTGATTGCAATAACTCCAATTTAGTTAGTATAAAATTTGACCCCTTTCGAATTGTTTTCCCAATAGTTGGAAATACCAATGACTATTTTTTAGAATGATAATTACTAGAGATTTTATCAGATCATATAACATAATTTAATATAGTGTCAATACCATACAAATACCTAGAATAGAAGTTCATGAACTCTTCAGCTATGTAACCTTCAGCAATAGTGTCTTCTATTTGAGATTTATTCCTCACATTTGATTTCAAATGACCTTAGTACCCAATGAAAATAATAAGAAACATATTAAAAAAAATCACGCAATGGTTTGATAAAATTGAACTCACTAATGAAAATAAAAATAATATCATTGTATCTCTCAGTTGAATACATCTATCTATAGAGTACCAGTCAACCAATTTCATCTTCATCAACCAAATGAATAGTCAAATGAATCATGTTTGTGAATAATGAAAGAGGAAATAGAATCTCTATTTGTAAAAGTGTCAAAAAATTCTTTCTTGAAGTCTATAAATCTCAGATAAATTTATATTTATTCCACAAAGCTCTCTGATAAAGCTACACAACTCAACTAGAACTATAGTTATTTTTTCCAAAAATTTATTACGTAGTGCCAATGAAAACAACTAATCCATGAAAACATGTGAATTATGAATTTACAATCCTTGTAACTTTCAACCATTTCAGTAAAAACACCATGAAATGTTACTTGAATATCCATCAAGAACTTTTAAAGTCTTTAAATTTTGAATGAATTTTTCTTCATCATGATTTTTCATTACAAAAATATCCTAAGGATACTTTCCATTATCATTTTCCCAAAAAACCATTCTTTAAAATCATTGATTCCAAATACTTTTTATCATTAAGGTGATCCGTTGATTTACGCTGATCATTAAGAAATGTACAAAATGAAGGTTCTCAAAACACCCTGAAAGGGGAGGGGTGAATTAGGGTGTCAACTTTTTCCTTTTTAAAGTTGTGGATCTTGTTCCCACGTTGGTAGGAACTTGTTAGATCTATCAAAAAAATGAAAGAAGGAAGTTGACGCAGAACTTTTACTTGGTTCACCACAAAGGGATACGTCCAAGGAGCATACGCCGACAGTGTGTCGGTCTTACCTAAATCCACTAATCTTCACTAGTTTATGGATTACAAGATTTGGTCACAGTTACTATGTGCCAAGCTTACTGCCTTTACAAAATTTCAGGGATAGCTTACTGCGTCCCTCGGGTCACTCCTGTTGACTCCCCCTGGCTCACTACCTTTGGTGAAGTCCCAATCAGTTTATAGACGTGAAGTTCTCTTCAATAGATTCGCATTGAAGTCTTTGCCTCTTCTTATCAAGAGACTCTTCTTGCATCGAAGTCTAGAATTGATTCTCTTGAATACACTAAACCACTGAATTGGATAAACAGAATGTGCAAATAGGTTTCACTGACAATTACATGCAACACCTACCCTTTGCGCGTAATAACTCACTTTTACACACAATATTTTCATTTCGCATGGAAAAATATTTTGTGCAACAGCACCCTTTTAGTGCAACTGTAAATTTTACGTGCAACCTCAACTTTTACGCGCATATTTGCCTTTTTCACGTAGCCCATAATTTTTCACACAGGCCCAAATTTCTCACACAACTCGGAATATTTCGCGCAAGCCAGAATTTTTCGCGCAACTCAGAATATTTCGCGCAAGCCAGAATATTTCACGAAACTCTGAATATTTCGTGCAAGCCAGAATATTTTTCACAACTTGTAATTTTTCATGCAACTCCATTTATGCGAACCTTTTATGCGCATCGGTACTTGGATCATCTCTAAGTATTTAGCCATACGAAATGATGGGGGTCACTTCTTATTTATAGGTGTCGCCGACCCCCGCACGCAAAACCCATTGTGGCGTGAAAAACCACTCATTCATCACACAATACGTTTCTCCTTGGAACCGTTTTCCACACACATCTCCAGGTTTTTCACGCACCCCATGCCTTTTCCATTTTTCAACATTCTGATTATGGAACACCTCTTGCATAAAAAAACCTTGCTCCACTATTTCGTGCACCATGCTGTTTTTCGCACACTACACTATTTTTCACGCCCAGCTCACCTATTTAGTGAACCACTTCCTCTTTGTGTTCACCTCCTTTTGCCAACAACCCATGTATTCATTTTCTAATTTTCAGGCCCAAAAATTTGGCAAACACTGGAAAACGGCACCACCTTCAATATTATTGTCTATTTGAACTGTATGATCACTTTAATGGCACACATTCTGAGCTTCCAATGAGGATTGACAACAAAAACAAACCATACTCTAATTCATGTATAGAACAACCATGGTTCCAACACAAAATAGATTTTCATAGATGTTCTTATCAATATGAATTACATCAATATTATTACATATGAAAATAAACTCCCATTAAGGAAGTTTGGAAAATATACTCATTTTCTTCATCTTTCTTGTTCCAACTGCTTTAGATATTGTGCCTCATTACCATTTCCCCTTATTTAAACTAATTACATTTTCCAAATTCTACAGTGACATTCATTAATTATCCCAATATTTCTAAACTAGAAAACACCTTCGGTGGATTTCTCAATTGAATATCTCCATTTAATTATGTCTTATTAAACATGAATTAATGAGAAGCATCAATAAATTAACTATGAAACATAAAACACCATTTTATACTATGAGGTAATCATTGAGGTTAAAAATAAAAATTACAAACTGTAGAAGAAAAACTAGTTTTAGTGCACCAACTAGATAAGTTTTCTAGTATAGAGAAGTCTCTAATTGTCCGCATTAAAGAAACATGCATTTTGAATTGTTTTCTCATTGAATCATCATATGTTTCCATTCTATTATCACATAATTATTAAAATTCTTTGATTAGAGTTTGAAGGAATACATCAATATCATTTGCAGGAATTTTAATTCCTATAATATTAATAGAGATAGTGATATAAGTCTTCTTTGTACCCATATTTGGAGGAAAATTATAGGGGATCAAAACAAATGGACACATTTTATAATTTTTACATAAAGAAAAAATGGTTGAAAACCTCAGAAGATAATCCTAAACATACATTCCTAGGATCTTAATAAAAATCTAGATATAATAGATCAAACACCTTCAATGATGTTGAATTGTTTAGATGTATCATAAATACATTGTTGTTACTATATTGAGCATTACAATTAATGGAATATGAAGTGTTAGATGGCATGAATAATCTTTACAAGTGTGATTTCAAAGGAAAATAATGAAATAACTTTAAGGAGTTTTCTTCTTCTATTTTCTCTAGGGGTTTCATTAATTTTTAATATCATTTTTGTTCATTAAATTTTATATGATTTCTTGGTATATGATGAATTTTTATTTATTAGACTCTTATCCCTAGTAAATTATGCAATAATTAGGGCATATATATTTCTTTTTAAAATCATGTCCATGTTTTTTTGATGATTTTCATCATCTCATAGAATGATGAAAGGATTATAGATTTAAAAAATGAATTATGAAGAAACTCCAAAATCATGGAAATTTAATTGTTAGTAATTCCATAAAGACACTTGATATGATATAAATTAAGTAGAAAATACAACTTCCAATAATTGGAACAACATTCATATAGTTCTTATAGTGCATCTTTAACTAATTCATAAAACTCAATTTTTGGGTCATCAAAGATTTGAGAAAGATTAACATGATTAGGATTAGATAATGGTTCTATTGATCTATTAAAATCTAGGATATTATATCCTGTAAAGAAATATGAATCATTAAAAAAAATTGAACTGATTTCTCCTCTGATGGATCAATTTGTGTTTTGTTGACAGGATTGTCTTTTTTTTACTTTCCATCAAATTACATTCACTAAGATAAATCCAACATACATACCAAGAAGGAATAAATTTCAATATCATAGCCTCATATAATTTATTTCTATTCAAAAATTTATTGAATATACAATCAAGCCACATACATTTGACCCTACCATTCACTGATCAATTTCTAATTGAATAATCTAAAAATTTTGCCTAACTCTTGTCATACCAAGGTGTGTTTCGAGATAAATTAATCCAGATTTTATCCATAGGTCTTTAATTTTCACTATTTTATTAATAAATTAATATATAAATATATAAATGTTTAATTTAACAAGTAAAATAAAAATTAAACATCTCCCAACTTGGAAAATAACCAAAAAAGGGTATTGATTAAGCATAACAATAATTTAACATAAAAATCATACAATACAACATAAAAACAGAAAAAACATAAATGAATAAATATTACCCCTAACAGTTATATGGTCTAATATCAAGGAATAAGTTCACTGAGATGAGGAGAGAGGTCATTGTGATGTTGATCGTACTATTATCAATCCACAATAATACATGAACATGATTATTCTATTAAAATATCTCTAAGTTTTATGATTTTCAAATATTAAAAAAATTATTTTACATTTCAGAAACATGATTTCCTTTATAGCTAACTCCTACTTTGATAATTATGAAAATCAATATTTTTCATATCTCAAAATAAGAACTTGACATTGTGATATCAGGTGCATATGTTTCCATATGCATCATAACATTTCCTGAAATTATGGTTTTACAACATTTTTAGAATCGATTTCAAAAACATTACTCAACTTGAAGAGCATAGCATATAAAAAAGCTTCATGTAATCTAAAGCTATATAGCTTGTAGTAAGAGTTATACATTGTACTCATGATTAATAGTATTTTTTATTCAATATAATAACTCCTTGATGTCATTTTAAAAAATAGAAGAGAGTGTTAAATTACTTATGAATTTTTTCATTAAACTATATGAAAAAAGGTTGGGGTTTCTTGAATGAAAACCCCTCTACAATGCATCTAAAAACACTATTCTCTCTAATCCAACCAATAATGTACTTTAAGGTGGATGTCAATTTGAAAAT